>CM056173.1:44052673-44395929 GCA_029691765.1 Entomobrya proxima | reverse complement strand
TATTGCTTCTAATTTAAAAAAGTTATCATGAATTCAACTAATTTATTCCGATTTATAAGATTATGCTAAAGTTTCAAACTAATTTGGTTTTGTAAGATTATGTAAAAGTAATATTGAATTATTCGTCAAATGAGTGATTAAAAACTCTTAAATTCCACATTTCTAGCGTTTAACATATTGTCCAAACTCATTTCAAAAGCATTCATCGAGCAACTAAATACTAATTAATTGGTAGGTTAATCATTATTGATTTTGGTAGAAAATAGAAGATTTGACATTTTTTTGGAACACTTACTTGAGATCAGTTATCAATCTTCGGCATTTCTTCAGCTTTCCCCCTTCTCAAAAACGGTTTCCTCCACCAAATTGACCGAATCAGTCATCTCCTTTCCATTAGTAGCCTCTGGCTTCACACCGGTGTCAACTTTCGCCCCTTCTTCGTCACCTTTACCTCCACTTCCAGTTCCCTTTAAACCCTTCTCAACTTTCTTCTCCTCCAACTTCTGTTTCTTAGCTTTGTTTCCTTTCCCTTTATCGTCACCTCCCGTCTCCTCCATCATCCTCTTCTTCCTTTCCCCCACCTCCTCAACCCAACCCGCCAACCAAGCCAAAATCTCCGGAAGAACTGCCTCCGCCCCCAAGTCACAAACAATCTCCTCCCCTTTAGACTTGCTATTATACCTAACCCTCAATCTCCCCGGTTCAATTGCTTTGGGCGACTTGAGCAGAGTTCGGGTCAAAATCCACATGACCATCCTTCCATAAAGAAGATTGTTATCGTCCCAGCCGTACTTGAGCTTCATCAACTCCGAAGGTGAAATCCCGTACTTACTCAGTACAATCCTTGGACAACCCCTGGGCATTGGAAGGATCATATCCTCCCGGACATATCTCCCGGTATCGAATATCGTCCCTGAGAAAAGCAAATGAAGCAATTGTCGCAGTGACCAATTCTTTGGACACAATTCCCCTCTGACAACCACGCCCTTGTGGCATTGCTTATCATACAGCATCAAGTCGTGTGGCTTATCAACGTACAGATAATGCTCTGGGGGAAATACCAGTACGGTCCAGTGCTCAAGGCCAGTTTCCGGTGCTCCACTAAGCCAAAGCACACGACTTCCCTGTACAATCTTGTCATAAAGATTATTATTATTAGGATAACGGGAAGGAAACAATTTTTTGGTGAATCCATGGCAAAAGGGCTCCAGAAAGTCGTCCAACTTGAAAATACGTTGTGAGCCAACTAAAACCGCCGAGGATACGGGTAATGAAGCCGGAATTGGTCTGTTGACCAAAGGAAGCAGTTCCAAGGCCGCAGGTGGGAAGGAGGAAGCTACCGAACCGGCATAAAATTGGGCTTCGTGTGGTCCAGAACTTGACGATTTCTGCTTGTTTTTGTCATGCTGTACCCTTTCGACACCCTGAGGATTGTTACATGAGAACGACGATGGTCCAGGAGTGCCATCGTTGTAATTCATTTTAATGACCTTAAAGAAACCAAAAAAAATAGGAAAACTGTTAATTTCCCCAAAAAATGGAAAATAGCCAAGTTTTTATTTTAAAAGTTTTGGAAACTCACCCTCTCCAATCATTCAATCAATTTTAATCACATAAACTATTTAATCGTCGTCTGCAGAAGATTCCGGTTTTCCGAGTTTTAGATTACAGCGCTGTTGGATTGTTGGATCTACTGGTCCGCCGAAATACAATCGGACACTTGATGGCTGAGACAAAAAAACACATGCTTTGTAAATGAAAGTGAGAGTGGTGAAGGTGGTGACAGTGGTGAGCAAGGTTTTTTTCCGAGATTCTGGGCATCGATGATACGGTTTGGCTTCATTCGTATTTGAATTTATTTATAAGCATGATAATTAACTTTGGTCAGCATAGACTGCATAAAGTTTAGGGCTCCCTAATTAAGGGTCCCACTGACCGTTGTAATGCAGCCCTAAACTTGAGGCTGACTACAGGTTAGTCACTTTAGCACATATTTTTGAAAGCTAATAGATGGGCTGCTCGAGTCGAAAATTGAGCTGAAAAATCAATTTTTATTGCAGTGTGACAGATTTGAGTCGAATTTTAAAAAATAAATAAAAAATTAGTGTTCGATTCGAATGGACGAAAAATGTGAAGAGATGTCGCTACCCATGGCACTTTACACAAACGGCTCGTTTGACGTGCGCAGTAATGGCCCTTCGGGTGATTTCTTCGCACGCCACTTCCATTGTTAACCCTATACACAATTCATTACAATAACCTAACCTAAAATAACCAAAACTGCTCGCTTCGCTCGCATATATAACAAAGAAACGATTTTCTCTATTGTTATGCAAATTAACTCTATTGTTATGCAAATTAACTATATGGTTATGCAAATTACCTCTATTGTTATGCAAATTAGCTTTACTTTTATGCAAATTAACTCTATTGTTATGCAAATTAACTCTATTGTTATGCAAATTAGCTCTATTGTTATGCAAATTAGCTCTATTGTTATGCAAATTAGCTTTATTGTTATGTAAATTACCTCTATTGTTATGCAAATTAACTCGATTTGCATATTTTTAAGCTGGTAATTAGGGTGCTCAAGTACAAAATTGACTCAAAATTCATTTTTTATTGTAGCGTGACAGATTCGAGTGACTGAAAGGAGCTTACTGCGCACGTCACTCGCGGATGTGTAGCCCTGTACACACTCCATTAACATAACCTAACCTAAATTTAACCTAACCTTACCTAATTTAAACCTAACCCTAATTAAAACCTAACCTAAATTTAACCTAACCTAAATTTAACCTAACCTAAATTTAACCTAACCTAAATTTAACGTAACCTAAATTGAACCTTGCCTAACTAAATTGAACCTAACCTAAACTGCTCGCTTCGCTCGCATATACTCGACAGGGAATACAAGTGAAAAGCGAAAACCCTCAAAACTCAACTTAAATCACAAATCAAAGTCCCAGACCATTTGACAAAGCTGGTAAAGGAGTACCCTGTTCTTCGTGGAGCCCTAAACTTGATGCTCATCTAAAAAAATCCGCAAACCCTTTTTGAAAACAAGCAAAGCAAAGCTATTCATAATTCATAGTTGATTATTTTAAATGAAAAATGTCATTTCCAATTAAGAAATTCAAGAAAAAATGTACTTGGGAATTTGTGGTGGTTTATGGTTTTTCAATGTACGGCCTCAAAAACTTAATTGACAAAATTGAATCGTCTGTAGATATCCAGGTAAACAATATGCAGACAATGCATCGCATATCGCATGCTGTATTGAAGACAAAGATGGTCATAAAAAATCGTCAAAAAAATCTACCTATTCATACACGTGTATCTCCTGGAAATCTCAAGAAGACGCTAATACTTTTTTATGAAGTATTATCATAGCTGAATCATAAATACATATTCAATATCTTTCAGGTATGTAATGCGTTGGACAACCAATTTGCACTTCTGAACCTAATAAATATGGGCCAGAGAACAGAAACTTAAGCAGAATAGAACTACCAAGACAAGACCTTTGCACATGACGACATGACAAAAAAATTGCTGGGGCTAGAATCTGGATAATCAAGATGATGACGATGACCAATCATGATGATGATGTCTGTAATGCTTTATTACAGTATCTGCGCATCTTTCATCTTTAAAGTCAACCATGTTTTCGGACCGTACAAAGGAACAGGTTCTACAACTTCTAATAATAGCTATAGGTATATAGATTTTTACCACTATTTGGCTAACAAATACCAATCATAGAAAAAAATTTATTTGCCAGTAGTTTCTTTAGAGCTATAGACATAGCTGTGTATATAGCTCTAGACACAATAACAACTATCAATTTTGGATTTTAAAATCCTGGTAATTTTTATACTTATAGCAAGTTAGGTTGTCAGTTAGCAAAATGAAATCTGTGATTGTAGTACTATTTTTTATAGGAAGTGCAATATCACAAGGTAACGAAGCATCATAAGCAATTTACTTAAGAGCCTAAAGATTTTAATAACGGTTTAAATAAAGTTGTTGCCATTTTTAGATCCGTGTAGTCCAACTCCATGCGCTTCAAATACGGATTGTGTAGTAGAAGGCGGTATGCTACCAGTGCATTAAATTTAAAACCGTGTTTTATCGTTTGTAATTTTAAGTATTTATGTTTTGAACTTTTTTGAACCGGGAACATAGGCAGGGCAGTTTGCGGTTGTAAAAAGGGCTACATAGGGAATCCCTTGCAAGGATGTAAGCGTGAGTGTGAGAAGGATGACGACTGCGCAGCAAATTTAGGTTATTATCAATCATGCTAGTTTACACGTTTTAAGAATTTCCTTTAACCATATTTCTAAACCTTAGGTTGTATTAATTATCGTTGTAAGGACCCATGTCGTAATGGTTGCGGTGATTATGCTACTTGTGAGGTTGGTCAACTATAGAGAAAATATTAGTTCGCTATGTAAACCGTAAAATGATCACATTATTAAATGCTTTTCAGGTTAGGAATCATCAAGCTATCTGCGGTAAGTAAAAGTGTTTGTTGACTTTTGGTAGAAAAAATGTAAACTTTTTCAATATCAAAATTTACTTTCTAAAACTTGTTATTAGCTTGTCCCCAAGATTATGGTGGTGACCCATATCAAAAATGTATTCCCGAGTGTCAATCCACAGCCGACTGCCCGTCGCATTTGTAAGATAAAGCTGCTTAAGCAACTAAAATTTGAAATGGATATTTAGCTATTAATAAAAAATGGCTTTTTATAGAACGTGTATCGGCTATCGTTGTGGTAATCCCTGCATTGAAAACAATCCGTGTACCTCCAAAGATCGCAACTCTGCTTGTAAAGTGGAAAAACACATAGTTGTTTGCTTATGCAAACAAGGCTATTATGGAGAGCCCTTATCAACAGGATGCAGAAGAGCCAGTGGATAAATATCCAAAAAATTTTAAAAAGTTGTCATTAGAAACCCTTATATTATTGCAGTATACTACTAAAACACATTTTGATACAAGTTTTTGTTATAACTACAACGAAAGCATTTAAACAAATAAAAAAATCTTCCTTTGATGTAACATTACTATCTGTGAAGGTTGGGCTAATGACATCACGTCTTTTACTATTTGCACAAATGATTTTGATCTTTGAACCCAACCTTGATCGGAGCATTATAGATTGAAAAGAAATAAACACGAGGAGGTAGGATATTTCATGACTAATCATCTCTGTAAAATTATTTACTTTCCTTACTCTGATTTACGAGATAGGAAAACATGTGTATTTTTCTGGTTATCTACCATAAATGCCTGTTAGTATGGTTTGTTAACACAGGTAAGTTAAGAAAGAAATATGTGCAGTCTGGTAATGGTATATGGTCCGACGAGTGTGCTTTGTGCTTTATCATCATTAACAGGACAATATAACTTGCCATTATTAATTGATATTCATTTAATATTGTAGTGCGCACTCCTGTTTCATTAGCTTGTAGAAAGTGATAAAACATAAGGCTAGAATGGTCGCCAAACAGCCAATGAAATAACAAGCCATTATGTATCTCGTGACATTATTGTTCATATTAATAAACATAAGTACACTGAGAGTTAAATACTCTGTGCTGTTTGAATGAACTCTATGCGGTATGTATAATGTGCTGCAATAAAAGTTGTGTTTATGTCAAATGCGCTCTCAATTGATTCAATTTGGCCCAAGATTAATTTAAATTGGTGTAGAGGCAGAAAGTTTTGTTGTTGTCAAGAAGATAGACAAAAGTTGACATTTGTGCATTTGGAAGTTTTAAAAGTTCCTGAGACACTATGATCATTTCCAAGAGGAAAACATGCAGTTACTGCCTTGCTGTAGCAGTGATTATTATCATAATATTCATTATGCTGCCTTCAGCAACTCCAAATGCAGTTTTAGTTTCCAGTGAAGAAGATGAGCCTGCATTGGAACTCGGTAATTGTAAACCATTTCATTAGTTTCTTTAAAAAAACAGCAACTTTATAATGATTTGGGTTACAGGAAAGCTAAATGTCTATACCGAGAATATTACACTTTCCGGTTTCTCTGCCGGAGCAAGCATGGCCATACAAACGCATATGGCTCATTCATCTTTGTTCAGCGGATTGGCCATATTTTCGCAAGCATTTTACCTTTGTGGACATGGCAGTCTTATCGAATTTGGAATTCGCTGTAGCACCAGAGGTTTTGGCTTGTTTCCTTATAGCGTTTCTAGTTCAGTGGATGATGCTACGGAGTATGCAAAAAAGGGGCTAATTGATCCCATACGCAATTTGGCTAGGCAAAGAATCTTTATATGGACAGGGGATCTAGATGCATACATTCCATCAGGTGGGAGCATGAGAAATAATAGCTGTTTTTCGATTTCCGTTACAAATTTCATGAAACAATCTTTCATTTTAAAATTTAGATATGGCCGCAAAAAATGAAGACTTTTATCGGGAAATGGGCGTAAACTCGGAAAACTTGAGATTTACTTTGTTCACAAACGCTTCCCATTTAATTGTAAGAATTATTATTTTTCCGTATTTTCAGCAATGCATTCAAATAAGTTATTTTTTTAGCCTACAGACCACTTTGGAGTAGCCTGTGACGAAGACGCTGACCATACATACTATCTTGGCAACTGCAACTACCCCGGACCTTATCACGCATTAAGCTACATTCTAAATGCAAACTTGATTGTTAGTGCCACTCCGGATCGGCAACAGCTAAAGCTGTACAATCAAAGTGTATTCTACCCTCAGGGAAATATTCGTGATGTGGCAATGGGTACTAGAGGCTATATCTACATTCCAAAGCGGTGCGAGAGTGCAGAGCAGCAGTGTCTCCTTCATTTGAACTTTCATGGGTGCAATGAATGGCCGTAAGTTGAAATGTTTGCAAATTAGATATTTTCATGGAGTCTATGCAAACTTGATATAATTTGCTATTCACAGACCGCAAGTAGCACAAGAGTACATTTTAAACAGTGGTTTTTTGTCCGTGGCTGAAGCGAACGGCATCATTATGATTTTTCCTCTAACAACCAAAGTGCCTCAAAACATGAATGGCTGCTGGGACTTCTTTTCGTACACGGGCACCAACTTTGGTATAAAAAACATCCACAGTCTAAAAATTTGCATGATGAAAAAGATGACAGATTTTTGCATTTTTCATTCTAGCAACTAAAAAAGGAGCTCAGATCCAAGTCATAGAAAGGTTACTTCAGCGAGTTCTTTATGGAAAGTAAAGCTAATTTAGTGCCCACGGTTTTCATTGCAGCAGGTCTGCATCAAGTCATGAAAAAAATGAATGGATGCTATGAAATGATTTTTAGACATTATTGCTATTATAATTTTTTTGTATTCTTCGATGAAACACAATAAACTCACACGCAATTTTATTATAAATATCATTTTCATCTGGATATTATAATTCCTTAATTCCTTCCCATTTTGTTTTTACAGCATATTATCTTTGACTATTAACGCTTTACTTTTAAAATCATCTTTATATGATTATCTGTTTTTCGCACACGTTTTTCTCTCTACTATTTATACTTTTTATGAGATTTGCTAATAATGCATTTGCATCTATCTGATGATGATGTAGATTTATAATCTTTGTGATTTCATTGCATTTTTTCTCTAAATCTTTTACAATTTTAATTATTTAGAATAATATGTGTTTTGTCCGATTTAATATTTGTGATCCTTGACGAAAAGATCCTTTGCTGCGGCGGCACCAACAACAGTTCCGGCAACGTACTTTCCTTGGGTGGCTTCGCTATTTGCCTGTAAAAATGGTACAATAAATTAATATTTTGATACACGTAACAAAATTAATATGCCATGATGAATATAGACAGTCGAGTAAGTAGGAAGAAATGATAAGATGCATAAAAGGTAAATAGTTTAGTAGAGGAAAGATAAAAGCATCAAATAATTATATTAATATACTAACGTACTATAAACTATTTACAAAAAAGAGTGAAAGCTCGGGTGTGATTGGTGGTTTAGTAAACGTGAGCCTTGACGAAATTGCTTTTGGAGGAGGCAAGGCTGGGAATGCTACCGGCTTGGTACTTGCCAAGAGAAGCCAAACTATTAGCCTGTGTGTGTGTGCGAGCATTTGTCAAGGTTATTCCGTAGAGAGGTCAGGTATATAGGTGAATAAAATTATACAAAAAACCAATTAAAATAAGGTAAAAAAATATAAGTAGGTTAACAACCAACTACAATGGAATTTGTGACTGCTTATATTTTGCAATAAATGAAACAAAAGCGCGTTTGTGCATACCTTGGCTCTCTTGAGGAGTTCATCTTGTCCGGCCTTAACATTTTCTGGCTTTCCGCCCCAAGCCTTCAATGCAGATGCCTGGAGAGCACGTCCGTAGCTGAAAGTCAGAGCCCATGGCCTCTTGACATTCTTTACGTTATTGATTGCACACAAGTTAACGGATGCCTCCTCCTCAGACTGACCACCAGACAAGAAAACGACTCCTAAAGAAAAATACAAAAACAATTTTTTCATGTAATTATTATTATCATTTCATTAATGTGGTAGATTTATAATATGCGTGTACCCACCGGGAACGGCTGCTGGAACAGTTCTTGACAAAGCAGTCACAGTGGCAAGGGCGTTTTGCTCAGGAGTATACTTTGTGGTGCAGGATTGTCCAGCAGTGACCATGTTTGGCTTGAGAAGCGTTCCCTCCAGGAAAACGTGATGATCCTGAAGAGCCTTGTATGTGAAAGCTAACACAGTTTCCGTTACCTTTTGCGCACGCTCCAAGTCATGATCTCCATCCGGAAGTACCTATACATGATAATCAATTATATCCACTTATTAAATTAATCATTAAGAAGAAAAAAATGTATTATGATTATCATTTACCTCAGGCTCAACAATAGGAACAAGTCCATTCTGCTGACAAATGGAAGCATAGCGAGCCAGCACATTAGCATTCTCCAACATGGATTGGTAGCTAGGAGTATTCTTGCCAATTTTCAGCACACATCTCCATTTGGCAAACTGACAACCATCCTTTTTGTACTGAGCGCAGCGTTGTCCCAAGTTATCCAAGCCTTGTGTGGTGGACTCTCCCTCGGATCCCATCAAGTTGACCACTCCAGTGTCCACCTTAATTCCAGGAAGAATACCCAAATCCTGGATCTTCTTGACAAAGGGTGTGCCATCATCCGCCTTTTGGTAGAGTGTCTCGTGGAACAAAATCACTCCAGAGACATAGTTGCTAATCTCCTTGTCCGTGGTGAACAAGAGTTGACGATAGAGCCGGCGGTGCTCATCCGTGTTCTCGACCCCAATGTCGGACAATCGCTTGCCCATGGTGGACACGGACTCATCCGCAGCCAGGATACCCTTTCCTGGAGCAGTGATCTGGTTGGCAATGTTGCGGAGCTCATCTTGGAGTTCCTGTGGGGGGTAGCTGAAGTAAGTAGTCATGGTGAAATATTAGGTACCTGAAAAACCACAGCACAAAAATACAATATAGTTAGTATAATGAGCTTTAAGAGAGAAAGCACTATACTGGAATTCATTTTGAAATTAGTTTTTTAGTACTCACTTTTAATGACCAAATAGAATGGGGAATGATTTGAAAATGCGTAGGTATGTTCAAGATATTTTTTAATATGGCACACAGCAAACTCCGTGAAGAAAAGCACGCACAACTAGCTCCAAGCAAGGCAGGATTTGAACTGAGGTGGATACAGAAGAGAGCAGTGCGCTGTATTTCATCACCTTTCTTTTACATCGGGTCAAAAACTATATAGTAAAAAAACCTTGGAAAAGGAGCAGTTGTACCATAATGGAACTGTATGGAAGAAGAAGACGTTTCTTCATAATATCATTTACCATTATGTATGCGTTGCCAACATGCCAACATTTGTACGCTGCTGCTACGCTGCTGGTGATATTGTGCTTGGTGTACATGGGTGCATTAAGGAGAGTTGAAGGATACCAAGTTTAATATATCTATAAAAAGCAGTTTCCTCTACTATTAGTATGGTGGTTACTATATAGTGGTAGGGGAACGGAGTCACATGGTCATGAAGCTTTTTCACAAGGAGTGTTCCATGATATGATGGTGTTCTCTCATACGAGCGCAAGTTATTCGGGTGGTGGTGGTGGAGCTTCCGATGCACAAAATATGAAGAGAATATTGAGAATAATATCAAAGCTGAGGCTTTTTCTCTTTCGACCAAATGGTAATCATACATCTAGGTAAGTAGTATTAATGATGCCTGTAGCATTATCCTTGTAGCAATCATTATGATAAAAAAAAGTCCAAAAGCCGAAAGCTGATAAAAAACTTCATTTGCATTTTGTTCTGTCTTTTTCTCTTTCTTGTGGTTGAAAAGGCCAACGCAACAAGAATGGAGAAACACAAGACATTTTTGTATGCAACATTGTCATGAAGAAGTAAAGAATGCAATGCAACAGCACACACTTTAAAACTCCATCATTAACATGCCATGAATGCGTGGAGTTGTGTTTTCTGTTCATAGAAAAGAATGTCAAAATGATACTCCCTTTTCTTCGTCCATCTTTCGTCCTTTTAAAAACTTTTTAAAAAGTAGCGAAAGTCTCAGATATGTTAAAAGCCTGCTTGTTTCTCTGTCTGTCATTGGAAAAGGGTTTGGAATGTCAGGAAAAAAGCTTAATATGTTCTTGTTGCTGTCATTTAATGTCAAGCTTAAGTATTTCTGGAGGGAATGACGTACGAGATAGGTGAAAGTTAGATGTTTTTAAGGATGAAATCTTTTCGCTACTTTGCGAGCTTTCGGTTTATTTCCTAAATCCACTAAACGTGCGCTTTTGCGTCTTTACTCGGATGTCGGACACAATAACGGCTTGTAATGGGAATTTGGCAGAGAAGCCAGAAAGCGTAGCAGTCAGTATTACAGAGCAGTGTGCTTGTTCATCATGATGTTGATTTCCATGCAAATACAATAGAGAAGTGGTGGGTGTACAAAAACGTGGGCTTTCGCGTGAAGATGGAAAGAAAGTGCATTGAAAATTGTTTCGATTTATGCTTCTTTGTCAGTCCGTCTGTGACCGTGACCCGTGTACCTGTTGGCTTTTTGTACTGAAGTAAAAAACCAAAAAAGCGAAACTGGTTTTTTTAAAAACATCAAAATAATATGCTTCTTCCATACATACCTATCTATCTTCCAAAAATCATAAAATGGTTATTTTTGTCATGAAACCCAGCTCAAAGTCCAACCAAGCTTAATATTCATCATAATCTATCAAGTTGTAATGAAAATCGTGACGTTCCTCCAGCTTATCTTGCTTAATTATGTATCCTCTTTGCAGCAATGTTTTTTATGGCCGCTTCATCCATAAAAAAATGCCGGCTTATGTATGATACTTTAGCAGGCATGCATGAAGTTCAGCTTTTATCTTGTAGTGACAGTGCTAAAGCAGATATACCAAAAAATAACAACAGTTTTCAAAGCCAGTCCAAAATACAAAAATCAATACGAACATGATGAACTATGGACTGGAATAACAAAACAACATTCTCTTTTTGCGTATTCAAATGTTCAGCAAATAAACCTTGATTGGCAACTGACCTGTTGTAAAAATGCATTGTAAAAGACACACCATTACTAACTTTCATTAAAATGCATAGGTAAATTAGTTTGAAAAATGAAAAGTACAACCTCAGCAGTTGGCAATGGCAAATAAGCAAAAATTAGTAGCAAAATGATAATACTCCTCTGGCACGAATATTCATTGTGTCGTGCACAGTGCTTATCCATAAAACAATGTGTGTAAAGTTGAACCATACTCAAGTTCATGATCATGAAAAATAGGAAAATTACTATACTGCAACTTAACATAGTAATTTGCAATAATATCAAGTTTCAATGCTAGTCCATCATTTTGTATTTATTGCTTCATGGAAAAGTGTTTGCTTTCGCTCTGATAATATATGATGATGACCACGTAATACTCTACTACTACATACATCCATGCCTCATACGCACAAACATCCCATCTTCTCTGTGGAGTTCATGCCACGATCACACATCCCACCAAACACATTTCATTTTCATTCTCGTACCGGTTTCACCATCATTCTGCCCTTGAAATGCCCTTCAATGCTCATGTCAACCGATTATCATTTATTTAAATTTTCTTGATTCGGTATTGCACCAGCATGATATTCTTTTGGCATAATGATGATATAACTTGATGATGAACATGATATGGAGTCTATTTTGCGGCCTAAAAGTCATTGTGCCTTTAAGCTAAAACTTTGCAAGTATTTTCTTTCTACACACTTTGTAGCAGGACAGTAGGCTTTCCAGAGCCAAAGTAAAGATTAATTACGCAGATAAAAAAGAACTGGTCATACTACCAACATGTTATACGTGTAATGAGGGCATTGGAATGACATTTTAGCACGTAGTCTGCTTCTCTAGAAAATAAAAAGTTTAACCAGATTGAATTGCTTTCCCGTTATCATCATGAGTATAAGAAGCATCGACCTTAATATAAAAAGAAGTACTATAGAATGCTGAAATTGAAAGCAGAGCATGTATAGCATACTGCCTTGAATAAATCTAAATTCCTTTTCAACCGTGCCAACTTACATTTTGATGTGGTTAAGATGTTCTAGTGAGTCATAAAGTCATGTGCTTTTTGGGATTGCACTTGCACATTGTGCATGCTGTGTTGGGATGATGACCTTCGTTTCATTCACATTTTAGTTTTTTACACAGAACAAATTAAGCCGGTTACCGGTATGCATGTGCATGATATTATAAGCATTGATGATCTTTATTCAACAAAGTTTTGAATAATAGCATTGATAGATGATGTTTAGAATAAATAAATAAATATTATTATGGCTACATAGAGTCAATGAGTATTCCAATAAGGAAAAAGGTTGGCATTAAGGTTTCATCTCTGTTTCATCCTTTGCGTTACCTCCGCAGCAGACGATTTTGAAATGAATCCACCTGTTGAGTAGAAGAAATTAATAGAGGAATTAATTAATTAATGCGTTTGCATGAATTACCAAGGAAAAATGTGTTGCTTACTTAATGCTTTAAGAAGGTTGTTGGTAGCTGTATTGATGTCAATATTTGGACTGGAGGCTAAGGAAAGTGCGTCCATCATTGGGTCAATATAGTGTCTAAAATTTCCAGCTTGACCCACTTGCTTGAAAAAACCTACTCGCAAGAAGATAAAGACAAGCATGAGACAAAAAAGGATGTAGAGAACGAGTATTGGACCCAATTTGAATTTGTGTAGCTTTTTTTCAGGATCTGTAGTTATGCCGTAGGTTGTGGTTGGAGGGGACACGTAAGACGTGGATGGAGGAGAGGCGTAATCTTGAGATGGAGGTGACCCGTATGAGGTAGATGGAGGCGATCCATAAGAGGTTGATGGAGCTTGAGGAGACCCATACGACGTGGATGGAGGAGAACCGTATGCTGTAGATGGCGGGGGATCGTTAGAAACGGCTGGCGCTTGAGGAGATCCATAAGAGGTTGATGGAGCTTGAGGAGACCCATAAGAGGTGGATGGAGGCGCTCCATAAATATCCGAAGGAGGTGATTCGTATGAATTTGATGGTCCAACCGGCTGAGTGGGCTGAGAAGCTCCTGTAGGAGCCGACGGGGCGTTGTAGGACACCGGAGGTGAAGGTGCTGATGGTGAATTATAAAAAACTGACGGAGCAGGTCCACTTGCCGCAGGTGCTGATGGCGAATTATAGGATACTGATGGAGAAGGACCGGTTGCTGCAGGTGCTGATGGTGAGTTGTAGGACACCGACGGAGAAAACCCTCCAGCGTTACTGGCTGCTGGACTTGATGCTTCATAAATTTCAAAATTATGGGAAGCTGGTGCAGCTGCCGGTGATGTATGACCTACAAAACTTGATTGTGACGGCGATGGAATGGCTGAATTATGCTCGTATGAAGTTGCTTGCTGGTCATTGGAATCATAAGCGTTAAATTGTCTTCTATTTGCTGCCTCCACCCGGAACTCCCTGGCATTATTGCTCTTCTGAGGATACACAGGATGTACTTTGGGATACTTGGAATCATGCTTGAAATGGCTTTTATAAGCAGTTACATAGCGCGTGCTAGATGGCCTTCCGGTTTCACTGGAACCACTTTCCCTTGTGGATACCACCACTTGTCCAGAACAAAGTACATTATGGCACGCTACTATGAGCAACAAAACTACTTGTAAAACTCCCTTCATTGTAATTTTTGATATGCACCACTCAACTAATCACTAATTATTATCCGAAAATAGAGACGCTGACTTGGCATTGAAAAACGGAAAGGTCTTGTGCTTTCCTTGAAATGAAATCCTCCTTGACTTGTCTTTCGAAGCAAAACACTTTGTTCTGTCCTCGTCAGTAAACAAACTGATAGAAAAAGTGTGTCACGATATCCAAAAATCCTTGACTGCGCCCCGCCGCGTAAGAAAAATTAATGAAGTAACTTGGATGCACAACGCTAACGGGATTTTGGCTACTTGCATGCATTAACAAACTTTTAAAAATGAAATTTGCCCAGCATATACCAACTTTGGTGGCGAATTTTTTATGAATGACAAGCTATTCGAAAACAAAATCGTAAAAACGACTTCCTATTTATTTTTGAATGAAAGTTGAGTGCGTTCAAGTTCTGATATAATTGCTACCGTCTGTAAACATGGCTAAAAATATGCTTGCTTGTCAGTGTAACAGAATATTTGAATAGTAATCGGGAAACTATGCAAGGCGTGCTTCAAGTCAAGTGAAAACGAGCTACCACACAAATGACAAGACAAACAACGTCTTCTCATGAATAAAATTGATTTGGTATAAAAATATGAAAACTTAAGTTGAGTCAGAAGTTGGGCGGATGTAACTCTGATGAAAGCTAGGTCGCTTTCGCCAAATGATCTGAATATTTTGACAAATAACAAAACACTTCATAACTCTTTTAGATTAAATAGCCGCAATAGTTAAATATTTAATAGAAAATGGACTATTAACATGTAATTTTAATTTATTAACTGCACTACAATCCCAAAAAGTAGTGTCCAACACCTCTACCACCACCAGCTATATATCTAAAGTCAAGTTTATATAGAATTCATCTACAGTCAGTGGTGTAATAGGTAGGTTATGTGTGGATTGTTATCGATAATTCATAATTTTTTAATTTTTCTTCTTAAAGCTATAAATAGGAATACTCAAGTAACTAATTCTATTCTAACTCAACCCCACACGGAGTTATCATCATCGCTGTCGGCATCATAACTGTCGTTGTCGTTGGCATCCTTGTCCATCGTCATCCTCTCCAGTTTCGTGCCTACTAATTCCAAATACTCGCTCCTGTTCCAAGTAGAGACGTCGGGAATGACTGTAGTGTCCTGTAAAACAAAAAGCAATCATTTTTTATCATTAAACAAGCGTGCATATTATAATTATTATAAAATTCATTGAAAAACCCTTACCTTAATTCCCACGTGCAACGGAAACTCCTTCTGACTAATTGGCAAATCATCCTCGTCAAAGATCTCAAGCAGTTCCGTGTACAGGATCGCTTGCGAACGCTCAAAGATTTTCACATCTTCCCAATCCCTTTCCATCGGGTTAATTTTCAGTGCCACCGACATCTGCAAAAAATGACCAAATTCATTCATAAGTTGCCATTTCAAATTTTCAACCAAATAATCATAAAAATTTACACGCACATTTTTAGATCCTTTTTGCTGACTTGTAATTATCACTTTGAAATTACTAGCCCATTGATAATCCCGTTCCACCATAAAGGCTGCCAAGCGAAGATAAGGCTTTTCATTTTTGCTGGCAATGTAGATAAGGTGCTCCTCATACTGGAACAGCATTCGAATGGTGGGATGGCGTTTGTAATTGCCCGGCTTTAAAAGAAGCACACATCCCTCTTCCTTATCCAACTTGTTCAAGGGTAGTTCATGGGTTTTCTCACAGTGGGACACAAAGGCTACCTTGGAAACACGTTTGTCATTACAAGATGGACACTGAATATACTTTTGCAGTTGCGGGCAGTTTACTAAATGTTCATTCCAAGCCTTTCCATTATTCTCAATTAGTTCTCCGCAAGCGCTACTTAAACATCTAAACTTGAATGTGGAGATTAAGGAGTTTAGCGCTTTGGAGGGGAATTCAGTCCAAAATAAGCTGCGACATTGGACCTTGCCCCACTCCCCGTTTTCCACAATGCATCCTTCGTCCGGGTTGATAAGGCCGTGGCAGTCTTCACAAATTATGTGACCCCGTTTCTTACATTCCAACAGCTTTCCGGAAGAGTATCTTTTGCAGATGGTGCAAGTTACGGTCTCTTGCAATTGTGGTGGAACCCCTTCCGCTTCACGTCTGAAATGAATAAAATGGAAGTTCACTTACAATTTTATTTCCTATAAACTGGAAAATCATTTTTAATGGAAATCATTTGGAAACTTACGGGTTAACATGAAAATCATCAGTTCTCCTTTGGGGTATCACGTAACTTTCGTTGACTTTATTTGGGGTTAAAATCACTTTCTCAGATATTCGGTAACACGCCATTGTGAACTCACTCACTTAGCTTTCCTTGGAAAATCAATATTTAACTTGTTTTCTCGCTTTTTGTCATCAGTTTAATGTTCAATTAGTTCTCTAGCAACAACCCATGATCCAGTCAAACTACTAATATTTAAAACGCACATTAATATTCGCTTAATACCATCTCCAACTCACTTGGCACTTGTGTGGAATGTTCAGCATTGTGGCATGAGTTGGTAGGTACTTTAGAAATGCGTAGCCAAAAAATGGATATTATGCTAAATAGCTCATTCATGATCATTCCGAAAATGCAAAAATGTAGGAAATGCAGTTGTCTTGGAAGGAAGCATTATGAATCAATGGACATTCATTTTTGGAGAGCCACAATGAAATACCGTTTTATTTACATGATGATGAGACGCTTTTTACAAGAACAAAGTTTTGACAGAGTATAAGTTATATAGTCTATATTATAGTAGTAGAGAGAGAGGAACTATAAGTAGGTAATAATAACAGTATAGTTGATTAACCGTAGTAGTAGTTTGTAACTACACTTGGCTAACGACTAAATCTGAAATTATGGTGAATTGGTCCCATGTATTCCAGCTGATTTGGTCCTTCCTGGTTCAATTAACCGTGATGGTTAATGTAAGCATGAAGTTACTTAAAGTACTTATCATAATTATTATCCATTAGTTTACTATATAGCTTATATTTTAAATAGAAAGAAGCTGTAGAATCAGTTTTGACAAAAGAAAAGAATCATTTTTTGAGAAATGCATAAAAAGAATTCATGAAAATGAGTTGGAAACCAAAGTACTTTTCATACAATTAAGAATACAGCCTAACAGTTACTTGGGCCACACTGAAAGCATCGAATTTGTTTCATTGTTTGACTTGAGCTAAGTTTTTTTGCTAAGCATTATTATCTTATTTAGCATAAAGTACACTGTTTTTACTAACAATTTACAAGTTGATTTACTACTACTAGCACCCAAGAAGTTGAAATGATTTACATTTTTTACTTTAGAGTGAGAATTTGTTTAAAATGCTATTTTACAATGTTTTACTACAAGATTTTTACAATTTTGGTCCACATCTTTACGACGGATGTACTGCATAGGACAAGCTTGACACTTTTATGTAGCCATATAGGTAGAAATATTATTGATTTTATTTACAGAATTGACAAATTCAAAAAGCCATTCTTTGTCTATTTTGCACTCAAACACTAAAATAATGCCACTATCATACTTGTTGACATTTTAAACAGATATTTCATTTCAAAAACTTCTATTTTTTTCAAAACCCATCCTACCTAGACAAAATCCCTCGTATCAACCCAAACCCTATCATATCTACCCAAAACCCATGCTATCTACACTAACCCAAATATAGTTGTTACAAAATGATGAAATTTTATATTGCTAAAATAGACAAAAATGACCTTTTGGAGATTTGGACTTCGTTCAGGGTCCCTTAAATTTTTGTGATTGTAACTCACCTAATATTTATACATGATAATGCTACAACAGGAAAGATTTTTCGTTGTTGCCTTATAAATTATTATTGTTATTATGAAATGATGTAAATGTTTATAACGTATTTGTGGCCCCCATTTGTTATTTTATGGATTCTAATAATTTCTGCTATTAAGATAACATGGAAATGTGCATGATGCCTGTATCTACAGTTTTTACATCTCAATCTAATTGTAATACTATTCTAAAATGGTACTAGTGTGCACGCGGAAATGTGCCAGAAAGCAGCTATAGAATGCTGAAAATGTAGTAATACTTCAGATTTTCTAAAACTAACGAAACTTCATGTGAGACACGGCATTCTTCAAATAGTTGACCTCCAACTGCAGTTGCATGACTGCCCGGTCCAATTTATCCGCAGAGTCTAAAACTTCAATACTCTGGGTGAAAGGATCGTACCTGATTTCATACGGTCTGGACATGCACTCTGCCACCCACTTTCTGTAAATTAAGAAACCAATCCTTCCGTTAGACTCTTTTTTATGTAGTTAGATTTAATTATTTTGAGTACCTAAATTTCTCCATCACATCCTGAAAAGTTTCAGCCACAAAGTAAATATCCTGGTAGTCCTGATCCTGATAAGCCTGCACTGCAGTCAACTTTGGGTCAAAATTTCGATGTTCTGGTTTGTCCGACAAGGAGTGTTCCAACTCTCCATAACTGCTTAGCAGTCCAGCACCATAGGCTTTAGTAACGCCATTTTCCTTGCAGAGTCCAAACTCCACAGTAAACCAGTACAACTAAGAAATAAACAAGTTATTGTTTTAAATCCTTTCATAAATAAGCCATATTTGATATTTTTGCTTACAGTGGAAAACTTTTCAATTTCTTCATCAGTAGCACCCAAAGACGCAAGACCAAGTTCTTGGGAAAATTGTGCAAAGGTGGGATCCACCAACATTGGCACATGACCCAACAGTTCATGAATGCAGTCTCTGAAATGAGTTCCATTTAGATTAAAATTCAAGAGTTTACTTAAAGTTCAGGTGTAATCCCACTTACGGTTCTGGAGAGTGATCCGGAGATGAACTGTGCCGAACATACTGTGTGCACTGAAACACACGAAATGCCAAACTTGCCAGAAAATCCCTAGCTGTTAGCAGCCCTGCTGCTGGACGAAGAGTAAATCCTGTTCGTCGACGAAGAAAGTTGGACACATCCTCCAACTGCGGAATATTATCAGGCCCATAACCAATTTCCTTCTGGAGCAGCGTGATGGCATCAACAAACTGCTTGCAGGCGTGGGTTGGTAAAAGTTCATACACTTTTCGGAACACGTGTCCCCAACAAGCTATTTCATTCTCTTGATAAACCACTCGAGGTATCGGGTCGCCACTAAATGCAAATTGAATATTTAGATAATATGCTTTTTAGTTAAAACTTATGAATATTTAACTATTCATCTTTACTGTTTGTAATCGAATGCAATGTCAGCAATCATTTTGCGACGTTCTCGATAGTTCTTGTCCGCAAATCCGGGATGATCCATATCCAAGTCTGGTTCAAATTTGGTCATTAGATGATTGCATTGGTCAAGTTCAGAAATATGACGAGGATACCACGGTTCTTTGACAATATGCCCCTGTGTGGAAATCACGTTGACCAAATAAATGTTTGGATTTTGCCTGAGAGCTCTTAGCAGCCCTACCAAATTACTCCAGGGAATTTGCATTTTTATCAAAATGTCAAACTGACAATTTTGCTCTCGAGATGGTCGTGACTCCATGTGTAAAACTTGACCCTTGTGCTCATCAATAGTTTTTAGAATGTTGACCAGTGACACCATTCCATCTTTTAGGGTTAGAACAACGGTAGCTTCCTCCTGCTCTTGTGCCTTTTCCTCCACAGATTTTAATCGTGGCTTAGCAGCCGCTGCACCAAGTTCCTTACTAACCTGAGCAGTTGTTTTTGCTTGTGACGCAGCAGCACCCTTTGCCCCTCCCTCCTCAGCTATAGCCTCCTCAAAAGGTTCCTCTTCCAAAGTGGGCGACACAAGAATGGTATCATCATCCACAAGAATCAAGTCATCCTCTGATAATTCCGAGTCTCGAGACAATTGCCTTATTTCCTGTAGCCAGCTTCGCTTATTCTCTTTGTTCAGTTGGGTTTCAAATCGAGCGTCTCCAACCAAACTTCGGCGTCGGGATGGATACCCATTCTAAAAATGGAAAATTATCTATATCATCCTATCAGATAGAACACGCAAGCTTTTTGCTATAGATTCAGCCTAAAAGTTCATTTTGGGGCAACTTGAGACAACCCTAAAAAATCCCATTTTTCTCTCATTTTACCTCAATGCTGTAACTCTTTTTGATAGCAAACCGCTCCCGATTCTTTCTACTGGCCACAATCATGTTGACACTTTCCTCGCGTTTAATTACGCCGGAGGATTCCTGTTCAGCCCCTCTATCCCCAGCAGCAAGTTCACTACTGTCTACAGCATTAACAAACTGGTTGTAGGCTGCTACTGGTTTCAGAGCTGCTGGGACACAGACAAGTTTGTCAAACTGTGTTTTAAGGGACTCTGAGGGGTCAAAAATGGGTCTGGGGCTATAAGAGTAATTAATCAATCCAAACTTAAACTCCAGCTTTATGCCAATTTATTTACGGGACAAAAAAATAGAATAAAAAATGATTTTTTAAAAATAATAGTTTTTTGTTTAAAGAAAATGATTATTCCAAGTGTATTATGTATTTTTTTTATGTCAGAAAAATCTAATTACTATTGCTACTTGTATTAAAATCAGTCTCTGGAAGTGGTGGTGGTGTTTCAGTTGGTGATCGTGGTGCAGGAGTAGACGACGAAGATGAGTGCGGAGAATTGAAGAAGGGGAGAAAATTGTGTAGATGATGAGCTACTCCTTTGTGTCTGATGGCTTGGAAAACTGAACTGAGATCCATGATGATAATATTGTGATGATATGATGAGGACCAAGGAATGCAAAAAAATAATGCTCACAGAAGAAAATCATTTCTCTCCAGTGCAACGTTCCAACCTTTTGTCCTCATCCGAACATGCATAGTGACTGGTTGGGACCAAGTCTGTGTTTCATCTCCGAGTGCTTCACTAACTACCTATCTGCGTACGTAAGTACTACTACGACACATAAAAAAGGACTATGCTGCGTAGTAGTACACACACATCAGATCGTCATCATACTTTTTTTTACCAGGCCACTTTTTTCCAAAAGCTTTTGACTGTGGAAACTGTGGATTGGCGAAAGTAAAAGGTGGGTGGTGGTGAGTGGTGAAAAAAAAGTGCAGAGTCCTTCATCGTCCCCGCATTTTCAACGCAGTAATACAATGGAATATTCCAGTATAATGGATATATATTTAAGACGATTGCAAAAAAAGGAAATTTCGTTACTGTGCCAATATTGCTGAGAGCTATAACGGAAGGATGAAGAAGTTTCTTTGACGTAAATAAAGAGATGTGTGTACAAGAACATGAGATTGAAGGTATTTCTACATTTTGACTATGGAATATGGAAGGTTTGACTATGCTCGCTTTTTTAATTACCTTTTGTTAAAACAATAATCAATTGTGCCAATCTCTATGAATACTTTTATTACCTATTGTATCAATTTTTTTTGGCAGTTAGTCAAATTTTAAAATTTTTTGATCAGAAGAGTATATAAGGACAGCTCAAGCATTAAGCATTATTCGCAAAAAGATTTCTTATGATAATAAATCATTTCAGGTTCTTAATGATGTTCCCTGAGACTCCAAATGAATATCAGAGCAACTTTTGAAAATGTTTATTCACAGTTTAACAATCTATAACGTTGTAGTTTCGAGATGATAATAGTTGATAGTTACAAATATTTACACATCAAACAAGCTAAAAGCTCTTTAAAGAATAATAAAATGTTGAAATAAAGTTTCTTTAAATTCTGATCTTTTAAGATTTAATGAATAAACGCGTCTTCGTGTCACCTTTCAACATGTATCCATTTCAAAAGAAAATGCCAACCGCTTCAAATGTTCAAAGACTATTTATTGGGGCGTCTCGAAATTCGTAATTTTTTTGGTAATTTGAACCCTTGCTATTTTTCACAAAGCTAAAGAATTCGTCTGAAACAATGTAAAAGGGTTTATCTTATCTTACCTCAATGCTGTAGGACTTTGTGATGGCAAATCGCTCCCGATTTTTTCTGCTTGAAACAATCATCTTTTGTGACACGAACAAAAGTTTGAAAAGTTTATTTTCTTAACTGCTCACACTACCTATCAAATAGAAACTAACTTTTGCAGACCACGAAAACGCTGCTTTCCAGAAAACGGTCACATCATGGCTTTACCACTTGATGATATTTTTTCTGCAGCAACAAGCCCAGAAAATTTATAGGGGAGGAATGTGAGCTGAATAGAGTTGCGGGGAAAGTGGAAGCTACAAAAGAAGCGTGATGGGCTTATACTGTTTTGCCTTTTTATTCGGCACACAACCCTAAACACATTTTTTTCTCTTTTGTGTGATCTCATCATGATGACGGAATAGAAAAAAATCGGAAAGACTGATCGGGACAAAAAAAAACCCGTGTGCTTAAAAAAATGGATAAAAGTATATCTTGAGAAATTCAGTCTCCTTTGATGTTCACTCACCCACTTGGAACATTTTACGCAGCAGTGTAGCTTCCAGCAAGTCTATTAATACCTAAAATCACTTTGCCCCCATTTTTGCTACTTATAATAATAATAATAGCCATGCACTTTATTCCGCACTGCCCATTTCCATTAATAGCCCATTTGCCATTTTTTATATGTGCTGTGCTAGAATTACAAACAATCTTCACTCATGTGTAAATATACTTGGCAACTTCCGTTCTTTTTTGGCTTTGTTTGAATTGAATCATCCCCCTGGAGGCGTAAAATCCAAAGATGGTTTACAATACTCTTTCTCAGCTCAAATGGAATAAAAAAAGCAACAGTGCGCGATAACAACAAGTTGAAGGGAGAAAAAAGCACACGCATAACCGATTTTACGGGAAAGGAAATTTAAACAGATACTCTTATTGACTTGAGGCTATCTTTGATCCATTTAATGCCAAGTTAAAAAGAACACGCTTGTTTGTTTCCCGTTTATTTTCAGGAAATTAAAAAGTAAATAGCAACAAACAAACCTGGATCGATCACCATTTTCTACAAATCCATCCCTAAATTCATTTTTCATTTCAAAAACCTGGTCTACATCCCCAAAAAACTTTCTTGGACCACTTGGTCACGTGGATTTTTTTTCCTGTAGTATCCACCCACACACTCAATCCAGTTCTCAAGCCATTTTTGTTGTTCCTGTCAAGATTACCGACTTTCCTTCTTTCCCCAGAGAAGGATTAATGATCAATGAGTTAATGTAGTCGGAATGGAAAAGGAAGGACACTCGATCTTCTCCTTCTGAACAACTCAACTTGTAACAAAAGCTAAATAATATTTATGTAAGAAGAAAGGAATTGCAAGAATCGCAATTCAGGGAAAGCCCAGAGGGTAAAAAAAGGAGAGAATAGTGTGGGCTGATATTATTCTCTAGCTAAAAACCATTTCCATGTTACACAAGCTAATACTTGTTCGAGACGTGCATTTCAATGAACCCATTTCTAAAACCTTCTGGAAGAAGAAGAAGGCATGTGCTACTTTTGCATGCTTTATCATCGTCGTCTTCGTCAGCATTATGACGCACAAGGGAACGCCATTACAACAAGACAATATAAATGTGATTTCATTTTTAAAGTTTAAATTTAGCCATGCAATTTTAAAAAAATCAAAATTCAAAAAGTGAACAGGGAACTTTTTTATATTGGCACAATAGCTGAATAGCTGTTGCTTCGTTTTACAACTTGCTGAATGTTGTTGTGAAAAAGCACAGAAAAAATAGGCATCTCCATCACAATTTCAGTCCAGCACTTGACTTTCCTTTGAGCTTGTATGAACTATGAAGAAAGCATCAGAGTTGAGGTTTTGCTGATGGTGTTGGCAGCAGCAGAGCACACAGACAGAACTGTATTGATGCTTGGCAAGATGTAGAGATGGAGGGAAAGAGCGGATGGAGCTGGTGAACCACTTAGTGAACTCTTAACTACTTCCGCTTGTTCATTCTCCCTTCAGAATAAATATAATGGGCCGGGTGCTTTACGGGTGAAAGGCTGTGATTCATCTCATTCCATTAACACTTGCTTTGACTTTTACTCCCTGTTACAATGATCATCATCAACATGATGAGTGGAGAGAGTGAGAGTTAATCCCCTCCAGCTACTTTATGTTTGACTAAGAATATAAGCGTAAGGTTTACTTTACTGATTAATAAAACGTGTAATAATGAGATAAGATGGTGAAGTGCTGTCTCCGGTTTTTTTTATTTTTAGAAAACTGGACATGTTATTACTGTAAATAGTAAAATGTGTTTCAAAAATTGCAAATGCGATAGATATAATGATGATGATGATGACGCAGTAATGACTAGCCTTTTAGTGTAGCCTACCTATATAACCATATATTTATAGCTTTGAATAGAAATTGGCGAACCATTTAAAAGACTCTTAACGATTTCCGCCTTTCTCATAGAAACGAATATAATGGAAAGTCAGACTCCTTCTCTCTCTTTCTGCTTCTCTGTGTGACTCTGGCTCTTATTCTGGACTTGCTTTTCTCTCTGTCTCTATGATGGCAGTTGCACAATACTTGTGCCTTGTACTTTCTACTACGTAGATAAAAAGAATCTTCCCTTTTGAAGCATTTACCATCAAAATGTAGTCCATTTGCCAAAGTGGATTGCAATTTGAAATGTGAAATACAATTTTCACTAGCAGACGAGAAAGTGTTCTCTCAATTCAATCTCACTTCATTATGATGATCATCGTACAACCTGTATTTTTATATGTATCATGTATACTGCATATAAAGTTTCAATCAAAAGACCAACATTTCCGTTTAACTTTGCACATGAAAAAGAAGCTTTTATTGTGTAAACTTGAAGAAATGCAATATCATTACAGTATCAATTAGTACTCAAGATTGATAGGCTTAAAGAAAAATGAAGAAAATATGTAAATGGCATGAGTCTACACACTACAAGCTCAAGTAATAAAAACTTTACATCAAAGTTTGTCATAGTTTAAATAAAATATATAATCTACCTTAATTTTACGTATTTGTTATTATTTGCATCAGGAAATGTATTTTTTGCGCTTTTCATTTCTACTAAGAGCGTAGTTTCATGTGTGACACTGCATTATTCAGATAGTTGACTTCCATCTGAAGTTGCATCACGGCTTTGTCCAGCTTGTCTGCCGAGTCCAGCACTTCAATGTTCTGAGTAAATGGATCGTATCTGATTTCATAGGGCCTTGACATAGATTCCGCAGCCCATCGCCTGTCAATCAAAAATAATTTTTATTTCAATGAATGGCATTAATCGCAGTTTTTAATACTTAAATGTTTTCCCTTGGCCTTACCTAAATTTCTCCTTTGCATCTGAAAAGCTCTCTGCAACAAAATACACGTCTTGGTAGCGCTGATCTTGATAGCTTTGAATGGCAGTGACCTTTGGATCGAAGCTCTTCAGTTCTGGCTTGTCACTAAGAGCGTGCTCCAACTCGCCATAGCTGCTCAACAGACCCGCGCCGTAGGCCTTGATCATCCCATTTTCTTTGCAAAGGCCAAACTCAACCGTAAACCAGTATAGCTATAATAGATAAATAATCCAACAAATTAAACTCGTGTGATTAAACACACAAGCTCATCATCATTCTGATATTATGACCACTTGCCGTGGAGAATTTTTCAATTTCCTCATCCGTAGCCCCCAAACTTGCAAGACCCAACTCTTGAGAAAACTGAGCAAACTGGGGATCCGCCAACATGGGAACGTGTCCTAGCAGCTCATGAATGCAATCTCTGCAAAATGCCCCAAGTGCACAGATAATCCCATTTAAGCATACTTAATAACTTTTTTGGCATAATGAGATTCTATTGATTGAAAAATATTTCATCATTATCATCATAAGCACTTGATCATCTGCACACTTACGGTTCTGGAGAGTGATCTGGGGATGAAGTGTGCCGTACATATTGCGTGCATTGAAACACCCGGAAGGCCAAACTAGCAAGAAAATCCCGAGCAGATAGAAGACCGGCAGCAGGCCGTAATGTAAATCCGGTTCGGCCTGAAAATATATAAAATCGATCAAACCCAACTCACAGATCTGTGTTCATCATCAAACCATTGTATAATTTATTGTATAAAAATAGCACTGTGTAGATCTCATAATCTCTCTCAAAATGATAAAAATCATGGCAGATGGTCAAAGAGAACCAATATTTTACTTTATTTTTTCATCTTTTGATATTTTCTTTCTCTTTGGCATATATATTGGCACTAGAGAATTCTCCTGCCTTGTAATAAAAGGCAATAAAACTTACGTTTCAGGAAATTGGATACGTCCTCCAGCTGTGGAATGTGGTCGGGTCCAAAGCCCACCTCTCTTTGAAGAAGCTGAAACGCATCAATGTATTGCTTACAGGCAACGTTTGGTAAATAGGAGACCACCTTGTTGAAAACGTGACGCCAAGTTGCTATCTCTCTTTCCTGATATTCCACTCGTGGAATGGGGTCACCGCTAAAAAGTATTTTTCAGAAATAGCCCGTGTTAGCCAACATGTTCAATAAATGTTTAAACTAATAAATAACATGAGTGAAAATATGTTGACTAGTAAACTGCTTCAGGGAAAATATGTGTGTACAATTTATAGTCAAAAGCAATATCCGAAATCATCTTGCGTCGAGCGCGATAGGCTTGATCTGCAAATCCGGGATGATTCATGTCCAAGTCGGGCTCAAATTTGGTCATTAGATGGTTGCATTGGTCCAGCTCAGAGATGTGACGTGGGTACCAAGATTCTGTGAACAAACATATAAATATTTTTTGAATGGGCTATCATAATAAATTATTTAAAAGTGTGATAAATTACACACTCACTAACCTTTCGCAACTGTGCCCTGTGTGGAAATCACATTGACTGTATGAATCGACCCATTGTCCCGTAGAACTTGGAGCAGCGTAGTAAGTGCTACCAAGTTGATTTGCATTTTGACAAGTACATCAAATTGGCACGTTTCTTGGCGTGAAGGTCGAGTTTCCATATGAACCAGTATGGCTTTCCCTTCCTATTAAAATAAATAATTGATTTTGATCTTTGAACTGGGAAATAATATGCAAGCTTGTCTAATCAATCATATTGCATTACTTCAATCTGTTTTAGCACTCCAGCCAACGACGTCATCCCGTGTTTCAAGCTGATAACCAAAGTTGCCTCTTCCTTCTCTCCTTCTTCCTCATTCCCATTAACATGCAATTCCTCATTTGACCCCGCATTAGTTCCATTGTTCAAAACCACAATGCTTTCAGCATTGTCCTTCAACCAAGTTTGCGTGTTTTCAATCATCTCCGTCCACAGGTTGTTTTGCTTTGGAAAATATTATATTTTTATTATTATTATGCAAAGGCATTTTAAATCAGGTTCAGTCACCCAATTTTATATTATGCAGTGGCCCATGATGCTAGAAAGGCCTCAATTGAATAGTAATACAAGTGGAGAATGTTGATGGTATAAAAAGTATATATCATATTATTAAATCAAATAATTTCACATTTCATAAAGCATGAAACGACAAGGGAGATCAAGACAGACAGGAATTCACTAGAGAATTGAGTTCTCTACAGAAAATCCCCTTACTACTTAATAAAGTCTAGAATAGAAGCAAGAAAAACCCTAGAAAATGCTCTAGGTAAAGCTAGCGCAGAAACTACTGTGGAACTCTCTTGTGAGCCTGGTGAAAGTCTCTAGAAAATGAGAGCTTTCTCTTGGCAAGAGCTTATGCCTACCGTGGCTAGGTTGACGAACCATGCTACAAGAAATAGTAACGGCGATAATAAACTGAAAATCAAATCCTGTTCTAGCAATTGCAATTGAGCTTACCTCCATGTCGTAAGACTTCTTAATAGGAAAAGTTTCCTGGCTTGCTTCGCTATTTGCCACAATCATTTTTGCTGCTTATTGGTTGATGATTTTGAAGGAAAAATATTAAATTTTGTAGCACAGAAGCTGCAAATCAAAACTCAATGTAAAGTAGTGATAAACTCAATCTGTGATCCTTATAAAGCGCAAAATTAAACCATTTGCTTAACACACAATTCACAACTGGTGCACAAAATGAAATTGTTAAAATTTTCTACACTTTGGAAACGAAACAACGACAGTCGAGCCGACTAGCCGAGTAAAGTAATCCACCACTTCAAACTGGAAATGATATGTGGAGACCCAAACCCAGCGGCTTTTTATACAAATCCAGATTCCAAATTGAGTTCCTGCATTAACTACATTACATGTCAATACATTTGAACAACATGAGATCTCTCTGAACAGTATAAAAACGTGCCCCTGAAAAAAATTAATCAATGAATTATATGACGAAATACCTTAAATACTAAATAAATTGCAAAAAATTGTTAAAAGAGAAGAAAGAGTTGTTGTTATTGTTGTACTTTGCATGATGAATGGAGAGCACATGTACTACGTGACGTATCTTCATCTTTAGCATCCTCCTTGTCACTTTTTTAATCAATATCAACATTGAAGCTACAGACAGCTTACATAAAAATAACCTGCACTTTTAAAGCCTGTATTTTCTGGATAAATGCTTTCTTTTCTGTGCGACAAAGGAAGACATAAAAAAAATTCTAATCTCATTTTAATCCCATGTTGGACAGCGCAAAACGTTGTCATTATTTTATAATCATTATTTATTACACTAATTTTCCAGCAGCACTTGTGTGTGTGACTGCTGAGAAGAAAAATGAAGGTTAGCACAGCATATGCTACTATTATTGGCCATTTCTTACTCTTAATTAGGTCAAGAGTCATGACTTTGTGTGTTTATTTCATTGATTCCAGATTTGCATGCTCAAAGGTGATCCATGATAAAATATATGGGCTGTGTTGCTGTGTGTGTATATAATTTTGAAAGGAAACTGTTGAAAATGGTAAATGAGCATGAGTATATTTATGACTGTATGCTTGTCGTCAGAACCATTAGTCATTTTTTATGTTTGTGTGCATGCATGAATACCAATATCAACAAAAGTTCATTTTTAAATGAACAATGACTAATAATCGGTCTGATTTTGGCCTGGTTTTTGTCAAGTCTCTGCGGTAGCTTTTTAGTGACAATTTCCGTGTTTTTAATTTTGATTAACATTTTAAATCATGTAATTTGTTGTGCAAAATTACATAACAAAACTTAAAAGCCTTTTGTTGACAGCTTCCGCGTTTTTCATTTTATGTCTCTTTTATAATCATTATCAAAAGCTCTTAAAATACTGCCCACGCTGCTTCTTCCACTTAATTTCTTTCTTTTTACCTTTTTCTACCAAACACAACGTCTTTAGCTCTCATTTACAGCAAGAATTTTATAGTGTACTGCCACTAATTTCATTTTGTTTTTCTCTTTCCCACTTTCTAGGCTTTTTTCTATAAAGCTGACAAAGTAAAAAGCTTTAGAGATTTTCAAAGAATTTCTATTTTTATTACTCCGCGCACTAGAGTTTTTGTATTGTGTATAGCGCTTGTGTAACCATCATCTCCAGTTTTCTGTAGTGTTGACGCACACGGAAGCAATAAGAAGCCATTCATTACTTGGATATCCACAATATTTTGCTTATGTAATAATTTCTCTCCACTCTCCACGCTAGAGTATTCCCTTCTCTCCCTTCTGTGATATTAATATTGAAAGAAAAGAAGTAAATCCCAAGGCTTGCTTTTACATCATCATCACATTATATCGTTGTGAAAAATCACGTGGAGCCTCATGGCCTTTTATAATACGCCTACACACATAAAATACACAAGCTAAAAAATCTCAACTCAATTTTGCTTGATTGCTTATGGTTCTCCAACTTTCTGGGAATTTTCTATGGTCTCTTATTTTCTTAGATTATCTCTTGTTCAAGTTGTTCATCATCATCAGATTCAAAAGGAAATACGAGAACAACTTGTTCCGAACAAGTGCGCTTTTGTTTCTATTCCTGGACTTTTTTTCAAGACTAGGGCTCTTCTACAAATTGAATAAGATTCAAGCGGGGAAAATGCTAACATATTATTAAAATTAAGAAAGTACAGAGCACCCTAAGTGAAGGGGCGTTGATGAAAAAGTGATGAAAATGATAGGTTATATGGTGCTTGTAACAATAATCTAAGATCAAAAGGTTTACAAGCTTATTATGTTCTCAGCAACTTTTGCTTTCCACTGTACAAAAGGCTATGCTACTGAGAAGCCACGTACCACGGAGTAAAATGATATTTTTGAACCAAGTGGAAAAGCTTCCAGAGAGAGAGTTTTCAGGGAAAGTGCTTTCAAGTTTTTCTTTTTTGTTTTGCTTTGAATACATAATCATATTCCTGTGTACAAAGACAATAAGGACAATTCCACCGGATGGGCTAATGGAATTCTTTGGTAAAATTTATACACAAAAGCTCACAACGAGTCAGTGGTTCTGTGTGTGTAATTGTTGTAATGGGACCATGAAATGAAAAGACACAAAGGGAGAAATTTCTTAAGAGACTTTCTCCACACAACATTTTGTGTACATAATACCCTCAAGGGTTGCCAATTATTACGGGGAAAAGTCTGATTTTGACAGGAATTGTGGTAGAAGCGCACATACACGCAAACTATGTTGGTATCTCTGCAAATAAAATGTGAAAAGGAAGGACTACATTTTTTGCACAAAATCCCACGTGTGTGCGTGCCAGTTTTAGTTGGCCCTGGGGTAAAGTGAGTAGTCACATAATAAAGTAGAGAAATGTAGAAGTAAATGTAAAAGGTGCTGAGAATGACAGCATGAACATCAAAAGTATCAAGAATGACGTTTTGGGGTAAAATGAAAAGCAAAATTGTACCTTTGCACTTTTCATTAATAATATTGCTTTCAGAATACCAATTAGAAAATGCTGACATTACTTTTTCAATAGGAACACAAAAGTGTGTTGTGTGGGCATAAAGAAAGTGCTAAATTAACGAAAACGCCTTTGCATCAAGTATTCCTGTGTCATTCTATTGTGCGCTAATAGAAAATTCAACAAACAAGCTAGTTGGTCCCCTGTGATAACTTGACATCTTTTTTAGTAGAGACCACGTCGTCGCCACTTATAGAGACGTAATACCACCGGATCATGTATCTGATTCTAAAAATAGTGCTGCTGCTGCTGGTGTTGGATAGCCCACACACCAGATAAAAAAGGACAAAAGGTAAACTCTGACTTGTGTGAGGTAGATAGGTGTGAAGAGAGAAAGTAGATGCGATGTAGTCGCTTCCCATTTTCCACCCAAATGAACCGGTACAAACCAGCAGCCTTACAAGCAGATAAAATTATCATGGAGATTTTTGGCCATCTTCCCTGCTTCATTATGCCCCATGCCGCTAGACTACTATCTGCTTCCATTTCCAATGCAAATGCAAAGACAAATATCATTCCAAAGGAATAAAATCCATATAAAATCTGCATAATATTTACTCTGGCAATTTAATAGAGGCTGATGGTGACGTGGCTTTTCCTGTAGGTTTCACGCATTTGCACACGTGCCATAAGCCTTACACAACATTATTTCCGAAATCTATCTCAAACAAATAAAACAGCAATAAACAAAACTTGGGATAAAGTGTACATAAATTTGCCATTGCACTAAAAAGTAAGTTCCATGTTGCAAAAACAAGAATAATGTTTTATCCATTTTTGTTTGCAGATCACTCTCTCTGCTACTTTAGTATGCATACCTGTGTGTGTATCTAACATTACCATACATCATTTTACGTAACAAATTTTGTGTACAGCTTTTTGCAATTTCCTCAAACCAACACATATACAAAACTCTCTGCATACCTAGTAAGCTGGTGGGATTTCCGTAATAAGAGTAATGAGAATTGACTGCCATTTCCTACACAGACTTAGTATACACAGTGCAAATTGCAAATCAGAGGTTGATGGAAACGTCAAGTGACACAGAAATGAAAGTTAGCCCAAGGAAGCTTGTAAATTACCATATAGTTAAGCCCTTTCCATTTTCTAGCTTGTTTGTGTTGTGTGTGAGTTGTTCCCTGTAACAACATTATTATGCCAAAGAAACCTGTCGTTCAAATGATGAAAACAGCTTTTTGGATATAGAGATAGCACACGAATGCCCCAGAAAAACTGTGTGTGTTGGAATTGTGTACAAAGTGCAGTAGCAGTAGAAGGTAGTTTAGCACACAAATTTTTTTTGTACTTTTTTTTAAAGAGAAAGTTAAAGACGTAGCAAATAACGTCAGACATTATTCCACTCCACACACACCCACACACGTGCATACCATAAAAACCCAACAACATCATGTAAAAGAGAACCCTGTGTATTATTATACGCAAATCAGTTGAGAAACACATTACTTATGTAACAAAAGGCCTTCTAAAGCATTCTCTTTCTGAAAAGAAAGGAGAAATGAAAAGGCACTTGATGGAAAAATCAGGTAAGGTTTTGCTAAAAAAATAAATTGCAAATTTGACGTGCATTTTATGATGGTGCATGCAAGCCTCATTTTATCTGCAAAATACTTAAAACGACATAACATTCGACTATATGCTTGTTACTACTTGTATCTCTGTATTTTCTCTGTCAAATAGTAGGTTTTATTCCGATTATCATATACGTGATGGAACTTGAAGAACCGAAATTTAATAAGAAATTCAAGAGAAGGATCTAGAGGCTTTTTTATTCTCCTATCGGTTTATGTGACAAAATTGACAATATGATTGGAAAACTGGGATTTTCTCATGCTAATGGAACTGTTGATGTTTCTCTCTGCCAAAAGCTTTTCTTTAAGTTGACAAGGTCTCTTTTTACCCTTTTTTTCTTCTTTTTAAGCCATGCATAACATAACGACACTAGTCTTCCATGCACTGGTACTACTACTGTATCGAACCACCAAAAATCCTTTTTTGTGTCTGTCTACATATTATTGAATCATTTCTAAAAAATGGAGTAAAAACTTTTTTGGGATCCACGTCGTAATAATGACCGTCGCAATCACTGCCACTACCACTGCATCAATAGAGATCTTGACATAGTAACCTAGAAAACAAAGTAAACATTTATTAAGAAAACTAGGGAAAAATGTCATTATCGTCTTATTACACGATTTTCAAAACAGATAAACAGATCATTCATCCTTTGTCGTTGTCATTCCGCGCGCCGTCGTCGTCGTGGTCGCAAACTCTTTTTCGGCAACCTTTTTGGCTTTTGGCCTTGCAAGAAAAGAACATCTGGAGAATTGGACTGATTAATAAAACTACTTGCATAATCATAAAAAAATGAATAAAATGAGCAGCGCATTTTACTGGTCCAATCTTTTGTTCAGGCAAGGATAATTTTTTTCACCAGTTTATCTCGCTACATGTCCATTTATCCTTATTAAGTTCATCCCCACAAAATATCCTTGTCAAAATTTGGGCACGTTCAGCCGGCATTTTTTTTTGTTTTGCGAAAAACTTTTTATGCTTTTAGCTTTTGAGCGGTATTGATTTGCAGCATTACAGCACATTATTCAATTCATGTGCCTCCCAACTGCGCCATAAGAGTTTGGGTATGACATGCAACTCAAGATAATATTATTCTTTGTCAAGATGTCTGGAATCTTTTTATTTTCTCTGAAAGACAGAAAAAAACGCCATTGTAGTCAAGGCCCCATCTCCTTGACGATGAACAAACAAGAAGAAAAAAACCCACATAAGCTTATATGTTGTTCATGTTCATCAAAATATTTGTGTGTATATTGAGGCACATGACACAGAGGCACAGAATAATGTAACCATTTTTTCAAACTCAACTTTTTTATTGCTTGCATCATTCTACTCTTCTATTTTACACGGAAAATAATAAAGTCAGTCAGCCGATCATAGTATGATCATCATACAACAACGGCTTACGCTTGTTTTTAATCCGATTAGAAAGTGAATCTCGTCTCTATATATATATATGCCCAGCATAGTAATAAAACCAATAAATGTGCAATGTTGAAACGAGCATCTCTCCTTCTCTACGCTTCATAATATTCTATCTATATGTCTGATGTAATAATAATTACCATGTAGCATGTCGTGTTCTCCTCCTGTACTTTTCTAAGGCTAAACTTGATAATGGCCCATTTAGCAACTCTCTACTTTACTCTGAGGCATATAATCCCTGCTTTTGTTTCCATGAAAGCGGCACACACAAGACAGAAGAACAGAGAAGAGGAGTAAGCCGCAAAATGGTTATGGTGCCCTTGCTCCATTTTGCCTATGCTTTTGCCCTTTTTACATAAAGGGGCTCTTCTCTCTGAATAATATCGCGGAAGTAAATGAATACCGGGCGCCTTGTTTAATAGCTTGCATTTGAATCTACTTTTGTACCTAAAAGGTATAGTAAGGTTACAATTTGCAATTCTGCGAATTTAACCAAGAGGAAAAAAGGAGCACAGGAGCTTTATTAAATGCGGAGGCTGGCAACTACACAAATTTTTAATACTCTGCAAAACACAATAACCAATACAAACAATGGAATTGTGGAAAATGCTGGTTGTTAATTACTCTATCCATTATGCAAAAAAACTGCGCAGTGTGCTAAAGTGCGCATTTTGTTACTCAAGTAGCCCCATATTTTCCTCAAAAATAATCTTTTCCTTGCATGTGAACATCCTTCTTATGATCAGTCAGCCTGGATATCACAAGGAAGATAAATTTTAATAAAAAAAAGTATGGACAAAGTTATTATCCCTGTTCTCCAGCTTGAAAAGGTTATGGTTCACTGGGCTTATAGGCTTAAAACCCGGCTTCCTTTTTTTGTAATAAATTCATTTTACCTTGTGAAGTTATACGATTTCTTGCTTTCTTTAAAAATCTCTTCTGATGATCCACTATCCACTACAAAGAAAAGGAAGAGCAGCAGCAGTAAGAGCAACATCAGCTCTCTATAACAAAAGAGTTTTTTCATCATCCTGCCTGTTATGAAGAAAGTTCTTTGCGAAAAAAATATAATAATAAAATCCTTTTGCAAATTCCCGTCCCCTATTTACTATTATTATTATTATCAGACAGAATCAAGAAAAATGATCATGGGAAATAAGAACGGATGGTGGATGCGGAAAAAAGTAGAATATAAGACACTGCAAAAAATGCGAAGTTCCCATTTTTTACGGTTTCTTACCTGAGACTATTGTGTGGGTGAAGTTTCTTCCAAATTTCCAGAGACATTTGCCCGGGATGTTGAATAGTGCAAAAAATGTCTTATTTTTTTGCTCTTTTCAACGCTTTTAGTTGAGAGCTTTCCGGTCATCATCGCGCTTCTGTTCTAATGAACGCATCTGTTTCCCATTTTCCATCAAAATCCAAACTGACAGTAACGTATTTTAGCAAACTTTTAGCAAAAAATATTTTTCATCCCCGTTTCTCAATCTCGTCCATTTCAGGACAGGGAAAACCTACAGAAGCTACATAAAGCTCTATCCATTTCTCTCTTCTATTTTTTGTCTCTCGGTTCCAATTTTCCATGATCCTAGAATAAAATCCTTTCTCTTTTTTTCGCTCTTTCTCTTTCTCCATCCTCCATTATTATTTTTTTCTTGGTGCTGCTTTCCTATTTCTTCTACATTTCCACTCTGAATTTGTATATCATTCATTATATGGCGAGTGGCGACTTGCTTGCGACCTGAAAGACTTGCAGTTTTGCAAAGTATATATAGTCGAATTTGAAACACTCTCAAGGTAGCATTTTCTTCTTTTATGCCAGTCAGAGAAAGTAGTATATACGTTCCCATTTCACTTTTCCCCCAAGACACCAGTGAGAGTGGCTATATAGCTGTTTTAAAGCTTTCAACAACTTTATTGAAGGAAAAGAGAAAGAGCTGGAATTTCAGACAAAACAAGGGGAAAAAATTGCAATGCAAACGTTAAGGAAATGGTCACGACCGTCTCAGCTATTCTATATGTACTATAAAGAACATGGCTTCATTGCCACTAAATCGACAGAAAAAAAGCCATGTTGCAATTTTTCCCCTTTTACATTTTCTCTCTGTGCAAAATTGTATGTGTGTCCATTTAATAATATGTAAAGCCATATGCTTCATCCACTTACCATTATACACACACGCTTTTTACTTTTATTTCTTTTGCTTCTTTACCTTCTCCTGTTTACCCTTTTCATAATAATATACAAAAATGTATTCCTCCATGACTTATTCCCAAGTTTTTTCTTTAGATCATCTCTCTGAAAAAGGAAGCAATTGGGCAAAATGTGTATACACAGAGCAAAAAGGAAATAGCGAAAAAAAAGTTGAAACGTGTTTGATGATCATTCTCCTCTCTCCTGTTTCAGCAGGAGTGTAGAGTGATGATGATACTGCCAATTTTCCTCTTTTTGCTGGTGGCGTTGGTGTATATTGTATATATTTATTAGCCACCGCCACCATCAACTTTTTTTTCTGTGCCCTTGTGCCGCACGTAGCATAAAAAATATATACAAAAACGTTTGACGTTCTCTTCCTTCTTAGTGTTCCGCACGTATTTTCCTTTTTTGTGTTGAAGAAAGTAAAAAATTCAGCAACTTTTACTTTTCCTCTTGCTTTCTCTTTCTCGGTCCTTTTTTGCTTGATTCTATACATAAGTAATAGAGCGTAAGCTTAAAAAGGTACTAATCCTTTATTGCCAGGTTCATTCCACCGACGACGAGGAGGACTTTTATACATTCCAAGTATCATGCAAAAAGATCACTGAAATTTTTGCAGAATTTTTTTTGTTTCGCTTTCTTTTTAAAATGGTGAAAGCTTACAACACAACCAGCATAAGATGCAATATCAACAAAACTGTACATTTTAGTACACATTTCTACCCAAATCATCTCTTTTTTTTGTTCATTTGTAAGTTATTACAAATGTTTCCTAGAAATTAACCCACTTTCTGCTCATTTTAGCATGCATAATTGAGATGCAGGTACAAGAATCCTGTAGTGAACAAAGTGCTAAAAATATAATTTAAGGTTATGCTTGTGTGTGCTACTGGGTATTTAACAAATGCGGGTACACACATGTAAATAATTCCATACGCTTGAGTTGCCCAAATAGAAAATGGTAAATAGATGGTTTGGTGGATGGTTGCTATTCATTCATCCCTTTTTCAGTTGCGGTCAATACATGCTGGTTTGGTTGCTTGTGTCTATTTGCAAGTTTTAAAAAATGTAACGAAATTGTGCATGGGACCAAGTTTTCCTGGTGGTGGTGGTGGTTCAGTGGTTCATGCGTGGGTTGTATATGTATGGCTGCATTATGCGGGCTCAAAATTGAAGTTTCATTTTGACCAAAATTGTAATAAAATGTAAAGTTAGCTCCAGAGCATAATTTTTTCACAGCGGGCAAACTTATTCATCATTCCTCTTCCACACAAGCTATTTTGGTACACATTTCTTCAGATTTCCTGTGGATTGCCTGAAATGATCCTTGATGAAAACTACATGACGCATTTCAATAATACCTTTTTTCTAAGCACTTTTCCAACTTTTCCTCTCTCTCCAGTCAAGCATACCAAGTACAAATTTGTTAACGGAAAAGTACACCGTCGTACAGTTACAAGTGGATATTTAATAAAGTGAAAATATATTATGTAGCATTTTTTCATTCTTTTTGGGATCAGCCAGTATTTTGTCAAGGGCTTTGGCTTTATCAACGATAAAAGTTAGATTCAATTTGGAAGAAAGCATAAAGGAGTGAAGGGCTATGCAAATAGAAAAAAAATTGTGGCAAACTTTTGTTTTCACCGGATGAGTTGAGGGGGAAAGTGGATGCTTTTTGAGGAAAAAGAGTAATTGCCCTAACTTTTCTCATTAAGATAGTCAGTCAGCCAATGATCATCATAGTATGAATAGTGCACCTTCGCACACACTGTCAAACGTGACTCTACGCAAAAATATAAAAAATGATGATGCTGCTCAAAAGTACTATGGTAGTACTTGATGAATACAATATAGTTTTTCTCATAAATTACTTATTTACCATTCAGTCAGCCAAGTTGTTTTTATGTATGTATAGTGGTTACTTTTTGTCGAGTTTTGCAAACTTGCTCAAGAGAGTGTGGAGAGTTCTTTTGCAAGTTGTCAAAATTAGTTTACAAAATTTTCCAACCAAAAATTTGTTTCCCGACTCAGAGAGAGATACACTTTCTTCGCGTTTTGGTCCAATTATTTCCAAGTTGATGCGCCTTTCACTCACCAGAGTAATCATGCATTATTAATTTTCTCTAAGCAAATAAGTGCCATTGTGAATTGTGAATAGAGAATATGTATTCATAAAAATCTTTGACTTGTGCTCTTTCATATTTCATTTCCAAAGCATTATAATCCCGTGTATGAGCATGAGACGACGGAAAACATACGTGCGTTCCGGTCCAAAAAAGAGTGGCTTCACCAAGTCTACTTTTATCATCTCAATGGTGAAAGTTGTGTGTTTTTAAACTTTCTTTCCAGAATACCAGCACTCTCTATACTTTTCTCTTCTTCAAACACCACTTTACAAACTAGAGGCGCCTTTGCAAAAAAAAACTCCATTTTTCCATCCATCCATCCTATTTACTTTTTTGTTGGCACATTTTCTTCCGTTAGTTATCCTCCATTGCTGGAAATTTGTGGGGTATGATGGTCCGCGTCCTCACTAGCTAAATAGGACAGAAAACGGAAGACGGACGGGAAGACAAGGTAGCCACACGGCTTTTTACACACACACACACACACGGCAGCTGCTATTTCCTGTTCTCAGGATCAAACTGGCAAATATCACACGTATATTATACAAACACACTAACGGAGACACAACCATCCAACCAACCAGTAGCAGCAACCCAAAAACTGCTCCAGATTGAGCTTATTTTTCAACAAAAAAGAAAGCAAAGAAAACGACTCTCTCTTCTCTAGCTTTTCTCTATCTTTTCCAGCAGTGATGCTAACTGTATATAGTAGTGTGTGTGGTAGTAGTAGCTCACACACAGAGGACAAGCTTGTACTATTTAATTCATTACTTTGTTATTCAGTGGGAAAGAGAGAGACAGACTAGAGAAGGAAGAACACATCTCGTTTGGATCAAGGATCACACAAGTAGCATTCAAGTGTTTTCCTCCAACAAACCTTAGCCAAAGCGCCACCCCAGTTGTCAGTCTGTTGGTGGCACAAGGAAGGAAAAGGAAGGAAATCCATGCGAATCCACGCGTTATCTCACACATTTTTTGTCATTTAGCCCCATAAATTGTCTAACACACACGCATACTAAAACAACGCTCTTGTTGTACATTTGTTTTCATATAGCTTTTCTTTTTACGTTCCAATTTACCATTTATGGTAAAAATAATAGTCTATGATTTTATACTACCAATCATTTCCGTAATTTCTGGTTGTTTCAATAATAATCTGGTAAAAGAATCTTAAAAAGTTTCCCATTTTTTTTAGCGTGACTAACCATCATCATTATTTTACTACCTAAAAAAGAGCTACTTTCTCTACTGAGCATATTTTTTATAAGCTGTTGTAAAAATACACACACACATAAATCCCCAGAGTACATTCACTCAAGTGAACAGAAGGACTAGTATTAGAAAAGCAGGAGAAGAAAAAGTAGTGATTTCATTTCTACTTGAGAAGCACCCAAAAACTAGTATAAAAAAGGCTATTAATAATACAGGCTTCTTATAGTTTCCTCCCAGAGCGCGGCGCGCTTTTCCTATTGAACTGTCGTGAAAGAAACAAAGACTTATTTTGCCGACTGTGAATGAAGTGCTTCGTTTGTCGTGGCTCCTTCTCGTAAGTATTTGGCCCACTCTGTCATTGTCATTTGTCATCATCCTATTTACGGCGTACTTTTGGACAAGCTTAACGAGCAAAAATAGGAGATTACAGCGGAAAGCATTATAGACTTTTATATACATAAAATTGTATAGATTAAATTGTGTGTATGGTGGACATATGGACAGGTAGGCAATACTTATAAGATATTTTTTTTGCGCAAAAGTATTAAATCAAAGACTAAAAGAAAAGAAAAAATCTGACAAAACCATAATTCTCTTTGAAAGCATATTATACCAAAAACTGTGTGAAAACATACACACAAGTTTTTTTAGTCCAGAGAAACTTGATACTGACAAGAAATCTTCTGTTTGTGTGGAAAGAATAACAATGGCGTGTGCAATTACACACAGAGCAACCAGAGGGTTCTCCTCTTTTAAAGAATGACTACCTTGTTTTCTATCTCTCTCCACGCTTGCCAATCTGTCAGTCAATCTTGTTCAGAGTGCACGTTAATTATAACTTGTTGTTGTAACAAGGAAGAAAAAATATAAGAGACAAGTAAACCCCACTGACTAAAAAACACACACACGCGAAGAAAGAGTAGGAAAATAAAGTTACATAAATTTTTTCGCTACTTTTTCTCTTCGTCATTTCATCGTTGGCTTGGCACAGTGCAAGGACGTATTTTTGCATACACAGCTATTCTGCTGGTTGTTTCTGTGCAAAAAAATAGTGCTGCAAAACAAAGCTATTCAAAACTATAGCCATCATGTAGAGAAAAAAATCTGCTAATGGTTTTTTTCCAACGTTATCATTATCGTCATCCCGGTATCCTCATCGTCATCATCACACTCAACTGCCGCTTTTACTAACTACTCAGCTGTCAATGTAAGTTCTGATTAATACCTTTTCACAGCTCTTTTCATGTTCTATGATCATCATAAAGCTGCATAGTAATAATCATAATAATTATACTACATCATGCATTCTTCAAACACATTCACTCTTTTAATGAAGTTACGTGTGTGCAATTGTCTAGCAGCAGCAGAACATAAAAAAGGCAGAGCAGTAAAAAGAGAAAGCTTATGTCATGTCGACAGAACAAAAAAAAATCCCGAGTAACCCGAGACACGTACAATGTGTGTGTACTCTGCTACAAAATTTTTCATTTTCTTTGCAAAAAGGCAAACTGAGAAAATGTTGAAGGTTATTATAAGTGCATATGCATTGCATACATTCTTTCTTCTACTTTTTGCTAAAAAAATTTAATAATAACGTACTATCCCCTAAAACCGCCGCTTTTACTTTTCTCATATTGCAAACATATTATTTTTTTATTCCAAAAACTTTGTTTGTACACCAACCACCACTTTAGAACCAGCTTGAGCTTCACCGGAGCTTTAGCGTTTATATTTGAGTATGAAATGCTAATATTATTATCTTTGTGTGTCCTGCCATGCCATCGCGTTTCTTCACTGTGCTTTATGGCCTATGCCTTTTTGTCTCCCTTTTTCCCGTAATAACATTTCTCTCTGTGGCTATTGATATTAATATATTATTATATAAAAGCGGGCCATATGCAAGCAAACAAATTGAAAAGGGGAATAACTAGTGAGGTGGTAAATATTCACCTCAGTAGTCACACTAGCGCAAGCCACCACCTCGAGACCAACGTCACCATTATATTATCATCAAAGTCGTTACTAAAATATCAACTGCCATGCATGGATGCATGCTATAATACTTCTTTTGCCTACTGCTCCACTAAACTCCGATTTATTTTTCTTTGGGACTGACAATGTAAATCAAAAGCATAAACGATGGAACTTGTGAACTTATATAAGGCCAGTAGTATATATGTGTATGTTTGTGTGTGCTGGGCATAATCATTATTATTACTTTGTAGGTGGATATTACAATGCAATTAGACTGGTCGTTGTCGTTGTATAGAAAGCAGTAAAGCAACGGACACAAACGTTGCGCATATTATAAAACGAGTAAAAGCCAAAGCCAAGGAAAGCCCGTTTGTTAGCCTTTTATATAATTTTCTTCTACGGCATGTCGACGTTGTTGTCCTCCGCAAGAAGAGTAGACCGCTGCCAACGAGTACAAAGTGCAAACTCCTGTGAAATTGTGTGTGATATATGGGAAAATTGGGAATGCCATGGTTAATGGGCAATGTAACATTTTCCTGTGCACACACACACATTCTCGAGTCGCATCCATTTTTTTCTTGTATTTTCTCCGCGCTCGTCTCTCTTCTGTCCTCTGGCCATCCATATTATATACCACATTCTTCTGGCATGTTTTATGTGTAGGCAGAGAGGCATGTCATGATTAGGATCACAGAAAGGAAAAAGACTATTGTATAAAGCTTCTTGTCATAATTGCTACTAAAAGCCAGTAACATTGTGACTAAAAACTCTTCTGGTATTGAATAGCAGCTATATATTCTCATCCAAAAAAAACTCCTCCATGTGCCTTGTTCCCAAAAAAATGTGTCTTCTCAAGTCTCCTCCTGCGTTTTTTGTTACTTGGCAAAAGATTTGTGGAGTCACTTTTCTCTTGCTGTGCGAAACACTGTTGTCCTGTTACAACATAAAAAAAACTCCACGTCCATGAAAAATCCACACCGCAAAAATAATAAACTGTAAAAAAGTAACGCTGCAAGAAGCTGCAGAAGGCTATACCATTGCACTGCACTGGTGCATGCAAAAAAAGGAAATTGCAAACGGAAGTAGATATGAAACTTGCATTTTATGATTTCCACACGATAAACCTACTTCTTATCAAAATGGTAACCATGAACTAACCCACTATCGTCCGTCCGACAAAACGGACAACAAGCACATGACCATGAAGCAAATTCCCCCGCATATCTTACTATACTTAACAACTTCACTTTCTAATAGTCATTCTTCTCAGCAAGTAGCAATAATATCTAAAGCGAGAGAGAAAATACCAACGGAAAATTGTTATGATGATGTACCTACTGAAAACAGGCAGTGAAGCGAAGCACAAAGAAAATTGGTTTGTTGAAAGACTACTCCATATACTCCATTCCAAACCAATGCCTGGCATAAAAAACACAATGGATGAAAACGCTATCGTTCTTTTATTTCTGTCAACTCTTTGGCATGCCATCTTTTCCCTGTCTATAGTTCAATGTATATGCAGACAAGTATTATCATTGCATGTACTACTGCAAACCTATCTTATCCATCAGCTCAATTTCCATATAAAACTATGCACAAGGTAGTCAGCCACCCAACAGTTTTCAAGTTGAGTCAAGTCTCTTTTAAAATATTCCACACGGAGAAACGTGATTTTTTGTTCAAATCGAACATGCAAAATGTCGCGACGAGGAGTCAGCTAAGTATGTGATATGCTGAGAAGTGCGGTGGCGTAGCTCGACGGGAAGAACACTCGACCGGAATTGGAGGGATGCCCATGGGCCGGGTGGTACCTTCGGCAGAGGTACAACGTATGACGGCAGGCTCAACAGCTCTTTCGCAAGAACACTTTATAATGTTTATTGGCGTGTTTCTAATTGCGGCGAGATCAAGATTCGTGAGAATTGTAGATGAGTGCGGGGGAGCTCAATCGACCAGATTATGAGGGATGCGGGTTCTATGCCATCCTCGATACCCCATGTTCCATGGCTTTGCCTAAGGGTTATCAGCAGACGAAAATCGCTTTGCCTATGTTGAAATATAAGTGTAGATGGAATACACAAGTGTTTCCGTTTTCAACTGACGTATTATAGTCTTGCCGTAACTAGAGATATGACACGGTCATCTAGCACTGTACTCTGGCGTCTTCAATCTTTTGACAAATTTGTCGGGATGCTTGTATTTCACATGACATGCCAAGCCTCCAGCACTGCCATAAACGTGGCGACAAACCCAGCAATTATTATTGTCCTCGGGAGTAGCTTCCTTTTCCAAAACTGGAGGTGGTCCGTTATTTTAATGGACATGGACTTCTTGGGTCTCTCCGTCGTCGTCAGGACTGACTTGTGGAGTCAGTTTGGGCTTTCCATCGTCATCCTGCCCTCCCTCCACAAGATTTTCACCCCTTCCCTATGAATCCCCTCACCATTCCCAACATTCCCATCCAAATCCTGTATTTCTCCATCATTGTTGGTCTCCTCAACCCCGTCATTTGGACCATCTTTTGCATCCTCCTCATTTCCACCAGATTCCATGATCACCTCCTCAGTAGCCTCCTCGGTATTCTCTGGCAATTCCAGCTTCATTTCCACTATCTCGTAATCTTGGAAATTCTCCTCCTCCTCCTTCATCCCCTCCTGATATCCAGCAGTTTCCTCCTCAGAATCCTCCAAATTATCCACTATTCCAACTTTAATATCATTAAACTTCGCTAGAAGCCCATTCTCATCATCCAAAGCTCCTCCATGATTGATCTCCCGATTCCCCTTAATTCTCTCCGAATTCCCATCAGTCCCCTCCTGATTTTTCTTCTTTGCTTTCGATTTCCCCCAGATTCCATTTCATACCTGCAAAAGATCCCATTCTCAACAGCTGATTGACCCCCCACCAATTTCAGCCCCTCCAATCTTCCGAATTCTTTTAAACTCCTTCATCTTCTCCAAGTTCCCTCCATCCGGGTACCTTAGCCCCTTCTCCAAATTTCTACTGCTTTCTCGCGAAGAAAGACTTCTCCACAACGGGGTCATACAAAGGTCCACATTGGGACTAGGAGGAAAGACCATCCTAATTTTACAAAAACAATTAATAATCTAACAGTTTTAATTACTGTTATCCGAAACGGTTAAAGTTTAACTATTTCGTACGCTGGGAAGGTATCTTCATTCATCTGCTGATATTCAGCAGTTTCCTCCGTCATCTCCTCACTGTCCACCTGTGATGGATTGTCTGGAACATCCACAACTTCCATTTTAATATTGTCCAAGTTCACCCAAATCCCGTTGTCATCCAAAGTCTCCCGATTTCCCTCCATTCAAAACCCTCCGCAACTCCAGCACTTCCCTATATGTCTGACAATGGATCCTTCTCAACATCTCCCCGATGTCCAAGGCATTCTCCTCCAAAACTACATTGTTCTCCAACTCCAAGTTGTTGCTACAACGACGCAGGGATCAGCAGGATCAAACGACGCGGACCGCCATTTCTAGAGCCTAGCTGATGGGTCGTTACTGGGACCAGGAGTAAATTTTGTTTCAACTTTGTTCTTTTGCAATAAGACTTTTTTGCTTAAAACCCCGAATACATTACAAAATGAATTAACAGCAAACTACTTAATATAAATGTATGCTTTTAAGACTCATTTTGCTCCTTACAACATAATGATTTGCTTTCTTTCATTAAAAACTGCAAGCAAAATAATTCTGGGCTTGCGTTGACAGGTACGTGGTAATATGCATAAACGTTTCATTTATGTAAGCTAATGCTTAATGCATATTCAAAATACCTATTTTAATGAAAATGCGTTTAAAGTACTACACGTTTAATAGCTTTTACGTACGATTAGATTAAACCACCTTAGATTTGCTTATGCACAGTTTAAAACGGCTTTTTGTCCTTAAAGAACAGCCTATCCAAGTGGCTGCATAAAGATGTACATTATCATTATCTGCTCAGAATTGAAACAATGTTTGGTTTTTAGAATGCATATAATATACTATGCTTACCCAAAGCAGCTATTGTTAACAACTGACTCCCATTTTCTAACCGTTTTGTACCTTACCTTAGAAATTCATAGGCAAACAAAAATGCCAATATCAAGTTTTTTTCACGTAAAAATATCAAGCACACATGATCTAAATAGCTTGTCTAAGTCCCTAGCAACTTAAAAGCAAAGATTATGGTCCGGGTTTTAAGCTTTGAATTGTGAGTTTCTGGTTACAAAACCAGGTTTCAAGATAACTTGTACCAAAACAACTAAATAAATTAAAGTTTTAAATACTGTGGCAGGTATAGAACTAATTAGTTCACTCTTTCAATACGTTTTCACGTGTGTACGTGTTTTCAAACAGTGTACAAAAGTACATTCTACAAGTTGCAGATTAGCGATTAAACTGTTTTTTGTGAAATGCTAAGTGATGCACTTCCTTGACACGTTTTGGAATGAAACGCAGTGACACTTTTGGCCAATTTCCCAAGAAAAAAATGGCCAGCGTGTTCAAAACAGCCGTTATCATAACAACTATACAATTGAAAGGTCCCCCAGATTATCTTTGCCTCGGGGAAAAACCTATTTTAATGAAAATGCGTTTAAAGATGTAAACGTTTAATAGCTTTTGCATGAAATTTTAAGCATTCACATTAAAGTTTGTGCTAATTTAAGCATGTCTGAGATAGAGAAAGCCAATCAAAAGCTTACTAACATTGCGTAACTGCTAAGTTTAAGCAAAAGTCATAACTTTGCCAGGAAAGTGTAAAGTTGTATATACACTTTTGATGTTAAATTAAACAATATGTGCTAGGCAAGCAGGTAGGGGATTTTAACGTGTGCGGGAACCAGATTAAAGAACCTAAAAGTTGCTTTTGTAAAGTTTCAATGCCGTTTTGTGTTTAAAGCACTGCATGTTTACGTGGCTCCCTAAACATGTACTATATCTTTGCTACAAATTCACGCAGAATTTCGTTTTTAGAATGCATAAATAGATTAAGTTTGCCCATAATAGCTATTATTAAGAACTGACTCCCATTTTTTAACCTTTCTGTACCTTACCTTAGGAATCCATAAGGCAAGCTAAAGCACCAATATCGGATCTGCTTATACATGCCAACGTCAAGCATGAATGCTTTAAATTGCTTAGCTAAGCCCCTAGCTACCTAACAGTAAAGTCAAGACTCGGACTGCAAACTTTTAAATGTGCGTTTCTGGTTACAAATCCAGCTTTCAAATAACTTGTACCAGAAACAACTCAACAAAATAAAGTTTAAAATACTTTTGCAGGTGCACAACTAATAAGTACACTCTTCAATGCGTTTTTACGTCTTCACGTATTTTTAAACAGTGTACAAAAGTCCTTTTTAAAAGTTCTGATATGGCTATATTACTGTCTTGTTGTCAGCGTGTTTAATACACGTGCTGTGATGAAGCATATACAAGTCAATGGCCATCAAAACGCTGAAAACGATAGAGTGAAACATAAGCTTTCTAGCGGTGCAAAGCGTGTTTCTATAGCTGCTTTAGTTCCAGAGTAAATTTTGTCTAAACTTTGCGTCTCTGCAATGAAAAATGCAATGTGAAAAACTGTTTTTCTTAAATCCCCAAATACCTTGGAAATTTAATTGCGTATAAACAGCAAACTACTTAATATAATTGTATGCTTTTTCCATCCATCCTACAAAACAATTAATTGGTAAACAGTTAATTGCATTTATTCACAGTCCACATAAACAGTTAAAACCAAACTAAAAACTTACCTTTTTTTAATAATTTAAGTAACTATCCAAGAAGAAGGCGGCGGGTGACCGAGGTTCCGGAAATGACCCAAAAGAAACTTTTAAAATTCTTAGAAAAAATGGCAAGCAATTGGAAATTCTCCAGAGACCCGAAATATCTCAATGTGTGTGAAGCTACCCCCGTTCATGCAAAGTTGGCCCGCACCCACAAAATACACAACGTTGGCCCCCGTCACCTAAAATTGCATTGCTTTGTGTGTTAAGACTTTGAAAAATAACGATTCTAGATCTCAATTACATCTAATGTCTTCAGTACGCGATAAAAATGAGCAAACTTGTGCAAATAATTTTTTCAGAAGGTTTTACCCAAACCCTGAGAAATTTGACCCCAACAGTTTTCTTCTGATGAAGTTGCCAAGCGACCTTCATGTTCCTACATTCCTACGTTCCTGGTGGATTTCTCCTGCGTCGGAACCCACACGACCCATTTGCAGGGGAGGTCTTTTAATGTGTTTCTCAGACTCAGATTCCAAATGCTTTCACAAATCCCGGACGAGTGGTCTCCCCATCGAGCTACGCCACCGCACCTAATTCTCAAGTCAGAATACCCCATGCGTAGCTAACTCCTCGAAACTCGAAACGTAACGTCATAGGTATTTCATCATTATCATCATCGTCATTTAACAATCTTACTTAATGTCATGCTGGTCTCTCTCTCTATCATCGTCAGTCAGGTATACGCACAACCATTTCCCCATTTTTACATCCCTTTTTCAGTTCACTACTCCTTCGCCTATCATTTTCATACCAGCCTTGATTTTTTTATTGCCATTTTCTTTCTCCGACTGCCATGTACTTAGAAACAGTTCAACCCTTTCCTCCCACAACAATAAAAACCACAACATCAACACAACAACAGCAAAAAAACACCAGACAGACGTGTAGCTCGTTTTTTCCCTTGTTCTTCTCAAGCTCAACATTTTTTCTGCACACTGCGGAAAAATAATATGATATGCTATCAACTCCTTTAAGCGAGATTCTCGTCAAACACGCTTTTTTATTGTGTGTTGTATACCGTTGTTGTACTCTAGTCAATAGTCAAGAGTCCAAAAAAAGTAACAAAAGAATGTCGGGTTGTGTAACGCTTTTACTTTAGCCACAGTTCATTGCAGCGTTCAGAGGTATTTCCTCTGACAAGAGTTTCACTTACACCAAATTTCTCTGTGCTGTATTTGCTTCCTTTTTACTAGAAGCACAGAACAGAGTACCTCTTTTTCTTAAACAAGCTTTTAGTCAGAAAATGGCCAAAATCCCAAAGAGACCTCTATCTATAGAGAAAACCATGCCATCATCATGCTACTATCATCAACTATATAAAACGTAATACAATATCATTATGCAATGATAGTTTTGCAACTAGACCAACAATAGAATTAAGTCATGCAGTATCTCTTTACATTGTCCATATACCTATTATTGTAATAAAACGCTTTTTCATATATATAGTCATAATACAATTTGTTAAACCAAAAAAATAAGCGTATTACTCATCCTCTCTGATTTTTTTACCTATGAATATTATCTAGCGTGCTACATAATGCATTATAATGATCATCATATATCAAGATAACATGGTAGCTTGTGTGCTACTATATCTATCTAGCGGTTTGGCTTTTTGGCTAGTTAGTGGTGACCGATGATATTATTACTGGTGTGGTGTGGCTTTCTAGCTTCAGGAAAATGGGTACTATGCAAAAAAAACTGAATTCTGTAGAAAAACGTGCAAAAGCTTCTTATTCTTCTGCACACAGACTATGCATCTATTTTGCAGAATCACTAAAGCAGAACCAAGTAAAAAATTCAATGCACATAGTCCAATATCACCTTCCATAAAGGACTGGGTATCGCATATCGTTTTAAAGGGAAAAACGACTTGTGTGGCCGAAAAAAATGCAGAAGAATTTTAGTTTGGGAGCAGTCAGCTCTCAGCTTAAGAAAGGCCAGGGCTTTTTTGTAGCTTTACAGCTGCTTTTTTCCGTTCTTCTATGCTGCCATCATAATAACAACAAAAGCAGCAGCAGAGCAGCTTGAGCAGCAGCAAAATAAAGTGTGAAATTGCTGCTAAAAAGCTTTTTATTTTATTTTTAAGGCTCATTCCTTTTTTTAAGTTTAACAAGCCTTTAGACAAAAAAAGACACTGAAACGCTGCTGTCGTTTGTCGTTGTTCCTCTCAATAATAACTTTCATGAAATGTGCCTTTTCTGTGTCATGTGTCATGTGTGTAATGTCTGTCATCGTAAAACAGCAGCGTGTACGCTTATTTAACTTACAATAACGGCAGCCAAGAAATATGATGAGCCAGCAGCAGCGTTTTCATTTGGGGTTTTAAAGAAGGTGCAATAAGTATCTGAGGAATTTTATGGTAAGTGTGTAAACGCTGGAAGCGAAGTACTGACAGGTTCCAGAGATTCCAGAAACATGCGCGCTTTGTCTGTTAACAGTAGAAACTTTGGTTCAAGTGATAATTTTGTTTAAGCTGCGCAGTTCTTGATTATCATTCACACTTGTGCTGGATGATTAAGTGCTTTGTGTTGCTGATTTAATTATAAAGCTTGCAAGCTTAAAGCTTAACTTGATTTATTTATTTGCAGATGAAAGATGATGATGGTGCTATTAGTCGAAGCAGCGACTGGATAATGGAGCTAGGGTTAACTGTGCGTGGCTGATAATGAATTTGGAACAAGTGGCTGCTGCTGTTGAAAAATATTCAATTCGTCAAGTAAACTTAAGCTAGAGAGGGATATATAGTATTGGTTGTGCCGTAATAAAGAGTATATATAACTATTGTAAAGTATTACGGTTATCTTTGCCTTTTCAAGTTTTAATAACTTTTAACTAGAGAGTTTAAACGTTTTACTGAAACATCCACGTTGTAGTTGTTCACGTTGTGATAAGTTTTACAAAAATTTGGTGTCTTCCACTACAAAATACACTCCTACACACTAGTTTACTATATAATTATTAATTGAGAAGGGGATAAGAAGCGGTGCTAAACTTTACTGAAATTATTTTGGGAGATAACACACACACACCTGCCTGCATCATTACCTGTCTGCCTTTGCTGCTGTTAAAGACAAAAAAAATTTAAGCTAGAGCCTGCTAGTCATTTCTAGGGAACTACTGTGTAGATAGCCTTTTTTAAAAAAGGAAAATGTTTTCTACATTTATTGGCCATTGTAGTAGTGTCAATGGTTGGGTACGATTTGCACTCTAGCCAATTATTCACTAAAGACAACAGTAACTATAGAACGTAAAGAAGTATATATTATATAATGAGGTAAGAGTGAAATACAAAGAGAAAATGGTATAATTCAATTATCATTCTGCTAATTACATTTGTTGGTGCTCTTTGTCATTTCCATGTTATGACAAGGGCAAGGGTTTTGTATTGGATTGGTAGTAATAATGCATTATGATTGTACTTTGTAGTTTCATGTGGGCGCTATGTACATTCCTGTTGGGGGTGATAGTCGGGGTCTCCATGGTGGCGGCCATGGCATGGTACGTGCTCAGCTTCTTTTTCACTGAGCCTGATAGGAACTCCCCGGGGTTTATTCATCCTGAACAAGTTACCTCTGCAACATTTCAGCTTCCACCGGTAATGATTAGATTGCAAAGTTTTATGATTAGCCAAATGACATGATCTTTAGAGAGCTAATAGCTAAAATTGTTTCCCGGGCAGGTGCTTCTTACAAAAATTAGCGATGAGTCTTGCAAGTCCAAGGAAAGTTGTTGGGCCTTTAATTTTGTGCTGTATTTTCTGTTTCGCGAACTTCGCAACTCGGAGTCAATCCGGAGATGGATTTTGCGCAAGCTTTCGCTGGAGTTTGATGAACTTCTTCAAACTTCCGTACTTGGAAAATTCTTTTCTAGCATTTCCGTAAGGGACTCAAGAGATTATCCATCTAGCACATGGAATTTACCTAATCACTACACTTGTCATAATTTTAGATACAAAACATTGATCTTGGACAAAACTTTCCAATTTTCAATTGGATTAAAACGTCCAAGGTGGAGCTGCACCCAGTTTTTCGAAACATTTCCACCTTGGACATTTTGGTCGATCTGGATTATGCAGGCGGATTTCAATTTTCCATTCAGGCAGACACTCATTTGAAGCACTCGGCTTACCTTTCTGTGAGATGTGAGTTCCAAGAATTACCTGTGTGCTTTCAAAAATTGTAATGAATACTGGCATTGAGGTAAAATATTCTCCTGTTTTGTTCTGTACAGTTAATGGAGTTAGAGGTCATGCGCGTCTTCAGTTTACCACAGAACCCTATGCGCACTGGTCTTTTAGCTTTGTTGAAAATCCTGAAATAGACATATCGGTAGTTTCGCAGCTTTATGGAAAAAGCTTTAATCAAGTAACCACAGTAATTTCCAATCAGTTGAAGCGGTCTGTGCGAAAAAAGCACACCCTTCCCATGTTTAAGATACGGTACAAACCCTTTTTCAATCGGGTTGAGCATTTGATTCCTGCTTTGGTTCCTAATCTTGCTCCCAAAGTAGAGACTAGGGGTTCCATGACCGTAACCTTGGTTGAGTGTCGAGGTTTAATGGGCAGTATTTTATACGGGAACATTTTCGCCACTCTTGGTGTCGGTAAGGAATAAAGTCACATCTAATTTAACTTTTAATTATACTAAAGGCATTTTCCTCAACAATCATTTCTTGCTATTTGTAGGAGATTTGGATTGGATAGCAGCATATTCTGACGATTTTGGAAGCAACTTTTTAATTCGTGATATAATTTACATTAAGACTGCAAAGAGAGAAGTCAATCTAGACTTTACTTTATTAATGTAAGTTTGTTGTCATAACAAACATAAGTGCATAACAAGGAATATACGCATCTAATGTAGTATTTTTATACAGGGTGGGTGATGCGATCGTTGTGGAATCCATAAACCCCAACGTGGCAACACAAAACCTACGGATGATAAGCCTCGAGCCGGGTGACGAAATTCTAGCTGTTGATGGCAAAAAGGTCAACACTATTAAACAGTGTATCAAAAACTTCAAAAACAGTTCAGCTATGAAGGTAATATGGAGAATAAAACGCCGATGTACCACATCCCTAACACCCAGCAAAATGGATCCATGGCCAGAGGAAACTGTTTCAGAAGGAACTCCATCCCCAGCCACTGCTGGGCCTTCTACATCCTTTGAAGCAAGCAGAAATAGCAGGAGCTTCAGTGAGCTCACGGTTTTAAGTGCTTCGGCAAGTAACACACCTTGTCACAGTCGACGAGGTTCAATGGTCAGGGATTTACCCGGAAGTTCGCCAAATGGGGAGACGTCATCTTTGGGTGACCCAAATGAACGCAGGACGAGCTTGCCTATTCGTAGCTTTTATTGTGAAACTGTCTTCCCAACCATACTGAAATCGGCTGAGCTACCTACCTGCAAAGTATGTAGTAAAGAACACATGCAATACTAGGATTATCATTGACATCATTTCCTGTAGCTATTTTTGGTACTTTTTTTTATCCATTTAGGATCCTATTTTCGTTGAGTCTTTCAACATTGATATCGAGGATTCCAATCGGTATTTAAATCTTTCGTTGTGGAGTGCAAAAGCTAATGGTGGTACACCTGGTAGTCCTGGTGGTAGTCCTACCAATAGTCCTACCAAAAAGTCAAAGGTTGGTTGTGCAAAAAGCAAAAAAAACACGACGTGTTCATATATATTGATTAGGGATCCACTTACTGTTGAATTTTTTATATAACTTTAGGGATGTGATATAGACCTGATAACTTTCAATGGAAACCGAGTGGTTGGAACTATATCCATTCCCTTGACTGACATTATTGCTGAATGTAGCACTACTGGGATGGGATATTTTGTAAAAGATTACTACTTATTTTCGCCGGATGGAGGAGCACTTGATGCGTAAGAAAAAGAAGCAGCTTTTCGAAAAGTCTATATACGATGATTTATTTACGGTGAGTAGCGCACATGATATGTAATTTGTTATTTTCAGCAAGCATCATCCCATCTCAGATCACTCCGGTTTTGAGCCGCATATGTGTTACGGGAAAGTTTCTCTGTCGTTCCTTTTCAAGAGTAAAGATGATGGCAAGAGAAAGGACTCTGCAGACGCTGCTTCCACGTCTCAGATTCCCCACATTGAAATTGGCGAGGAAGCTATTGCTATGCCCATGTCGGCAAACAACCTGAGTCCTACAGAAGATCCACAGTCGCATCAATTTATTCGGACACACTTTCGAAGTGCGACCATTTGTGATTACTGTAACAAAAAGGTAAAAAAATGCTGCATTGTCATAAAAAATGGGCCATTACATTGCATTACGTACCTACTACAATAATGCTGATCTTGCTTGTAGATTTGGCTGAAAGAGGCATTTGCATGTCGAGTGTGCAATATGAAATGTCACAAAAAATGCAACGAGCGTTGCATCGCTAATACAATTTGCCGAGGAGAGGGCACCTATCCACCTGTTGGAATACATCTTAACACACCGTACAATGCACAACAAGGCATAGCTCCGGAAATTATTACAACGGAAAGTGAGCCATTGCCAGATAATCCAAATTCTGCAGAGGGCAGTGCAGAGAGCACAGTTTCTGGATCTCCATCCCTGGTAACAACATATTTGCTAGTTGAAAAATTATGCTTTTGTAGAAGCTTTGTACTAAGCTTGCCTGTGTTATTTAGCAACCCTCCACAAGTAATGGAGGCTCTAGTAGAAGGAAAACACTTGGTGGGATCCTAAGCGCAGTGCAAAACAGATCTGTTCAGCTTCGACGAGCAGGATCAGCCACAACGCTGTTGCCACCCAGCCTCAATCCAAATTCCACTTCAAAAAGCCTACCACCATCTCCACAGGCTTCTCCAACCACCAGTCGCAAGGTACCTACGGGTGTAGTGGTAAGCACTGAGATAAGTACCCGGATTTAAATCCATCTTCTCTTTTTTCCCCTTTTTATATAGACATCTGTATCTGGAAATAATAATCCAACTGGTTCCTGGCCCACAAATCCATTTGAAGTATTAAACGCCTCAGGTTTGGGTGCTTCAGATCCAGATCTACAAGCAGTAATTGATCACTTGATCCAACACCCAAACGAGGACCTGGAATCAGTTGCAAAGGAAACGGGACGGGACATTTACTGCAACTTATCCCTTTCTGAGAGGAAGCAAAAGCTCAACAATGTGGTTAGTACTTATTCCCTTTGCATAATTGTACTATTGGCAGGACTGGCAACTTCCGTTTGTTGTCAGTTGTTCTTTCAGTAACTTTCTTTCCTGCTAACGCGTTGGTTGAAAATAATAACGTTGCATCTTGGGTTGCATTTCATATAAATAAAAAAGGGCTAAATCTTCGATTTACCAAAAGTAAAATATATTATTATGGCCTTCTCTTCAGTACATTTTCATTTTGTACCCATTCATCTATTTGTTGGTTTTTTCTAAAGCATCTCGCTCTTTTCAGAAGGAAGAGGAATAGGTATTTTATTTTTAGTTTTTTCTTACTGTTTGTTATAGTATTGGTGTAGTATTCAAAATATCTAGTTAGAAATATAATAGAAATAGTAAATGTGTATAGCATGATCTATATACCTTATGGACAGTATACTTCAGTTTTTTTTAGAGCTATCTAGTATTATTTTTTACTGTGGGGCTTTTATGTTTAAACACTTTTTAAATTTGAGACTGAAAGAAAATGCTCCGCTACACACACAGCTCTCAAAAAACAACTTATTAAAGTCATTATAAAAAAGTTAAAGTCTGATCACAGGGAAAAAAGTTCTTATCCTTCTTTTGCATTTATTAAATCTGTTGTAGTTTTGCTAGTTATTAGTTTTTTGTGTTATTTCAAACTTATTTCTAAACACGTCCTGTGAAAACTTCTGTAAAAAATATCTCTATCCTTTTCATCGCTCTCTTCTGAATATGAAGTATGATGTGCGTACTTTCTCTAAATTAGTGAGCTCACCTTGTTTGTTATTTTTATCCAGAATAAATATCTGCATGTTGCTATCTGAAAGGACTTTTCATTATTTTTATGTGTTTTTGTATTACTATTCATAACTTTATTTCTTTTACATTAACAATTATACTTGGTTATAAAAAAAACTATGCTCGCGAAATAAACTTTTTATGCATGTTATGCGTTTATTATTACTGCTGCTGCTACTGTATTTTTTATTATTGTCTTGCACACACTTTGTCACAATCTCGCACTAACTATAAAACTTGTGATAAGCTGGGCATGCATTGCATGAAAATAAAACTGTCTTCTATATAAAACTCTGTGTAAAAAATGTGAATGCATTGTAAATTTGCAAATTCCTCTCTGTAATATATTTGTTGTGTCTCACTGACCGGTTGTGTTTTCAAATTGGCGTTGTTTGTAGTTAAACCGTCTTCAAGAGGAAATCAACATAACCACTAACGAGCGTCTGGCCCTTTCTAAGGAAGAGGCCAACTGTGCACCATCCTCAAAAGCCAATGTTGCGTTTCAAGTTGCCAAGTGTGAGGAAAAAGTTCATGCCCTGTCCCTACTAATGCTCCATTACTGCTCGGGTCTTCAACATGTGCAGGACTTGGAGGAGAATGAGAAAGATGAGATCCTAATTAGTAGTACCGACTTTCCAGATGCTGTTACAGATCTTGCTAGTCTTGCTGTTGTAGGAGTTGGTGATAGTATTAGTATGAATAGTGATCTTGAAACAGAGTAAAAAAATCAGTAAAAAACTTTCGGTATTCTATATTCAACATATATCAATATATTACCTTATGTAATGGAATTGTATGGAAGTTACACACGTTTTACTTTACAAAAGTGCACATTTTAATAAAAAAAACTTAATTGTTTGTCTAGTTCTCTCTGGCATAAGTGAATGATGATCTCTTATGATGAATATTGTAATGTGTATTAAGTAATTATATTATGGTAGAAGTAGCTGTTTGCAAAAACACAGGGTAGGACACTAGTCGTGCAAATTAGAGTATTTCCATTTCAATAGCTTCATTCGAAGTTCAGCGCGATTATCAATCGGGTATAAATGCTAATCAGTTATTAGTTAAGGTTTTAGGAAAGTGGTGCATATCGTGCTACTTTTCACATTTTGTGTCTGTATTTCTTCAGATAATATCAACAAACCATTCATAATATTGATCGTCCGTAAATTAAAAAAAAATGCATGTTTAAAATATTTAAAACAGTAGGTAGTACAATAATATAAGGTATATGAGGCAAGCATTTTCATTATGGTCTAATAGTGTCATATATCCATTTTAAAAAGTGGGATATTTTAGTGTACAATGCAGGTTGACCAGCATGGCCGCAACGGGAAGGCCCAAGGGACACCACGCCCAACTGAAAGATTCTTATTGCGGAACCTAGACTTTTAGGTCTTAGGGGCATCATCAGAGGGCCTCCACTATCCTAGTACACAGAAACAAAGTATTTCTAAGATTAAGTAACATGAGGAAATACTAGTTTTAAATTAATTAACTTACTCCTTTGCAAGAATCCATGCCTTCATCGCCCCCAGCACAAAACTAACCAAAAAACCAGAACAACCCCAGGTTTATGAATGTCTTTTTGAAAAGTGTTTATAAAATATTTGCCAATTTACCCTTCCTTCATCCAACTGGTCTCCGAAATTCTCCTTGTGTGAATAGAATTTATTGCAGTTATCCATAGAGACCAAACGTAACTTTACCACTTGAAGAATAGGTGCATTATCCGGGTTGTCATAGGCCAAGCGACCCCATCCCGATACAAATGCTTGATTGTCTGATCCCCCACCACGAACCAACTTTTCCCCGTGAGGAATGCAAACTGGACTGACATATGCTGTAAATATATTGCAAAAAATGTGTGTCTATATAAACCTATGTAATTATATCTGTGTGTACCATTTCCAACTTTTAAAATATGTACTTACGCCCCAAAGAAGCATGCTTTTTCAGTCTTATCAAAGCAATATCATTTTCCCTACTTTTTTTCTTGTCATATTCCTGATGAGGAATTACTTCATCAATTTCCATATCCTGAACTGGCGGCGCACACAACTTGCGTCCAGACTGTGTGTTTTCGCAATCTATTTTACTTCTTTGGTCGTATTCTCCCAGTCGAACAGTTTTCCTTAGAAAAATGGCAATTCTTTGAAACTTTTTTACTTTATTCATGTTTTTACTATTTTAAAACTTAAAACTTACAATTTATAACCGTATGGGAGGTTGGCCACACAATGTGCCGCGGTCAAAATGTATTTACTGTTTATTAAAGTCCCCCCGCATGCATACTGTGGTGGCTCGTCATCCGCCGCAAACCCTAGTAACGCCATCCACGGATATGAACCCAGTCCTGCATTTTGTCCCCCAATGATACGATCTGCCACACTTTGATCTGTTAATAGTGATCTTCCGCATGAGGTTACATTTGGAAGCAGGTAGTAGTTGCGATGCGCTGCTAGGTCTTGGGACACCAGGTCACTGGTTGTTGGAGGGGGACGGGGTACTCTGTAGGGAGCTTTTGTAGTGGTTGTTGTAGTTGTTAAGGGGGCAGGTAATGAGGCCCTTGGACAACATACTTTAGGCTGCGAACCTGACACATCGCATGTAGAATCCTGAAGATATATTATATCTGCTGGGCTAATGGGATGCTTTTTCAAAATTTGAAAAAGTTCTTTACAGTTGCGCATGGGTATGCATTCTCCGGGTTGGTTTTTTGGTGTTTTGCAAAAGTCACCTTAAATTCAAAGAAACAAAAATGCAATTGATGTTTTAAAGTAATATTGCTAAACTATTAACTATGCATTGACTATCTCTAGTTTTTACCGTGGACAATTGAAAGTAATCCAAATGTAGAAATAGTCAGTAGACAGGTGCACTTCCATGAAAACAAGTGAAATAGTTTCATTGTCATTTTGGAAATTAAAATAGTTCCATGAGTACACTGCTCTTCACTTTTTAAAATTTTACAGATAAGAAACACAAGTATTTTATGGGGACATTGTGTCAAGTTAAACTTTAAGCTGTTCAATGTTTCAAATACATTTAAGATTTAGTACTTGATAGTATCAACTGACTTATGGAAATTGTCGAGTTTACAATATTCTGTCATTCTGTCACTGATTGTGTGTTGTGTAGAGATGATAGATAAACTGCAAAAATGTGGATGCTAATTATTGTCTATCGTGTCACAATATTATTATGAATATTTCTAGGTATGCACACAGTAAAATGTAGGATTCATTCTCATGCATTAAGATGGTAATAGGCTACAGTAGCATTTTTTGGAGTGAATTCATACAAAAGCTCTGCTCTTATCTTTTTCAGCTAGGTCATTTACAAGAAGCTCTTATAATTTTAGTAAAAAGGAAACTAAAGTAGGTATAGTCAAAGAGGCATTTTTTTCATGTCCATTCAAATTTTAATGAGAACTGAGTTCAAAGTCATATTCAGCAACGTACATACAACATATGAGCATTTTAGAGTTGTGTAGTTAAAAACATTTTATGAAAAACCCGATTTAAATCCCTATATGCATAATATACGGTTATGTGTAAACAGTTCTTTCAAAGCTGAAAAAAGCTATTTGACATTGCGTTCATTACTGACTACTTTACCTATAAAGAAAGAGGAAACTTGGTAGGTGTGAGGTGTGTATTTTACCTGTTCAACCATTGTGAAAAAAGGTTTGCTATATAAGATTATGATGATGGAAAAAGGCTTTTTGTTTACAAGAGAATGTATGAAATATGAAAGCACATGAAAATATATTATGTTATGCACTGAAAAGGTTTTTTGGGTTTTCCAGAGTTGTAAAATTCATGCTTAAAATATAACAGTATCTTTCCTTTGTTGTTCTCAGGGAAACTTGGTAAAATTTTGTTCAAATTCACATTTAAGAAATAAGTGGAGATCATTTAATTTGCCGAAGGTGAACTGATTTTTAAAGCATTTTAATAAAGATTTATATACAAAATTGCATTCCTCTTTTTAAAATTAATTAAGCTTAAATGTTAATTTATAAATATTTTGTACCATGTTTATTTTAACTTTCAGTATATTTAAGTTACAACCAGGAAATAAAACAAAGTAGAAAATTGTATTTTGGATTATGCAGAGACTGATAAAATGTACTTTGATGACTAATAAAAGTGTTTACAAATTCATGCAGTCTGTTGTGCCTTTCTAGCTTTGCATTTACTTAAAAAACAGTAAAACAATCCATCTATTTCCATGAAAAACGCACGTGCTTACATTCAACTCTTCGTTTTAATTATCAGCAAAAAATGTGATTGACAAAAAGGAAAATTTTCGCACTGAGTCATCAGCCAGTACAATGATCTGTTAATCTGCTTTCTATTGACCTAACACTTTGTTCTTCCCACTGCTATCAACGTTTGCATCGCAGTTCTCCGTTTTTTTCAGCGAACCATGCCTAATCAAAACGTAAAACAAGACAAACTGTTTATTTGGAAAGAGATGACTCTTTTTTCCACCAATATAGCTTATCAGCTTGATCGTGATCATCATCATCATCGTCATCACTGATGAACCGCAGCTACGTTTCATTTGCTGTCAAAATTATCACACTGTTTATCTCGACGTAGTACAGTTTTGTAGATTTTTACGCTTAAAAATTGCATCAGTACATAAAATGTCCACAAAATACTTGGAAACTCTCAAGCAATAATACTACTTTAAGCTCCCGCAATAAAGAACTAGACACGTAGTGCCAAGTCCGTTTAAAATTGCGCATTAAAGCGTGCAAAAATCGGAACTATTATCAATTCCTTGGTATAACATATTACTCTTCTTTGCCTGTCCTGCTGTTACTGCAAGCAAACCTAATTCCATGAATTATGTTCCATTTCCAAGGTAAAACTTGTGTACAAAAATACTTTCATGTTTTCACGCTTTCAAATTGGCTTGCAAGCTCAGGAAAAACTCTTTCAGCAGCAGAAGCGGTCATATGACCAGAATTTTTATAAGTGACTATGACATTAAAGCAGACAAAAAGGGTGACAAAGACAAAGCAACAAAATCGTACATGATACATAATACTACTATCTCATATCGTCATCGCCACACATTCAACATTTCAACCTTCTTTCACCGAATTCAAAATGATATGTTACGTACTTCTCGCTCAACTCAAGTCAAAAAGATAATAATATTTTCCATTCTGATATTTTAAAATTAGGTACATGTTTTTTACTATTCAACGGCAGCTCAGGATGTTTTACGTACGACACAAGGGACATGTGCTCTTCCTTTCGTTTTATTCTCTGGTTTTTTACTCTAGTTTTCTTTTTTGGCTACAACGCAGTTAGTAGCCAGCATATCGCCTCATGATCATCCTCACTCTTTTTTCCTACTGATTATATCAACAACGCCAGCACACAAACACAAACATTTTTTAGTTTAGTATTTTTATAACCTGAGAGAGTAAAGGAGTACGTTTGAAATCGTCATTGAAATCGTTGACTGCGCAAAATCATCTTACAAACCAAGTAGTATGTTTGTTTTAAAAAAGAGTCCATAGTCCGCATATATCTATAATACAATATTATTACAATTTTTTAACTTTGATAAAGATCGCACTACTAAAAATCGTCATTCGCATAGGCTAACTTACAAAACTTAGCTGTTGGAGGAATTATCACGCTTGTAATTTACGTTTTGTATGCAATTCCTACGCGTTGGCTATATGTACCTTAAGCAATAAAGATAAAAAATCCAGAGAACGTCATTTCATGCAAAGCTTATTTAAAAGTTACCCGAAAGGAATAGAGTCTTTTTCTACCATGTAGGATATTTCTTGCTGTTTTAAAACTTTTAAAAAATGTTATAGCGCACCCTCCTCATCACATAATATATTACTATATCATATAGTTTCTACTACTTTTTTAATACGGCGGATATTATGGAAATATCCCAATGATGTGTTTTTTTGGGTTTGTGTTCTCCTTTCTTCCGTTTAATCCAATAAATGATCTGTGTATTCCAACATTTCTTTTTACTACTGTGTTGTCAAGCGCTGGTCTAGAAGACAACAAAAAAACAGTGCGCTGAGCACACTCGAGAGAGTTTTAGAACGTCACGACCAAAGTCAACCTTTTAAAATCTGTGAGACGTTCGGAACACAAGCTCAATTGCTGTTTTGACTTGGTTCTGGAATCAACTTGGAACAAGGTTGGGTTTTTGTTCTAAAGGAGAAGTCTTAAGCTTAGTTTGGATTTTTAGTGAGCAATTTTTGAAAAAGTGTGTCTGCGTCAGCATACATTTTTTACTTTGAAAACGCCTTTGAGTAAAAAAAAACCTTTTAAAAAGCGTAATAAACTATATTTTTTGTGACAAGAGTGTGTTGTCGGATCTTTAGAGGACAGTAAGTTCAACAAAATTTTTTAAAAAGATTTCATTTCAAGCACAAAAAGTATACAGCAATAATAGGTAGGCATTACTTTACAATTGAATCTAGTTGAAAGTCAATCAATAAACGTGCATGCCATTCATTAGTCTAGTTTCCTAGATCAGGTTTTCTACGCACAAAACAATTCATTCATTTACACAAAGTGCACAAAGTGTGTGCCGTGTGCCACCGGAAACAAAAACAGTTTTTGTACAAAGTACAAGCACAGTGCTCAATGTTTATGCACACACTAAACAAAATTTGCTTTTATTTTTTATTACAATTTGCAATCAAATTAATTATCCAAACCTAACAATTTATTTGAGATTGAAACGTCACCTGTACAATAATATTCATCTCCTTTTGTTTTAATTTCCTATTTTTATGCCTTTAAGCACATCCAAATATAATAAATTCTCAAATCAAATTAATTAGGTAAATGGCAGTATTGAGCATACATTCATATTTTTTGTGTTATGCAAACACTTATATATATTCAAGTGTAAAAAAACCTTTTTTGTACTTAAATAAGAAGCATAAGAAGCAGATCCTTTTTGCTATTTATTTTATTGGCTGAACATTGCGGTTGTTGGAAAACTGCATATAGTCCCAAGTCAATCTTTTTAGTATGGGTTTCACTTTAAAAAGCTACTACACAGCCAACAAAAAGGGAGTTTGTGTCGTTCCCTCAATCATTTTATGATGATTATTATTGCTATTACTTCATCCGACACACATACATAAAAAATTTAAGCCAATACTTGTACCACCTGCATTTTTTTCATCCATCCATTCATTATTCAATTGCTTCCTTGTCTTGTCTCTCTGTCCACGGAACTAAGGCATATGACTATGGCTCTCCAACAATGTATTTTGGTGGTCACTACTCAACAAATTGCTAATATTTTTCTACCAGCTTATCATAAAACAAGACGTGTGTGTGTGCTGTTTGCTCTCAGAAAACAAAAATTGCTCAGTGAGTTGAAAAGTGAGTAAAGTAGCAAAACGCATAGAGACTTCTACTATTTGACTTGGTGAGCTGATAACAACGAAGGAAAATGAATCATGGCTTGTATAGGTATATATGTGCAGCGTGCTATTATAATAACATCACTTTTAAACAACATTCATTCATCTTGCTCTTGCATTCTTCTCTCTGATTCATTGTACACTTTTGTTATGTAAGTTTATGATTATATAAGCTTATTAGCTTGCCTATAAGCAGCTTATATACAAAAAAACTTGAAACAAAATCAGCAGACAAAATGGGAACTTCTAGGAAATCAAAGCAAAAACAAAACGTGTGTCTGCTGGCCTAAGCTCTCTGTGCAAAATCTGTCGAAATATAAAAAAACAATTTGGCTTTTGACTAGTTTATTGCAATAAACGATGATGCATGATGAATGAGATATCTATAAAACAGGCTAAAAATTTTATATCAACAGTACTTACTAAGACTACTACTACATAGCAATATAGGTAAGTGTGATAAATTGTAATCCATTTGTAAATAGTTCAGATTAGCAGATCACAGATCTTGCACACACACGCACTCAAAAAATCATATCTTTTTGATACCAAAAAGCATATACCTAACTGTTCTTCTACATCTAATTGAAAAGTGCGTGTGGTACAAACTTACAAGAGAGGAAGGTGTTGTTACTACTTTTTGCTTTACCTGAAAAAACTATCTAATTGAGTCAACAGCATAATATAGCGAGAGGCCATTAAAATTGTAAAAACACAGCAATTTTAAACATTCTTGCCGTGTAGCAAACCCATTTTGCAAGCTTTATTGAGCATCGCACACAATCAATGACTTATATAATAATTAATTTTTATTGAGTTTATAAGCAAATAATTTTTTGGCTGTTTTTATATAAAAAAATTAACTTAAATGCTATGTCAAGGGAAAAAGGGTGTATAAAAAATTATGCAGTATTTTTTGGTATATAGGTTGATAGAATACATTATAGTGTAGTAATAGTAATTATCATTATAATCATCCCTAAAAATATACACACACTTGCATGGCTTACTAGACAAGTTATTGCGTACTCACTAACACGGATACAATGACCATTTTGTTTAAAGAAAAATGGTACAACATGCCCAACACGAAGTGCTTAAAACTTCGTGTGATATAATAAAAAGATTTTGTTGCCACACACACGCAACAAAAGACAGTTTGCGCACAATTTTATATCTAAACTTACTGTTACTTTTTAGTAGATGTATTTAATGGTGCAAAAATAAGAGAATTTAACTGACCATCCAATTTTTTTTCAAGTGGGACGCATGACTGAGATTGTAAACGCAGCACATAGAAACATCTCACCTTTGTTTAGATTATGCTGGGCTGTGTAATTAAATAAGGCCAAGAAATAATAATAGCAACAAAACCTCCGTTTCATTAGTACACATTTTTGTTACCGTATTTAACGTGAGATTTGGGAGTTTTTTGTTTACTTTACTGTTGAATACAAAATACAGAACAAAAGAAAATACTTCTAATGTTATTACTTTTATAAAGTATGATAATCATCATCGTCATAGTCATGATCGTCGTAGTGCTAGAAACGCACATGGCACTGTGGCACAGTTGTACACTGTGCAATGCAAACAAACAACGTGTGAGTTTTGTGTGTACAAAACACAAAAGTCAATATAGGAACCACATGATAAGCGCATGAAAATGATAGGACAGAGCAACAGCAGCGTAATAAATATTAGCGTTCGTTGTCTTTGTATCTGCGCGTTAAGCGAGATATATATATATTCATAGGTATACAATGTTGATGATATAATAATTTTTACAGACCAGCCAAACTGTCAGCGTCGCATTGAGAGGGAACGTTTTTAGTTTGAGATTATAGCCATCACAATAGCTTTGTCAGGCAAATTGTTAGCATGTCTTGGAGGAGCGTTGCTGCGCGGTGGTGTTTTAAGCATAATTAAAAAAGTAAATCATTTAGTTTATGTCTCTGTTTTAACTGAGAAATAGTGAGAGCGAGTGGCATTTTTTGAAAAACTGGATATTTTAAATTTTATTTTGTTAATTTGGTGCAAATTTATAGATTGGTCAACGGGTGCAACCTTTTGAAAAGTGCGTTTTGTGGAACAATTTGCTACAAAGAAGACGTCATAATTAGCACATGTTGCTGCTGAGTCTACAACGTAGAATATTATTTTAGCAATTTATTAAAAAGCATCATCCTTGAGCTGTATCAACCTTAGTGACAACCGTTTGGTGTTTTTAAACCAAGTTCAAAGTTATTTTTTTCTACGCGTCTTGTTATCCAATTGTCATTTTTCATCACTTTTCTGTTTATTGCCATTGAACACCACTACTACTTTACTAGTTCTGCAAACAAGGCAGCATTTAAAATAAAATCCCACACGTGCTACAAGCCATCTCTTTTAAAAAGCAATCAAAATGAGACCAATGCTGTCCGATTTGACAAATAGCCAGACCGAGGATCAGACCAATGCTGCGGAGTATCATCAGGCAATGATGTGCACTCGGCTGGCTGGAAGGGCTGTAATTCGTATTGTTGGACGGTGCGAGGACGCACAGGAGAATGAGAACTTGGGTAAGTGTGCAAATTCAAAAAAAAGTTCATATGACAACCAAATAATATATTATTATATTGCGTTGGTCATGTTGTTGCTATGATCATCATCTCAAGTCACGTCACAATACATCTGTGGATAATGTAGTGCTGTCCTATAAATAAAACTGAGGATCATGGCTAGTGTGGCGTCAACTACGTTGTCTTGCGCGCAATATGTTCGCAAAAAATTGCAAGGTCATCTAGCAATAAATGATTGCTTATTGCGCTGACACCACAAAGACTAGCAGATGGAAATCTTGTTTCATTTTGAGATATAGGCCACAACTTTGAAAAAAGTTGTGATTACTTTTTCAAAGCGTGGCAGCAATTAAGCTTTTCATGACAACAAAAATGGAATAAGTAGCCAGCATAATATGGACTGAGTGCGAATTCTGATGATTTTTAAAAAGGATTTTGTAAGCTTCAGTGACTGTTGCTGATGCAGGTGCATTTTAATAACCAGTTTGTAACATCTCGCGTGTGTGTAGGTTTCAACTTTAGTTTAGCAGCAGCGCTATAAAAACCAATAGGACTGGGACCAGACTAGAGACCGCGTATGATGATGCATCAAATACATGGTATTACTTAACTTGCAGTATGTAGAGATGTAGATTTTGCTTTGCATTGTCGCGTTTGTTGCATGATGGGAATTGAAAGTGTAAAGCTGTGAAAGGATATGGATGATTCACACATAGGCATACATACTCCACGGTTTAGTCAGCATTTCTAGAACTGAAACCATTGTCAATATATTCAAAAAACACTGTAGGTTTTTGTGCAACAAGTCAGTAGTGTTTGTAGAGTAGAATCAGGAAAAACACGGCATTATGCTAATCTCTACAAAAACATTATTGTGGCTTTGTTTAAAGTAGTGTAAATATTAATATCCAGCTTGTCATATTATTTTGATATCAGTCAAGTGGCTATATAGGTTGTGAAACTTTGACTTGTGTCAGCATTCCAGTCATTTGCATAGCAATATTGTATTTATTACTTCGCCATCATCATGGCAAATGAAGTAACTCGTGTGGTGCATCGATGCGAAGACGCACAAGAAACGGAAAGACTGGGTAAGTTCGGCATCTGCACTTTTCAAGTGTAAAAAGTAAAAAAAATAGCAGGACAAAGTAAAATTATTCCTGGAATATTGAATACTCTAGAAGATGAGGGGCTAGAGAAAAACTAAGATGAGGCAAGTGCATAAAGTACAAAATTCTCAAGCAATAGTGTGCTTGCCACTTTGAAAAATAAAAGCTTGATCTTTACAGCAAGTCATGTGGCTTCCGTTCCACCGAGTATTTTTTTTCTGCTACTACGTCGCCGTTTCGGTAGTGCATTTCAAAAATATACTTTGACGAGACGTTAGAAAAAAAAGAAGGGAGTTGCCAAGTTCCTTTCTTTAAAGAAACAATTTTTATGTACTCTATCATCTGAGCATATATAAACGCTATGCAAAATCGAATAAGTCACAAGCATACAATTTTCTGGAGAGGTAATTCAATACTCAATACTCTTTTTGAAATAAGCTTCTTTTTAGCGTTACCTTTCGAAATAAAATGCCAGTTTTGATTTGACTGCACATAGCAACAACGTCAGCATTAGCGTCAACGTAGATTGTCTTGCTGACATATGCATAAAAGTTTGAGGCCGGCCTCTTCTTATCGGTTTTACATGCTGATGATGATAAATGTCGATAATGACGCTAGTGTCTTATCACGTCAGAAAATGTACACACGGATAACAAAATAGACGAAAGTGGTCCAAAGGAAGCGCGCGTGTGTTTGCAAAAAATAACAAACAATTATTGATAAGTCTATAAACAAAGTAAACTACGCGTTACTGGATATCGATCTTATTTCCGGATTCTCTGTTTTTCAGTTTAAAAGCAAACTGTTTAGATTTTCAAGTTAAATAACTTTGTTTTTTGTATATGGCCCGTTGCCCTATATTAATACGAGCCTATGCAAAACCATTTTCGTTCCTCAAAGATAAACTAGAATGTCAATCTGTTCTTAAGAGTCATAGGTGCATAAAAATTAACAATAATTAATACAAGCGATAGCATAAACTTCTAATTATAAAATAAGCAGGTATGCGGATGCCTTCAGAGCAACATTGTAATTTATAAGTTTACAAAGTTAGCATGGGCCACTGCACTGCATTAATTAATTGAGGGTCTGATTTGATATGTACATTTTGTACAGCTCGTTGTCAGTGGTGCGCGTATTATGCATTTTAATGGTAGTTTAAACTTGTTCATGTATTAAAGCTATGCATTTTTTATTTCTTGGAAGGACTTTTAAGGTTGATGATTAATTGAGCGGTTATCATGATGTTATTAGTGCATGACATATAAAATACTAATTAGCTTGATTGCTATCTGAATCTGACTAGCGTACTATACTATCAGTAGTGGGAATTTTTTTCGAATGATTTTATATTTGCAGTAGAATTTTGACACATAAGGTATTATTCAAGGATTTAGAACAAAACTGTATTGAATTATAGCAAAATGGGACTATTTGAGCTATTAAGTAATCAAAATTTATGATCTGATCTAAAAAAATATGTTGCCAAAGTTTATGATCCTCAGATTTATAGCAGAGAAGATTGGGAGTAAATGGGTGACTGATAGATGATTGGTTTTATTGGCACCCACTTCAACAGTGCAAAAAATGCACTGTTGGTTCGCGTCCAAGTGTCAAGCAATTGATTTAAAATGGATTAGTAATTTTAAAGGTTTATTGTGCAGTTCTAGAGTAATTGGAGATATAAAACATCATGGTCTATTAATTAACTGCACCTTAATCTTCTTAAGTAATCTTTTCTCTATTTTTTTGTAAATAGATTTGTCAAGGTGTCAATTGATGCAAGTGCCTGACGCGGTCTTTCATCTGATGAGGAATACCAGTCTGAAAACTTGTGATTTGTCCTTTAATGTCATCACAAAAATCCCTCCAAAGCTGGCTGCCAAGTTTTCCTGCATTACCGGTAAGAAGTTTCAAATTTTGTTGGAAAAAATGCATCCAAAACTGCATTTTTTGTTCTACGCAGAGCATTATGTCACACGCCAGGGTTTTACCCATGATCATGTTTTTGGGGAAAAATCCAATCACGTGGCCATTCACTTTTCCTTTCACTGTCTTTGTTCCCATTCCACAAAAAAACTGCTGCTGTTGATATTTCTAAGAACAAAAAATGTACAATAGACAGTTTGGAACCTAATTCAGTTTGAAACGCAGTAGAAATTCGAAATGCACATGCATAAATATTATTCTTTAGCTGGTTTGTTAGCTTCTTTGAAAAAAACAGACTTTAAAAGCTAATATGCGCCGCTGTGTTGGCAATAATTTTTCCAAAGAGAAAAAACACTCCTTTAAAAAGACGCAATTGAATCGGGTGAAAGACGGGGAGCGGAAGAAAAGCATCAAAATATCATATTACGTAGTTACACAACCCAGTAGTACAGCATCGCAGTTTTTTGTATAGGTAAAATACATACCTATTTATGATGAGCACACAGAAAAGAAATACCAAGAAGAAAAGATGCTACAGGGCAACTATAAATAACTTTGGGATTTTCCCCGATATTTTTAGTCCTTCTTTTTTACTACGCCCTTTATATACTTAAGCAGTTAAGTGGAATGTAAAACTGCCATGCTTTCAACGGAAAATAACTACCCTATTCTCTGAACGAACTAAAATATAAAAAACAAACCTTCGTTTCATATTTAATGATTGATGGAGAGACAACACTCAAAAGAGTTCGGATGAGTTCGTATGAAAAAACTGTAAAAGAGTTGCATATGGTCGTATGTCGTGAACCCGAACTGCCTAAGTGAAATCTCTTAAACAAGCTTATATAATATTTTTAAAATGTGAATTGACTGCGTAGTTTCTAAAGACTAATTGTCAGGGCAATGAAACCAAAAAAAAGTTTGTCTTGTCAAAATAATCAACATGAGTACTATGAGCACACCAGGTCAAATGCCTTTGAAAAGCGCTCGGGATTATTTTTATTCTCAAGGCACTTCTTTGTCTACCCGATTGACTAGTACTTTCTATAAAATAAATGAGCAATTAAATATTTTATAAAAGAAATCAGCTGAGATCCACTTGTGGCGTTGTTGGAAACAGTTGTGGCCTTTGTTCTTCTCAGAGAAAGCGTGATCATTTCTTTTTGGCATAGCTCCAGACTGGCAAATTGGCAATACTTTTCCAATGGCGCAACAGGGAATTGGCTTGTGTTTACATGACATATTAGTATTTTCATGTACAAACACAACAAAGGTTGAATTATACCGTTGAAATAGATAGAAATCACGTGAAAAGCATGCCAGTAAACAAACCCATGATTGTGATCTTTTTACGAGGTCACTAGACTAAAAGAAGCAATGGCCGGATGTATAAATAATTTAGTAAATTATTAAGTCCTTGTAGCTTATAGAAGCACATTGACACATGATGTAGGCATGACATTTTAAAACGCAGAAAGCTTCAAAATGTTTCCAAGGTTTGCATTTGGAAATATTTTGTTTGATAAGTTTACTTTTTAAAATTTTGGTAGAACTCAACCTGTCCAACAATCGGATGAGCAAACTGCCCGAAGAAATTGGGGAACTGCAACAACTCACCGTTCTCAACATTTCTCACAACGCCTTTGTGTCGTTGCCCAGGATTACCTACACGCTGCCCAAGCTTGAGGAAATCAACGCTGAAAAGAACTACATTTCTGGTAAAAAACCAATTTGTAGATCGTTAACCTAACTTCATATAAAAATAGCTTTTGTGACAAATGTAAAATGTTTCAGAAACGAAATATTACATTTTTTAAATATTCTATTTTCTGTACAGACGTGGATGCCAAAATGTTGGCCGAGCGCGATTGCCTCAAGGTTGCCAATTTCTGTCAGAACCCACTGACAAAAGAAACACACGACGAGCTGTCAAAAGTGACAAGTATCACAATCCTCCTGAGTCCCATTGACGAAGAGGACGAGGATTGGAACAAGCCAAACAACTTTTAAAACTGGAAACTACGTTTCCCATAGTGTTTTTTACCAACCAAAAACACTCGTTTCTCTTTTGACGTGTTGTACAGTATAATAATAATATATTTTGTAGTTGGTAGACAAACAATATGAAACGGATTCTCGCAGAAAAAAAGTAATATTTGTATACAAAACACATACACATTATTATTATTATCACTTATTATTATGTAATATAATTATCAAAATAGTTGATAAAAAATGTTAAATGCAAATTCTATCATTGCATATTATTCAAAATCCACTTAAAATAGAAATGTTGGTAGTATAATTCTGTTAATATTGATAACTCAGTAATTATTTTATTTGAAGTACAACGTACCTCTCAACAAAGCAATTACTCACTATATCAGTTAAAAGAAAATATTGTCACGTTTTTGTTTTTTGTCCGGATTTTAATTTTTTTCTTCCTGTTTTGATCTTCTGGTCATTTTTTTATACTTAAGCAAGCAAACTGCATAAAATAATTTGCTAGAGAACTTGTGGATATTTGATAAGAATATTAGTACTTGTATTATTGCTAGATATATACCTATCCAAGTTTTTTTGAAAATATATATTCTTCAGTGTGGATTTCACCATGACTGGAAATATACTACCCTGGAAAAGGAGCTTAAAGTAGTCAAACATTTAATTTTAGCAGCAGCAGAAAAAAGGACAACATAATAAGCTGTATATAAAAGCTAATTAACCTATGGATGCATTTTATTATGAGAGCGTAAATAGCAGAAATATGATGAGTTATGTATTAAGCAGTCTTAATATTTTGGTTCATTTTTGTCTCTAGTGAAATGCTTCTAGTCAGATGTCATGGGTTCATTGATCGATGTAAATAATTAAAAAACGCAATTAGTAGTAAAATAGGTAAGTGTAGAAAATGCTTCTTTTAAGAATTCGGCTGGTATTTGGTAGCACACAAGCTTTAAACAGTCAAAATTTTTGTTGCCTACCAAATTGGTTGAAAAAAGATTTTAGTTGATTTTTCACATGACTTGAAATTATAAGATAATTAGATTTTAGTAATTGATAGATATATAAAATAAGTTTAAAAATATCGTGTAAGCTTTTTATAATTGTAAAATATACACCAATACTGATACTGATGATGATAACACAAGATTTATTGGAATAAACTTGTAAAATGAAATATTCTTTGGGTTTTTATTTCATCAAAAGTAAGCTTGCAGTAGCATTCAAACTAACATCTAAACTTTTCACAGGCGTCATTTTATCCACATAATTTGCGGATCCAAATCGTGTTTTGAGCACTGGCCAACTACGCACGTACCGTTTAAGATACTGACTGTGTTGAATGGTAAAGTCGCCTTGAAGCTCATTCTTTAGCTTGCAACAAGTTTTATGAAGCTCTGCAGTAATTCCAAAATCTCCCAGAATGACCACAGGACAATCTACAACGGCCATAAAGAAAAACAACTTTTGAGCTAAATTAAGTCCCTGTACCTTGATAAGAGCATATAGCGACAAGGGCAAGACTATTGTCATGGTAGCAAACTCTAAGATAATCGGTTTTCTATGAAAATTGTTAAAAGTGATTTCCAATATTTGCACTTGACGAAACAGTTGCAGGGTGCGGGGCTGAGGACCTCTTGAATTACTTGAAAGTAGGTTTTTCAAAAGACGCAAAATGCTTCGCATATAATAACACTGAAGAGTAGCAATTCCCGCAGCGTCTATAATAAATCCGCTGAAAAGAAAACGGGTCATTACAACGTTTAGAAAAAGCAAGGGAAGTTTAATGAGATAGTTTGGCAGATTATGAATTGTGGCTAAAAACGGGATTTTAAGATGACAGTGTTGGCATTCCGGAATTAGAAAGTAGAGCAGGTTGCAGGGCATGCAAGGCTGGATAAATATCATGCCGCCGTAGGCCAAAGGTAAATTGACTGTTGAGGCAATGGCAAGAAGGAGAATGGCTTCTGTAAGATAGCTCATCAGATCTCTTGTACTTGTGTATGAACCTTAAGTAAAAAAAATGTCAATTTTTAAAACTTTGATCCTGTGATAATGACAAGAATAGCTAATATTGATATTTATTACGATTATGCCGCTCCTCAAAGTAAAAAAGCGCATTAAAATTCGCCGCAATTTCCTTTCTCCAAGTAACCAGGCTCAATTGAATAAAAAAGGAGGCTACAAACGCCACAACAAACAATCCACTTTGAAAAAGCAACGCTCTTGGGGCACTACTTCGGCTTAAAAGCACCTGCAAACTAGTAATTGACACAAAGGGCCATCCAAAATAGCAAAAAGATTGAAAATACTTCAAGCGTTCCACGGGCATTGGTAACACTTTGTTTTGCGTTTGGTCCCAGTAGAAAATTCCACCTTGGCCCCAATTACTAACTTTTACTAAAAGAAGAAACCACTTGAGAAAGTTGGCCTTGATCATGATTTTTGGTAAAGATTCCAAGTTAAAAAGTTTGATTTGATTTAGATTGATACTCGGAACATGTAACTATGCAAGCTTTCTAAAATAAGTGAAAATCCATGAAAATCCGGGTAAAAGGTCCAAGTGGACAGACGAAGGACATGCACGAGTTGCAATAATTATTCCAACCTAATAGCCCTGAGCCGTCAACGGAGGGCCGTCGACCGTTTTCTACATGATATGTGGTCGTTGTAATCCATGCAATTTTATTATCCTTTCTAGAAACCGAAATTCATTGTTCATGTTTCTGTCTATTGACGATGATGGACAAGATGACAAGGACAAATAAATGATTAAATATTTATACTCTGGTGTTTTCAAAGGAGATATAATATACATACGTAAGTAATCTGTTTATTTTATCATTTTGCTATATCTTAACCATTAAACAAAGCTATACATGATTAAAAGGGAATTTTAACATTGTTTTCTTTCAAACAATTTACATAACATAAATATTATCTTTAATAAATGACAATGTACTTAACTCCCATATTATTTTAGATACTGTTTTTGTATTCTTAACTTTAGCTTCTTATCCATTTACATATTTTCTTAGCTATTTTCGGGGAAATTATATAGAAAAATGATTTCCATTTTGAAATCTACTTGTCACTCTTTCCAACTTACATAACAATCACTTTACTTCAGCACAGCTCAGCACACGCCTCTCTTCTTTGGTCACAAATAGCTTTACCTTTTCATACTATTTTTCGTTCAGGTTGCTATGATAATTTAATATTTTTTTATTATAACCCGTTTAAATACAATTTTGTACAAAATCCAATCTTGTGTGACATACCCTTCCAATTCTGTTTAAAAGTTTTAAAATAAGCCAACAAAAAATCTTTTTTATTTTAGCTGTGCAACGAAAAATTTAGAACAAAAAATGAATGCTTTATATTCATTGATGTATTTACTAATTTTTCAGTAGTAGAATATTCTCTTATGATTCATGATTCACTTTATAATAACTTTATACATTTTTTCATACATTTTGTAAGTTTTTTTTCTTTAGGTCAGATACTCTGTTTCCAATTCCATTCTTGATCCGGAACCAAATTGATTTTGTTGTGCGAATAAAACTTGACCATATAATTAGCTATAGATTACCAATTATCTTAAAAATATACACGGAGTATATACATCCTACATTTAAGTGATGATAGTCGACACGTCACATTGTCAATTTTAATACTTTTTCTCATCTCATATCTTTCATTTCAGTTTTTTTAGCTGTGTGTTAGTTTTTTTTGAAGGACTTTCTCACTATGCCCCAATATAAACTGGACTTGGATGGTTCACAGTGTGTTTGTAAGCTTGGTTTTATGTAGGACGTATAACACACGCGGCGGAGGAATGTATAATTATCAGAGTAATTAAAACAACTTGTTATGCATATAAACTAACTACACGTGTACTTTAGACGTGTACTTTACATTTTATTAATTAAGTGATTAATTAAGAAAACAAAATGTTTATGACTCATGACATATTTACTAGTTATCAGAGAGAGAATAGAATCAAGAGAAATCAATATTTTTTGAACCTCTTTTCTACTACGTTAAGATTATGTCCCCGATACCAGCCTGCTATAAACAACTAGCTAATAATTTACGTAGCATTTAAAAGGATCTTAATTAATATCTAGACTTATCATTTTACCAATTTTGTCAAAAAACCACAAGTGTGTTGTGTATGGTGGAGTTACACTGTTGACAAAAATGGTTTTTAAATGAATTAACTGTTTATCCTAAATTGGCATTTTATTTATGATGTGGTATAAAATGCGTACATAACTTATACATGCACAGATGCCACAAAGGTACGGTTAAGTCTCAAGTCTCCCCATGACAGAAATTTTTATGTTAAAGCTACGCTGGAACACTGTCGTTTTGTTTAGCTGACTTTGACTGGGCAGTCAACAGGCAGTTTAGATTATTTTTTCTCAAGGCGTAGAATAAAGAACTGAATAGTTTTTTGAAACTTAAAAGCACTTATATAGTAAACCTATCTATTAGTATATTTCTAAATACGTAATAATAATATGCTATTTAATTATTATAGGTACTTGATTAACAGTTAGAAGAATTGTACAGGTAAGATTTTGTTTAGGAACCACAGGTCACTAAGGAGGAGACTCAAGTTACCTTTGTTGAGTTGCAATTTTTTTAGATTATCAATTAGATAGATGCCCTTGCTTATAAATTATGGATATTTAGCAGCAATTTTACATTTTACACAGCTATAATAATTTACTATATGATCACATAAGCTATTGGTTGAGGCGTGAAAGCCAAGATTTTGAATATATTGGTGCTTTTTTAAAAGGTATAGTGTGGTCGGTGCAGGAAGGATTGACAGCAGGTATTTAGGGTTTTACGTGTAATTTCATGCGGGAACAGGTAAAAACGACAAAATCTACAACTTATAATACTCAAACTGAATGTTTTACTAAATCAACCAAAATGAGAATAATTTTATGCAATATTTTTCATGCAAAATTATATGAATTGAAATCATGCATTTTACTACAAAATGATAAAATAATGCAAATAAAATAAAAAACACAATACGAACCAAACTCTATTTTTTTGTTTTAACGGACACACATTTACACATCTTTATTTACCGGCTAAAAAATCAAATCTACATGGCTACATCTTTACAGCAAAATGTAAAAGTAAGCTTAGCTCCTAAAATATATATTCATATATAGGTCAAATAATAAAGTGTTTAAGTTTTCTCAATTTACTATAACACATACAAATTTTTCGTTTTACTTAAACTTCTAGAGTATAGATTTACGTAAGTAAGTTTTTCTCTTTAAAAGTCTCTCTATCAATATAATATATAGTTTTTATAGCTTAAAACAAGCTATTTTCAAAATTCTAAAACAATTGATTTCTTCTTGTTGTTGTTGTTACTGTTGCTGTTGTTGTGTGTGTGTTTGTTTTCATTTACACTTTTCTCCAAATAGTTTTTTATATATAATAGATAGATATATATATTTCAATTTATGCTTATATAGTTTATATAATATATAGATATTTTATATATATTTAAGATATATATTTTCATTGTCACAAGTTTCATTTTTAAATTAGATATTAGTCTCCTTATACAAGATCAATCATGTGTTTAAATTGAAATAATAATAATAAAAAAAGACGACAGAAACAAAAAAATTATAAGTCTGGAGAGTGAATTATCATTTCTTTGCAAGTTTTGACAAAAAATGACAAAAAACATAAAAAGTTACGTTGTAGTGTTCTCTCTCTTTCTGTATTCGTGTGTGTGTGAGTTTTTATATAGCGTTACAATTTACACTTATTTTATAATATATATACTTATATTATCTATATATTCATATATATAGCTTGTTTTAGTAGTAACAGTAGCAAACCTATAGAGCTAAAATAAACTTCGATAAAACGACGATATACGACGACGATGATGATGATGCATATTTTTTATACATTTAGAATAATTAATTTATATACACACTAACCGTTTATTAAAGTTATGAGAAAAAAATTAAACACAAAAAAATTTGTCACTTGTGTCATCACCAAAAACAAAAACTTGCTCTTCTTCATAAAATTCTTGCCTGGGTTGCTTTTTTGTAAAAGTTTCTTAAAACTTGTGTATGTACAGTTTACACTTAAATTTAATTTCCTGTTTCTCACACGTTGGCAGGTAAAAGAGTTTTTCATTTTTTGTTAGAGTATCAATATAGGTATCAAATATCGGGGCCAGTTTTTGACGTTCAGTTGATTTTTGTCACTATATTTGCTAACGTTTTATTATGTACACAAGATTTGTAAATTACACAGAAGGATAGAATTTTTTAAACTAGATAACTGTACACACATAGTAGACAAGACAATAATAATATATTAGTATATAGTAATAATAAAGATATATATGTTAACATAGTTATTATTACTATATTTTAAAGATACTCTGTTTTATATACGCACACGAAAAAACTATAAGTTTATATTATGCTATTATGTTACACAAGTGTCAAGTTTATTTAAGCCTTCTTAAAAACCAACACGCTCCTCATCACCTAAAAAATCACTTTCTTTCTTTGTTTTACTTTTCCGGGCCATCTATCCTTCTTTGTGTAAAGCTGTGTTTATTTCACATCATGAAATATATTTTTCATGATATTAAAGTTTCTTACCAAATAGAATAAAATTAGACATTGTACAGTAAACAGGACTAATTACGAAGGGTTGGCGCATTAAATTTACCGTTAAAACATGCGACCTATATTAATATATAGTTGCTAAAAAAATGATAATAATAATAATGTTGTAGTGAGCGACATTTTGGATTATGATTATGCTTATAGAACCTACCTATTTTTATATGAAAACTAGATGAAAAAACTGTACACTATGTACACAAGTCAATAGATAATATATAATAATAATAATTAATAATAATAATAATAACGATAAAGACTTTTCTTAAAAAGCTATGTAGTAAGTTTTACCATTTTATAATAATTAACAACGACACACACGACGACCTTCAAAAGAAGACAGTTTTTAATATATCTTTGTAATTTGTAATTGTAGCACCCGAATTTTTCCTTTTTAAAAAGAGTGCTTTCTCTATAGTAACTGTTATATGTACACTGTTGAAAAAATATATACAACCGTACTTGCTAGCGCGTTTTTTTATTATTATTTACATATCAGTTAAAATTATCTTAAGAGCTAAATTCGCAATGTCTATAAAAAACGTTTGGTTATTTAAGAAGTTGCTTTAAAAAAAAGAAAAATATAAATTTGTATCTATCTATCCATCATCTAAACTCTTTCCGTTTTTATATCTCATCTCATCCTTTATAAATATCTCGCGTTTTGTTTCGGGAAAAATGAAGAAAACATTTTTGTTTCCATTTCAAAATTCTGATTTTGTTCCCATCAAGTACAACTTTGTTAAAAGGTAGGTCAAGACAGATTATTAAGTTGTTTTTAAAAAAGTGAAATAAGAAACAGATTTAAAAAGAGAAAACAAGAGACACCTACACAACACGGTAGCAAGTATAAGTTGTTCCGTTTAAAAAATCTTCTTTATCAAGTCGTCATTAAAGCAAACATAAAAAACTGAAGAAAGCCAACTTTGAAAAAAAATGTCAGTTACAAACCTTACTATCCTTTCTTTACCGTTATTATTATTATTGTACCAAAAAATCTAACCAGACACCTATACACTCTTAATTATGATCTTGTTTTTAGAGTTATAATTATGCAAACAGACTTGGTTGTACGGTAATCACTCAAACAAAACAAAAAAATATGCGTCCGTTTATTACTTTTTTAAATATGCATTCATAACCTTACTCTAAAAATATTCCTCGGCCAGGTATTCAAACTTACTGGATGAAAAAGGGCAAAAAGCTTAAACTTTAAAAATCCTTCGTTTTTTAACACACACACACACAACCCACTTAGTATTATTTTTTTTTATAAAAAACGCATTTCCTTAAAACACAGTTCCTGGCTTATATAGAAATACAAGAGAGATTTTTTAGTACTATTCCTATTTAGTATAGCAATAACGTGTAAATGTTTTATTATGCAGAAAAGTTACTTTTTTAAATAGAAAGTTGTACATTGATTGTTATACAATTTATATAACAGTTTGGAAATGGTTTTGAAAAATAAAAAAAGAACTTGTGTGTGTTTTTGTGTGTGCGGGGTGTGCAGCAGACAAAAAAGAAGGAATGTTGCCCCATTTTAAAAATTATGTACCAAAAAACAGCTATTTTTAAAAGTGTCCATATTTTATGCCTTACTTAATCAACCATCAAAAGCCTGCCGAATAAAATGCTCAAACCCGAGCCCTTCTTCGTTTATATGAAAAGGTGCTAATCTGTTCAATAGTACTATAATGCGCGGTTAAAGAATAAAACGAAAGATGAATCAAGATCAAGAATAAATGTAAAGCTTTAGAAGTAAATGAATTGGGATTTTCCTAAAAAGAAAAGATCAAGTAGTTTTGCCATTCTCTTCTGTCTGTGCTTTTTCTCTCGGTTCAGTACTTGCCAAATTGGTTTTGTTGATTTTGTAATTTTTTTTTACCCTAATACAACAAGCCACTCCAGTTGCATGAAAAATTATTCAGCCTTTCTTTTCATATTCATTGATAATAAAACTTGCCTATTATAATATTTTTTAGAGTAGATAATTACAAACAATTACATAGTTCATCTGAGTGTGTGTAAATAGTCTGATCTGTTTACTAATAAATTCTTCGTTTTTTTAGTTTATACATTCAGGAAAAAGGAGGAACATCAGGTTTGCTTGTTTTTATAATAATTTGTGTAGTTGTTTTGTTAAAAATTTTAAAAAGCAAGAAAAGAATTGTTACACTAATCATTTATATTTTTCCCTTGTGTGTGTTTCTTTGGACGACTTGGTTTTGAATTCGATTTTTTACATTTCACTCACAATTGACAACTTTTTTTGTAGAAAGACTGACAAATAAAAACTACCACCTTTCAATCGCCTCTTATCATCCCTTCCTTATATCAGTTCCATGTTCCATCAGTTTTAAAACAAGCCTATATATCTATCTGTACAATTTTGTGGACATGAAAAAGTGCTTATTTATGCTTTATATGCACACAAACTGTTTTAATTAATTATCTATGAATTAAAAGAATATATAATTACGCTATTTATATACTTTTTAAAACTTGACACTATCTCTGTACACTGTACACTGAAAACCTAGCTAATTTGTAAAGCTATATACTCTGTTAACATACCTTTCTCTATATCTTGTAATTATTCTCTGAAAACCTGTACAAGTGCTTTTTAAATACATTCCATTAGAGAAATCTATAAGCACTTTATGTAACTATTTACCTATCTAAATAGATAGATTTCGAGAAAAAATCCAAAGTGTGTGTACTTAATAGCATCATCATCATTTTATAACCTAACTTCTACAAAATATTTAGCATAACTATTTATTTTTAAGCTAATCTATTTTATACACGTGTCGTCTCTCTTCTCTCTGTAAACCTATTATATAATATGTACACCATTTATCATAATAATAAGTAAAATCTAAACCTAAAAGTTTTTCTTGATTGATTGATTGTATGATTAGCTGTTTGAATGATTGACTAAAAGTTGTACGTAGAGTTTTTAGTATGTAGAAGTATAGCAGTTTTAGAATAATTATATATCCTTTTTTAAATATTTGCGTATAATATATAATAATATATAGAAATTATAAACTTGAAGAAAAAATCTAATAAAAAAAATTCTTTCACACATGCTTTCATGTTGTCCTGTGTGTTTTTGTTCCATGATGAAAATCATATTATAGCGAGCTATTATAATAGATGTACTTTCTACTATTCTAAATAATTACCTGTTTCTTTGTAATAATAGTTATTTTATAGACGATTCTTTTTTTCTTGCAAAAAATATACAGCTTTTTTTGTTCTATTTTTTTCCTTGTCGTGTGGGGCACTTTTAAGCCCAAAATTTTCTAGAAAAGTTTGTATTCCAGGGACACCTTGTGGCTTTTTTCTTATGTGTGCCCTTTTCAACTTTCTGTGTGTGGTTTCTTTGGAATCGTTTATGCCGGAACCAATATTATATGCCGGTGTGTTTTTCATAGAAACTTCTCATTATACAAGAATAAGTAATTAAAAGGTTAAGTTTCTATGGATAAAAGTTTATATATCTATTTTAGGTAATTTATATCTGAATATATAGCTAGGTATATATTTAGACACTTATAGACTTATTCTGTGTTATAGATACTGTGCTTATCCATAGTATAGTTTTTTATATATAATAAGAATAAAGATAATAATATACAGTTATATCGTAGTCAAGAAGATTTTGAATAATTTCCATAATATATTTTTTTCCTGTTGATTCTGCTGCTGCGTTTTTTATACATGTATCGGCTTTTTGTTTTGTATGTTTGTTTGTTCCTTTTAGCGGGTAAACTGTTTACACTCCGCTGCAGTCGATTTCAATGATGTCCTTTGGAACGTCCACAAATTGGTAAACCAGCCTTTGTCCGTCCACCTTGGCCAAAATGCCACGCTGGTAGTAATACCTAGATACACAGACACACAAAGTCCTGGTTAGATAAATTTTTCGGAGAAAACTTGGAAATTTAGTAATAGGTGCACCCACAAAATTCTTTGCCTTTCCCAAACAAAAATATTCCTCACGTAAGACAAGTTTCATTTGCATATTAGCCCATTACAATAAAAAATGTTCCTTGTGTCTATGCCCACATATTTTTCAGGGTCAAGTGTAAAATTTCTGTATACTAGTCAAAACAACATAATTCCACAATTCCTACAATAAAAGTTTTAGCCAATATACTTTAGTATGGATTGGTTTGCATAATAATAACTTATTTTAATGGGAATATGTCGACCAATGCATCTCATGTATTATCCATCATACCACAGCACAGTATGCACTATAAAATTGGCACAGTTTTCGTTGTCTGCCTGCTTTGGCCTGGAGATTGAACTTTGAGGAAATTGTAGCAAAAATTAGAAGGTCATGACTAGGCTTGCGACGCTGCTATGCTGTTGATGATGATGATGATGACGCTGCTTCAATGCAATAACATATTACAAAACCTGTGCTGCAGTAGTGCAGAGCATAATTTTTTACGGGTAATCAAATTTCCAATATATTTTTGTCTGCTGCAGCTAACAAGCTTAAAATATATATAAAAAAATTGAAGTAGACGACAAAGGCCTAAAAAACCATTGGCTCGTGTTCGTTCATACATTCAATTTTACTGCTTTCTAGTTTATGATCCAATTCAACAATTGACAATTAACTTGAAACGTCTAGAAATTATTTTTAAACTAGCTTATGTAACTACGGAAGGACAAAAAAGTAATTTGGCTATTAAAAAATCACTACGTAATCCAGTCATCAATCTTTTAATGTGCCATTGGATAAAATTTTCATAAAAACGAACCATCTTCGTTTTAAACAATGAGAGCAACACTCTTTTAACTTTTACTAAAGTTTTTTTTTATTGTTTCTTGCTATTAGTCACTCTAGTAGTGACGACTACAACAATTTCCTAAAAAGAAAACAAGGAAAAAATATTGTTGGCAAGTTGTTTGTCTGCTTATTACTCTACCTACCAATGTCAGGGGTATAATGCACCGCGTTTACAAAAACGCACATAAAACCTCAAAAAATTTTAAACCAAAATAATAATATTGCCATTTAAAAAGTAGCCATATCTTTTTCTACAAAACCAGCAAAACTAAATGATTCTCTGCTGTGTGATGATGCAAAACCCGTGCTGATTATGATGATGATGACGCTAACATTAGCATGATGAGTATTTATTATATTTTTGTGAAATTTCGGTTGCATTTTTCCTCTATCTATAAAAACAAGGAAACTACGCTTAAAACATCATGAGCCAGCAATGACGCTTGGAACAAAACGGACAAAGGAACATATTTTTAAACATGCAAAATCATCTTGTTTTGTCGTCTTTGTGTATAGCACGTTCTTGCCTAAAAAAACTGTACAAGATTTCCAGAAATGGAAATGTTCTACAGTTGAATAATGGTCAATTAAGATATGAAGAAAACACACATGATGCGGATTATGCCCTATTGTGTTTCAGTTTAATGGCTTATGTGCATGATTAAATACAAGGCAGACTTTTTCCTTATATTTTTCCGGGATGGGGATAATGTGCAAATAGCAAATGGAACTTGTCTTGGTAATAATGATAATGTTGGATGGGTATATATAAAATGTTTGCAAGGAAAACTGCGTATCAACTCTTCTGGTGGTACGACGTAGTAAATCATTCTCGTGGGGTTATAAAGGTCATATAATAAAATATATACTTTTTTAATATAATGAATGGGAAGACCAAGTAAAATGTAAATGCTGAAAGAGATAATGTTTGTTGGTGATACGGTGTTTCAGACTGAGACTGTTCACTTACCTGAGAGCACGACCCATAGTTTCGTAATTCATGTCGGGTTTATTTTTATGCAGTCCCCAGAGTCTGGAAACAGCCTTTGAGTCGACCAGCTTGAAAATCCCTTTCTCCCTGTTTGTCCACTTGATGTAGCGGGGACAATACTCCTTGTCTTGAAGGAGCTTCAACAAGAATTCCCACAGGTACGTAGTAGATCCTAAAAATGAGGAAATTTTGGCGAAAGAAAAAAAAGAAGACAAAATTCGGCAATTAGAAAAGATGAACTTTCTGTTCCAAGCTGAAATACAAGTAGAATGAAGGCTACTGTTTCAAAGAATTGTGAACACGTTACCTTCTCTGCTTTTGCGTTTCATGGGACCATTATCCACACCCTTTGGCTTCCTTGGCTTCTTCTTGATCCTGGGTGGGAAGCCCAGCTCAGCAAGGTAAAACTCCTCCATGGAGGATGAGCTGCTTGGGCTTGTGGTTGCAGGAGCTTGATGAATCACGCCAGGGCCACCGAGACCCGCTAGATGATGATGGTGAGGTGCGTGACCATTGAGCATTGGTGAGTTGGGACCGGGGCCACCAACTCCACCACCTCCGGGCATTGGTCCACCGGGTCCATGTCCAAGAAGTGTGTGGTGTGGGAATGTTGGAGTGGTTGGACTGTTCAAGTCACAATACTGTCCTGGTAGACCGCCAAATGGATAGCCATCTACAGAAAAGTACATAATAAACAGGCAGGTTAATTGACAGTCCAAAATATTTTTAATGATCTTTTAAGAAAAATAAGTTCTCATTGTGATTCCTTCCCAATAACGACTTTTGAAGCATTGTTACCAAAAAATGGAAATAAAGTTGTTTATGAGAAAGTGGCAAGGAGAGAACAATTGCCGGAAATGAGAAAACTGAAATTGGGTGGAACGCCCTGGAGTACATTATTACTGCATGTTGCTTTCATTTTCTATTGCCTACGTGCCTTCTAGTAGCTTCACACAGAAAAAAATGCCAGGTGAAGCTAGAACACTTTCATTATTACGCTTAGTTTTTTGTCCTCCATATCAGCAGTATAATTACTAAACGAAATGAACTTTGCCATCTGCACCAACAACATTTGAATATCATCTTGCAGCCTAAAGTTTAAAGAAAAGGTGTAATTCCTTCAAAGAAAAAAACTTTTGCATCTGCTTCATTTTTGAAAAAAATCTCGGCGCAAGCCAAACCAACTTGCAACTGTAGCTTTTTTACCTTATACAAATCTCTACTCATTTTTTTCTTACAAAATTTGCATAAGAACTCATATAACCCGAATTTTTTAACGGAGCGGAAAAAAGGACTCAAGGCGCAGCTTGACTCAAGAAAAAAATTTAAAGAATTTAAAGTCAAAAGGGAAAAGGGTCAATTGTGCATATAAATATGACCATGTAGAGTAGCAGCAGGCTACACAATATTTTTTTCTATTCCAAACTATTAATATTCAATCAGGCATTAATTTAAATACGATCCTTCTTACTCAACCTTTCACATTTTTTTCTTCTGTACTAACCTTTCACACTAATAATATACCATACCACCACCAACTCTTTGACTGCTATTTCATCTTCATCTTTTAAAGTCTTGTCAAGCATTCGTCAAAAAAGGACCAGTTAATAACTGTACAGCAGCAAGCAACATAAATTAAGTGGTGGAATTAAATAATAAACAAATGATTAGCATAAAAAAGGGTTTGCCCTACCCGGAGTTTCCTTTACCAATTTTTTTACTAGACCCTTCTTTAAGCTTATGGGAAACTTAACCTATTGACAACGCAAGATCAACATAAAAAATAGGGCACTATTCAGCATCCGTTTTTTCATTATTTCAAAACACCTTCTGACTTTTCATCCAAATAAAAAAAATTGGGAACACCGGATGGAGATGGATAGTGAAAATGAATGAATGAAAAATGAAAACCCTGAGAGCACCTGTTGAACACACAACCGGCTTTGCCTTTTTCACTTTGTTCAAACTGCTTAACTGTTACATATTTTATGCAAGAAGGGAAGCCAACAAAAAAAATTATTATGCGACACACAGAGAAGCAGAGGCCAGTATATATTTTTAAGTAGCATATTGCATGCCTGTGCATTTTCTTTCCCTATCGTTTTTTATATCAAGGCCCTCTTTTCCGCTTCAAGAAAAAAACTTGTTTGATATTCTTTTCTTATTTGATACAAACTTCAGATAAAAAAATATGTAGAACAATTTCCATGAATTTCCATACAAAGCTTGTAATATATAGAAAAAGGCAAAGGGTAGGTTTTTTTTTCTTAGAACGACTTTGTCCATTTTTTTCCCGGTGTATCCTGTTTCCCATTGTCTAGCTTTGATCGTCATCATTATTATCATGTGTGATTTCACTTTTATTATTCACATGAAATAGAAAATGTATCGGAGCGGTTTAATTTATTAATTTGTGATGCATGCTTGAATAACAGGGAGTAAATGTATGTGTGCATGGCAATATGATAATTTTTTTGTTTGACATGTTTTTTTCATTCTCATCCATAAAAAAATGTGTAACGTGTCAAACTGTACTTCTTTCCATGTCATTATCCATTTTGGCACTCTTTGGGTCAGTCTGATTTTTACATATAATTGAATACATATTGGAAAATCAACCCTTTTTTCCTGAGTGCACTTTGATCTGACATTGAAATTCAAGCAGTTTCTCTATTCATTTAAAATATATGGTTGGATTGGTCATTGGGTATACAATTTTTAAGCATATTATAATTTTTGCTGCTTTAGTTCCTTCCTCAAGTGGAAGTTTCCTTGTTGGCTTTATATTATGCAGAGCACAAAAAATTGTATCTCGGCATTCCAGACAAATAAGCATATTATTTCTCTACGTTTTTATTCTGGTTTGTAATACCAGTCCAGTCTACTGCTCTGGACACACACAACAACAACAACCAGTCAGCATGCAGTTTTATTAAGCAAATTTTTACAATGATGACGACCGTTTGGTTTCCATGCTCAGATTTTTTTTTCTTTTTAAGCATGTCCAAACTTGACCAGTGTCAAGGTTAAATTCATAAAATGTAAAATGTTCTCTGTGGTAATAATCAAATGCCTATTTCTCTTTGTCTACCAAGTAGTCCGAAGAGCAGGAAAAATAGGAGCAAAAAGAAAATCACCACACATACTAGTCAGCAATTTTAATACTGGCATACCACCTGGTACACAACAACTGACAGCCAGTAAAAAGTTCTAAACCTACTTGCTGCCCATTTTGAAGAAGAACATATAGTCAGTGTGGAAAATCTGCTGTATAGCTTATTATAAGTGGACAATGACAAATGATCCTGAACACAAAAAAATGTATTTGCAAAAAATTACCAATATCATTTTCTTTGCATTGTTTTTATTCTAAAGACAAATTTCCCATTTGTGGAATTTTCTAATGTCGCCTATGGCCACCTGCATCTCATATGCACAAAAATATTTATTAGCAGTAAAACAAAAGAATTTTTTAAAGATGACACTAAAAAGTATAAAAAGATGATGTATTCAAAATGAAAATTTATTATAAGCAGCTTATAAACGTTTTTGCACGCGGATTATTAATAAGAACTGCTATACTTCTTAAGAAAAGAAGATTGAACAAGTTCCTAGTAAAACTGCAGTACAGAGTACAAAGGGATGCTGGAAACCCCAAACTCCATTTTATCTTCATTGAGAACAGGAATGACCATGACCACATTCCCTGTGTTTCAAGTAAAGTACGTAGCATGTAGTAGTGACCAACACGGTATTTATGCACAAGACTAAAAATTTGTACCAAGAAGAAAAAAAATCACATAAAACTTGTTCGTTATTACTTTTTATATTACTAGTTATCATTTTATGCTTCTCGTATAACAAGTTAACTATTTTGTGTGTAGGTTCGTGTGTCTTTATCGCACACACACACAGCTTAATAATATTTTTACAAGAGATGACGATGCAAAGTCAAGCAGTGATTATAATAACTATATATAATGCGCTGGATATGTATTTTGGTGGGCTCATCATCCCGGATACATCGGTTCCACTACTTTACGTTCTCTTAAAAACAATCTTGCCAATTGCGTTTCTTCTTTGAGGAAAAGATTGCTCTGAAAAATTATATTCAAACTTTTCAAGGAGGAGGAACTTTTGTGCCAAAAGTGGGTACTCTTGCCGCCATGCCACACGGTCACGGGATGAAAAATGGGTTTCAACTTGGAAAAGATTTTTTAGGTAGGTGGTGGTGACGAGGATGACGAATGTATAAAAATGTTTTAAGAGGAAAAAGCTCAACGTGCAAAAAAATATGTGTTTGAAGCATCCTTTCCCATTTTTTTGAAACAGGAACAATGCAAAGAGCATTACAAAAAGCTCTGATTTAGCAAACCCGCGGCAATAATAAGAATGTTGCGGAGAAGAAAAAATATATACACTGGCTTTGCAGTTTATTGTTCAGGTGTGTGTGCTGGATTGACTATCCATTTATGTTCTTATCCACGCCAAAAAAGAGCCAAGCCCAACTAAAGATTTCCTTAATTTACCTACACACCGATACAAGGACAAGACTAAAAAGTTACGTGGAAAAGCAGCGGAACGAAACCGCAAACTATGGTCTCATCTTAGAAAATTTTTATACCTGGTACAAGTACTACCACCCCGCGAGAAAGAGTTACCGCCATATAGCATCATCATCATCACACGATATAAAAAAAGCAACTTCAAGTTTCGAAAAAATATAACTTATTTTCCTATTTGTATACCTGTTGCTTATGTTTAAAAAATGCAAAAACAGGTCCGGATCATCATCATCATTTTGCCTTGATACTTGACCATACTTCCTTTTTTTCCTACTGCCCAACCAACTCAGCCTAGCACAACAGTAACCAGTATTCACTGTTGTTTTCCAGCTTGTAAGTCGTGACCATGCTGATTAGTGCTCATCTTCATCAAAATACCAGTTTAGCTTCTGCTCTGTCCGTTTTTAAAACATTCTTGTACAATGTATTAAGCCTTTCCTCCTTTTTTTTCTATAATAATTTTCCAGATTCTCAGCCCATTGCAATGTATTCCCGCACACTCACTCACATACCTACGTAAATAGGTGTTTCGTGTAAAATCCCGTATAAGGAAAAGCAAGCCAACAATGGTCAGCTTTTGATGAAGCGTTTGTGTGTGGTACAGTGTGTATAAAAACCGACTTCACGGAGAATAAAAATTGTATATGGGCATACTTGATCAAGATGAAGATGAGGCTGGTCATGATATCTCTTTTTCTCTGTACAATTTTTTGATAGCTAAGGGCACCTTGAAATATTGGACTAACAGCCTGGTATAGTAGTGTAAAAAAAGACGCGTACACTCTCTTTGCTTGTTTCATTCCATTGTTGTCATTCTCTCTTTCTCAATCTGTCTGTTCATTCTCAACTGAATGGAAACACAAAAATTGTATTTTATGAATCATGTTCCTAATAACAATAAAAAATATTGCCAACATATTCCAGCCAGCAGGGCTTCTTCACGACAAAAAAATACATGTAAGTATTCTAGATTGGTAGCTTTATCTTCTACACTGGCTCAGTTGGCAAGAGAATGAACACTTGGCAAAAAAATTGAAGATGCTCAACTTCCAATTCTTTTATGGGACGTATCAAGAAGACACGGAAAAAATCAACCATAAAATGTGATGATATTCAAGAGTTGACTGCTATGCATGTACACACATCTTTTGATTTTCCACGGGGACAAAGTTGCAAAAAATAGCAATTTGCAAAAGACAGAGACATGAAGATGCAGTCCAAAATGGCAGAGTGGCTACATGACCAGCTTAAAAAGTGCTACACGCCCTCTCATTACCATTATAATTCCTTTTTATCACCGAAACAGAAGAGAGATAATCAACTACTTTGTAATATATTTTCCGTGTGATACTGTCTTCTAAAGAAAAGCCAACCTAAAAAAAGTTTATCGTCATCTCTGCGTCTGTGCAAAATTAGCCATTAGCCATTTTACTCCTGCTCACGTGCAATTTGTTCTGCTCCGGAAAAAAAGTCTAAAGGTGTATACACACACAATTAACCATATAATTTATTTGCACAATGTGTCTAATATGGCCAGCGAGAGTGAGAGAAACACAACCACAAAGAAAAAAAAGGGAGCAACATTTCCGTTCTTTTTCTCTTGGTAGCGTTTTGCATAACAAAACAGCAAATTACATTACTTCTTTAATGTGTGCTTAGACACAAACACACGTTTCCTTTACTATAAAAAGCTTGTTGTGTGTATTTTTGTGTGGGCAAGCCTCATTTCAGTTTCATTTGATTATATTTCGTACACAGGGAAAAAACTCAGAGAGGATTCCCATTATTCCCACTACACACACGGGCAAATTTCCTGGAAATGCTAAAGCCATAAGAACAAAGTTAAGAAAATGGTAATGCCTTCTTCTACAGTCTAGACCATTAGGCTACTATATATAAAACGTGTGTGCATATCAGACCAGAAAATCATCAAGAAGAAAAAACAACATTGTGGAGGTGTACAATAATGGGATGGGTAAGACAACATTAGAGAAGACACACAACAGCGCGGAAAAAATGAGCAATGCTATTAATGAGAAAACCTTTCCAGTTTACAAATCTGATCACTGTGTGTGTTGGCGCTTTACCTTGTAGTTTTGTATACCTAAGTGCATGTGTGCAAAAATATGTACATAAGTGCAAAAAAAAATTTGCTATATAGTTTTTCCAGTATATTATTTACATAGGTAGATATAGTATGTCTTCTTAAGCTTAAAAAGCCAGTGTGGATAATACAAACAACTTTTTTTGCTCTTTTTTTATATGCTCGCGTCTCTTTCAGAGAGAGTTTTTCATCCAGTCAGCTAGTTCTTTTGGTGGTGGTGCTGTTGATGATGTTCCTTTTTTTCTGTAAGTTGAAGTAGTGAAGTGTGTGTGAGTTGTACTCACATTCAACTCTGCGATTTAACTTTGAACGGGGAAATGGCTTGGAATAAATAGAGAGAACAAGATTGTAAGACTGATTTTGCAAATAAAGTGCAATTGATATAAAACTTGGGGGTATACACAATGACGAGATATATGCCTATATCCGCACTCTTTTTCATTGTTAGTACGTTAGGGAATTTCTGCTCGTGATCTTTCTGTCCTTGACGTTGGTCACTCACACTGGCATGCTGGTATGGTGGTGGTGGTCATCATCAAGAAGGAAAAAGATGCCAGCCTAGTAGATATATTATACACACCAGACTGGCAATTTTCACAGATCTACAAAATATACCATACAATGCGGCGTGATTTTTTTTCTTTAGCTGCCCACCACACTCATACTGCCTGGTTTTCAACCGCTTTTATAATAATAATAATAACTTTGTGATTGGACATTTTCTTTAATGGATATTTGGTTTGAGAAAAACAACTATTTAAGGAACAGATTAAGATTATTTGAAAAAATAAATCAGTCAAAAAACAAAATCACTCCTTCCTTTTTGCAAATTCTTTTTATCATTTTTGGCCTGATCCCCTTTATTACACTTCGCCCAAAATTGTTTAGTTATTTATTATTAGATTGTTCACAGCACAACCCATTTCCATTCTGCGAAGAAGAAAAAAAAGCCTCCAGATCACAGAGAAAAAGAGGAGGCCGCACATTTAATAAATAATCATGTATACTTATTCTGGCATGCCCAGCACGCTGCTATATCAGATCATCATTATCCGTTGTCCTTTTTCGGATTTCCACAAGCCATTTTTTTCTTCGTCTACCCATTGAACCATTTTTGAATTATGTATTCATTGTTTAAACTTTACAACAGATTGAAGATTAAGATAGAAGGAAAGTTTTGTGCAAAAAAATTTGTATATATACCTATTATCCAAAATGTTAATAGCTTCCACTACTTCTTTCAGCCCACACCTACTTTTCTCTGCTATGTCATGCATACATGATATAACATGCTGGTATCTTATTTTTTGACCAAGCCCATCTTCATTTGCAAAAAAAAATAAAAATTGTGCACACAACTTTATACTCTCCCGTGAGACATGGTAGGATTTAATGAATAAGCAAATGTTTAATATATTTCCTTTCCTGGAAGAAGCATTTCAGTGCGAATTTGTTAAGAAAAAAAATCACGCTTTTATCTAGTATCCACCCAGCAACGACCAAAGGAAACGTGTTCCTTTCTTCTCTGTTCCTTTTGACCGCTTTCAAAAGCAAACAATGAAAGTAAGCACCTTTAGCAAAAAAAACCTTCCACTTGGATAAACAAGTAACATGTCATCTTTTTTATGTGCAAAAAAGCAAACAAATGCGTTCTAAGAGCTCTACGTCCCAAAGGTAATGATTTGCCATTGAACCGAACACATTACTGGAATGGAATTGTACCAAGACATCTTGATCATCAGCGGTTGTCATTTTCATTACAAGATGACTTCATACATTTTCTACCTGCTGCTGTTTTCCTATCTAGTTTCCCCTGCTGGTAAAATGAAATATCCAGGGGAAAAAATTTGCAGAGATTTGTAGGGGTCTTCAGTGAGTATGCACACACGCTGTGGGACAACGTTGCTAATAATCATACACAGAAAACGGAATAACAAGAAGTTATTTGGATTTACAGTGAAAATGCCTATTTGCCAAAAAAATATGTTTTGTGCGCTGCTGACCAAACAACACACAAGCTTATATAATATCTCTAGAAATTTCTGCTAATGTTTTTTTGCTCCTTCTGGAAGCAAAAAGCCACTTAACCAGGATGAAAAAATATAAATACATAGTTTTTTAGAAGCTCATATTATCATTATCGCTAGGCAATATGAGTAAAAAAATTTGTTTGTTCAGTCAGTAAACCACTCTGACTCTGTCTCTCTGCGGTTGAAATCAGCGGAAGACATGACATGACATTTTGTACTAAGCAGTATTATTATTTCCCATTTTGTGCGGTGATGTGCTGTGTGTTCCCTCCTTCACCCCACTATTATTAGTTGGCCTTATACAAATTATTTATTGTGTTTGTTAGCTCAGTTAGTAGTAGTCACAGTGGAGTGGAGTGAGAAAGAGAAAGCACAAAAAGAGACAAAAGCTAGATATTATGAAGAGGTGGAGGAGGAGGAAGATGATGATGACGAGTGCGAGTGCGAGGGACAAGAGCACAATGCCACTGTCACTCGTGTCAAGGTGAAATAGAAGACTTGCCTTGTTTTCGTCGTCCACTGTTTGTAACTAACTAACTTACTAACAAGTAGAGAAATTCTGCTGAAGTAGCAACCGACCACGATCATCATGATCATAATGACAAGCTTTTTTTTAAATGTCTTTACATCTCTACTTGTTTCTCAGGTTTACTCAGAGTTCAAGGGGATTTTTCTGGAGCATTTTGGCATGATTATATTTCTACTTGTTTTTCTTGTGTAACTGAAAATTGGCATAGTGTAGACTGTAGACCTTTCACCACGTTCTATGTTCCCAACAAGAGGATCAACTAGCAAACTAACTAACTAAGCAGAAAAGAAGTATATTACACTTGACTAATCAGATTAAATTGGTATTGCTGAGGTTTCCTCTCTTTCTTCTTCTTTTTTTGTCTGTGGCAAAGTAAAATCCCATTCTAACTAGTTTATACCAAGAGATTGGCCTCCTTATCATTATTATTATGAACATCAGCAAAATAACAAATAATTCTTTTTATTTCCACGGAAAATAATAACTCGTCTTTTCAGCCTCTTCAACCAAAAACATAATAAACAGTTTATTTTGATATGCGTGTGCTATTACCTAGTCAACACACAAGAGAAAAAAATGACAACGAAGCAGCAGTAAGCAAAGCAGTTTTTCTTAAGTAGTACTCCATAAATAATTTAATTAGTGACGAGTCTGTTGTTGTGGGTGGAATAGCACACGTAAAGTAATTAAACGCTCTTGTTTGAAAAGCCATTATCGCACGTTTTTCGTCTCGAAGTTGATGACAGGGTAAATTGCTTTAAATTTTTTTACGACACAAGCACATTAGAATAAACAGGAAACAGGAAAACCACACCTAATTGCAAATTCCTCATGATTGAATCGTGATCCCAGATTAATACATTTTTTTCTAAGCTAGTAGGCATTTGGGTAGGTACACAAAATACTTGACTTTCAAGTGATTTGTTCCGTTTTTTGTTTCATACGTGCTTATAGTCTAGTCAGCAATTTTTTAATGCTGATCATCCAGATTGCAAAAGATTATAGCAAAGTAGAATATTATTATTTATATATTTCAATAAATATTTGCACAGGTTAATGTGGCGTGAACTTACATTAAACACCTGGATTAAGCTAAAGCACAACCATGCATACAAAGTATTTTCTCTAGTGTGTATACTGATTAACAATGCAATCACGTAGAAAATATCGTGTTATCAGTGTAGTATAAGATCAGCAGCATTCTTTTTCTATATAAACCGGGATTTCAGTAGAAAATGAGTAAAAAATACCATGTGCTTTTTGCTTGGAATGTTGCCAAAGAGGAAACTGTTTTACGACTTTTTAGGCCTGCTGCTGTTTCTCACTAAAAATTGATGATAGGATAATATGGGAGGAGGATGTGGGTAGCTTATTTTTCAAAGGGCACGGTCACGTATCTCCAAGATATATACTTAGGTACGTACATCATTCATGTCTTTGCTTACGTAGTGCTTTTTCCGGTGGTGTAACAAGAAAAAAACCTGACATTGGCCAAAGAGCAGAACTGTTTTTGCATAAAATAGACTCTTGAAGAGTGAAGTCAAGTGAAAAAAATAAATCTGCATTAAAAAGCATGTACATTTCCCATTTTACTGGCAAAAGAGAGTATCTCCTCCTCCGGAAGAAAATGATAAGAACAAATTGGGGCTTTGTTGACTTGGCTGCTTTCACATTGTTCCGTTTGAAAGGAAAAGTCTATTTTAATCAAAAGGGATTTCATCCTCTCTCTGGATATTAAAAGGGACTAGACCATGAAAACCCATGCTAGTTGTGGTGGTGGTGCGGTGGTAAGTATGGAAAAAGATCATGTCATCATCATCATCATCAACATTTTCTCTCCCGCATTTTCCCAGTAATCACCAAAAAAGACCAACAGTTTTCTCCTCCAACACCACCATTACCACCGGAATCAGAACCACATCAACAAGTTGAGTGGAATGGGGAAAAGAGAAAATACGAGGAAAAACACAAGAAGAAAACTTTCAAGCGGAAAAAATGTGAGGTTAGTCTCTCGCTGTTTTTACTGCTGCTTGATAATAACTACCAACTTGGTTTTGTATACAATGCCATAATATTACAAGCTGCTGCTGGTGCCACCACCACCGTTTCTGTTGCTGCTGCTGGAACAACTTGATATAAAAACGATGATGATGATGATGATTATGACGATGATACGCTTTTTGCGTTTAATGCTGGCTATAATATGTGTGCTCTGTTGTTGCTCTTCTGCTCTTTGTACCGCTATCAACATCATCATCATCATTCTTATCTTCGTCACTGTTGCTCCTACAAAACTATGTAACTACCATACCGGTGCTCTCTGTGTGCCTCGAAGAAGAATCTGTTGGACGAGGACAGGTTCGTCGACTCTTTGACTTTGAAAAGGTCGGGAGTGCAGAGCCACTACACATGTACTACAACACATAGTATCATCTTTTGATGTGTGTGGACACACACACACTGTGTAAAAAGTGAAGTGTGTGTGCGGTATAAAAAAAATTGATGCAATAATAATAATAATAACACCACTTTTACTATAATCATACAATAACCAATCCACTTGAGAAAGAAGTGCTTGTGTGAGCACAAGAAGAAGAAAAAAACAACCCATTTTACTTAATACTCCAGAGCACGAAAAATGACAAGAAGGAAAATACTCTCTTTTTTCGGTTAGGCCACGTTTTCTTTTCTTTCTGTACTCAAATTTATTTGCATAAAGCACGAAAACATGTAGTTTGTGCCTACGCGTTTTTTGTTCCCACTTTTGGGATAAAAATAGGCAGTGTGTCTAACAAACAGTGTGGATTATCCATTCTGACATAAAGCGTGTGCACATTGTCTACTTTCTTCGGGGACACTTGGCCGCTTTTCGCTAAGTGGTCCCAGAGTTATCATCAAATGCAATATGGAACGGGTTTTTTGGGCTGAAAGCCTGATATGCATTATGTATCAAGGTGGCAAAGTGCTTTCCTTGCATAAAAAAGTGCTTTCACTTTTCTTGCTTTAGGACAAAAATAGGTGAAAAGAAAGTACACCAAAGAAAAAAACTAGTTCAAGTTTTCTAAGCATTTTTTCAACAAATAACATATGTCGTTTGCGAAAACCTGTTTTGTCAAATCCAATTTAACTGATTAAAAGAATCGATCAATCGATTGGGTGTTGGGTGGGTTTTTCTACACTGTCGTTGTTGTTCTATTTAAAAAAGTAAATCATCTGTTGCACCATAAGCTTTAATATATGCAGGCATGCAAATGTTCTGACGATGGCGTTAGCACAATTACCTAAATGCTACACATATGTTTACTGCATGATAAAAAAATGATGATGAGCATGACGTTAATTCAGTGTGTTGCTTGTTGCAAGCTTGTATTAATGACAGGATGGACAGGGTATTGAGGAACTCCAGATGAATATCGTCAAGTGTGGGTTACATCAGAAAGCGAAAACAGAAAACAATGCGCTAAAGAAGCAACAAGACCAACAGATTGGTTATGCACATTTGCACTTGAGCTTGAAAAACGGCCTCATTTCCAGCAAGCTAAAGTTAGAATTTTCTCTGGCATTTCCGTTACAAACACAAGCGTCATATTTGTGCCACCTACGCTCATAAAACCGGACGTGGAAACTTTAAGGTGATAACTGTTTTCAGTTATGCAATCATAAAACCATAAACCCATTTTTTAACAAAAATTCGCAATAAAACCAGAATGAAATGAATTGCGCGTGTTTTCTCAGAAGAAGGATGCACACCGCACTGCATCCCATACTCAAAACCCTCTGATCCCTATTCATATTTTTAATACAAAGTTATCAATGTCAAGTTTATCAAAAGCGTATAATATTTTCAACTTTCAATCCTGCTGACTGACTGGTGAGTGAATGATTAGTCAGAGGACATTTATGAGTGACTAGACAAACCATGTTTTATTGTAGAACAACGCAAGATAGAATAAGAACTTGTGTAATAGTTCAACTGATAAACAACATGATTCATGATCAATGATACTACTCTCTATTAAAAAGCTGGAGAAAAAAAGTATATTTATATTTATAGCCGCATTTTTAATCCTTCTCTATCAAATCAAGTTCACTCAAGAGGGTCAGTAGTAGCCATGTCAGCCATATAAAATAATGTGATATGATACTCTTGTTGACCATTTTTTAACACAGCACAGAATACTGCACACTTTTTTATTTTGGCATGATATGATGATGAATGGCAATATATAGCGCGCAAACAACGGAACTTTCATGTCCGATGATAAAACCATCATCATGATCATTCTGGTTATTTGTCCTGGCTTCCTTTTTTTCTATCATAGCCTTATACATACATTAAAATGCGTACTATGTAATAATAACCATGTACATTTTTTACTGGGAATCAGGAGCAGGAGAACTCCGAATGAATGGACTGTTGACATTGACGTCGGAAATAGATTGGCTTGTGTGGCTATTAACCCCGTGTCCAGCTTAACCTTGACAGTGTGAGGCAGCAGCAGCTCAGAAGCAAAAAGGACTGATGAGTGATATTGTAAAGAACCGAAAGAGAGTCAAGCAGAAAATCATTCTTCAACCCACACCATCAATCTACATTGTATATATGTGTTTATATGCATGTATTTAACTTTTTATAACTTTTTATTTAATGATCAAATAAATTATTATCTGCAGTATCATCAGAGAGAAGGTTCCAATGATGCGCATAGCGCTATATGGCTTGTTGACCAAAAGCTTGATGCAGAACATTTTGTGCGTTGTGCCATCATCATCATGATCATGTTCATGAATGAGGAAAAAGTGCTGATGCTTTGTAAAATTACACATATTACTACACGCGACTCATCATCTGGTTTACGAGCTTTGTGTGTGCAAGTACAGTTTTATGGATAATGAAACTAAACGGCTTTTTCTGGACCCTCGGTATATAAAGTGCATATGGCTTTCTGCTGCTGGTAAGCCAACCTTGACATTCACTTCCAGGCTGAGTAAAAAATATCATATGAAAGTTGCTATACACAAGATTGTATATAGCCAAATAGCAATTTTCTCTTTTAAGGATAGCTATTTTGAAACTCCGGTTCAAATATCAAAGTGCAATGCTGATTGCAAATAATCACGTAAAACAAATTTACTGTTTTTTTAAAGAGTTGGACCCCAAACTTTTCTCAGCTTACTGACATGATGACCAATTGGGCTGAAATACTTTTTTACAAACTTCGCATCAAGTTTACAGAAAAAACATTTTAACATTTAACTCAATGACCTTCATCAGTAGTGTACTGTTCCAAAATATAACCTTTTTAAATAAAGCTCAAATAACAAAAAATCACACTATTTAAGCGTGTTTTGATAAGCAAAATAAGTACATAGTAGCTCTATTTGTTAAGCAAATTCATAATTCTAAAATTCCCCAGCTGGAGTAGACAATTGCACATTGTGCACCACAGGCCAACCAACCTTGAAAAATCATTTGAAACCTTATAGACAGCACATTATAACCACTTGAAACTTTGTCCAAACTTTGTGTGCATAATTTCTATTAATACCTATTGATAAGCTTACAAAATTTTAATTTAATTCTTGCAGTTGTTACACACAGCGAAGCAGTTTTCATTTTTTTGTTATCTACACAGATCATCATCATCAGTTTAGTGTGATCACCTCACATCCATCCAGTAGTCCAGACTTCCTTATAGATAAAAAGCTACCTACACAATGCTGGAATACTAATGTACTACTGTAACATAAGCACTTGTCATAATTATTATAGCCACTTTGCAATTTTCCCCCATTTATTGCCACACTTGTACAAAAAGTCAACTTTTTATCTTTTTCCTTATGTGCACTCATCAATGTATCTATATGAGTGTATATTCATAATTATAATGTTGGCAATTACTTAAAACCATATCTGTATTTTTATTTTCGGCAGAAGTAAACAGGTGGATTGTATCATCTTTTGACTTGAATCATCATCATGAAGACATCTTGCTTTTAAAATAATTTCCTCAATTTTCCTCGTCGATTAAAAAGCACGGAAAAAAGCTTCTATAAACTCAAAGAACAAAGCTACATAAAAATCCATTAATCGGAGCATGCACAAGCATAAGCAAATTAATAACTGCAGGCATCAGAGCACCGACTAATTTGCACATAGTTACGTTTTGCATTTAGCATGTCAGTACATTACATTATAATACAAAGCTATTGTATATTTTTTGTTTCAATGTGCTTTACACTTTTCCAAAATCACAGCCCGCATATTACACACAGCGTCATACATTTCAAAAAGACATTCTACAGAATAGCAACAGGCTTTGTGAGAGAATGTATTTATTTTTTTGCATTTTCATTCCTTTTTCCACTAGCACACTGCATGGAATAAATTTGTGCTCACTTTATCCTCTCTCTCTCTTGATTTACCTACCTACATACCTAGAAAAGCACATAGAGAGAGACAGACAGACAGCGTATTATATTCCGTGCTCTTGTTTGCGCTGCATATATCCATACATAATAATGTGCAGCAGCAGCAACAGCAAAATACTATCTATTCAGTATATAAATTTGTGCATGGATTAGAGATGGGCTGTTGAGTTTGCAAAAAAAATGTGTAATGTGCTTTTGCATAACTCTTTTTAGCAATCAAGTCAACCTTGAGAAAGGAGTTTGACCCACCACAACCACTATCGCCATCAACATCGCCTTCTATATATCTTCACTATATAATTTATATATGTTTTTTAAGCATTATCAATCTTGTACACTGTAAGCACATCACAGAAGCAAAAGGTAAGTTGTAACTTGTGACTGTTTGTATGTGAGCCTCTTAAGGCAATCAGTTGGTAGCTTATTTTTTGTATTGAAACCTGTGTATATAAGTTTATCCGCCTTTTTCTTGCCATATATCATGCAATAAATGTCGGCTCTATATTATTCAACTACTGCAACACCTTTTTTTATTATTATTATCTACTACTACTTTGCTCCATGATTCCTGTGTGTGCCTGCATGCATTAGCATCATTAATGTAACAAGGTAAGACGCAACAGGAGCAATTTTCTGCTTACAGCTTTGTCTTGGCTTTAGTAGCAGAAAAGCTTAGTATATTTATTATATATATAGGTATATTTTCTACCATTGCCAAATACTTGCTATATAGCCAGAAAGCAACATCATCAGCATGATTCATGATCATCAAGGCACGCTAGTGATTTATATGGCACGCATCATCATCACTTTTATCCTTGTTGTTACAGCATGACTCCTTCTCTCTCAGTTTGCCGTAATAATATGCACAGATGAGTAGAAAAAGGAACTTGCAAAAATTATCAAATAAATTGGAATGCTCAATGTTTACATAACCACATTTACACACAAGTAGAGAGAGATAGTGCACCATTCTATTATAAACCACCTATTTTTCAATATCCTCCCGTTTTTGTCCTTTTAATGTATCTGCCTGCCTGTAACATTTTTGTAACAAGTAGGAACAAATTTTTTGTATCAGGAGCAGCAGCGAACAGCGAACGCTGGTGCAGCGTATTATGCCTACTGTACATTTTTGCGAAATAGGATTGCAAAATCTTTCCTATAAAATATTATGATAATTTTTCTATTTTTTGCCACTTTTCCCTATTTTCTTTCAAAGTGTAGTGTACTCAAACAGCAGCAGCAATTTTAAGAGAAGGAATTACCGATGCACATTTATGATTACATGATGATGATGATGAGGATGATGAAGTTGTCGTGAAGTGTTCTTTGTCAAGAGTGTACTTATTACTTGAGAATATTTATTTTCCTCTGGTACTATTCTTTTTATCCTTTTTATTTAAGCGTTATTACTTTGCATGACAGGCACATAAGCAGTTATAAAGTTAACTGGGGAGTGTGATGATGTAATAGTCTACCAGCAGAAAAATATGAAATAGGATGGATGGCCCATAACGATAAATAATATTTCTTATGACTTGGCTATATACTTATATTTCAAGAGTACATGGGAGATTGTGTGCACTATTTGTGCACTGCAAAATATTTGAAACGCTTGGGCAGGTATAAAAAAGGTTTAGAATAAGAGGCGAGAAGGGAAAGAAAGAAAAAGGATATTTCAAGTTGCTTCGCTGCTGCTGTGACGGTTTGAGTTTGAAGGACGAACCAAGCACATAAGCTATATAGCTAAGCGTCTTTTCAAAAAACGCTTAAGTGTGCATGTGTGCCTCATTCATTTTTTTCGTCCATTCATTCCATTTCAAAAGCATATTTTTCTAGTAGCACGGTGCTCTACACTGCACTATACACACTATTTTAAACAATAATCATCTTTTGTGCTAATCAACCAGGTATAAAACGCAGCATCATTCACTCTTGACAAAATAAAAGCTGATCATGATGATCATGATGATTTGTTTCCTTTTGAAAAATATAAAACTGCAACGTGATTAGGTAACCCATAGACACGATAATGGTGAAGATGAGAAGGATTATGTTTTTGTTCTTGTCGAGACACCCCCAGCCATGCAAACGGTAAGAAACAAAAGGGTAAAAAAAGGTATAGGTATGTATTGAAAGGAAAAGGGAATGTTGCGTACTTTGCAAAAAAGCACTACTGGCTCTCGTCTGTCTGCCAAAAACTTTGTTGAAAAAAACGTGCAAAATGCTATATAACTCATTACATGTTTGTCAATGATTCTGTTGATAATGATAAACGATAAAGCTATGCAGAAAAAAAAACACGAGCATATTATCATTATCATTCTAACGCAACTCTAAAGTTGTCGTGATCACTACCCCGAAAATTTTTCAGCGTTTGATTTAGCTTATAGCCTATTATTACCATTTTGTAGGCTTTGTAATAAGTTGAAAGCAACATGGGATTTTATTCTGTTCTGTGCTGTCTGGGGGTATAACAAGTAGCAGGCAATTATTATAGCCGTGTGCGCTACTACTACTGCTTATAACCACCACTACAACTACCTATTACCCAAAATGATGAATAGTACAGTGTTGCCTCATAATTCTGACGATGATGACGATGACGACGACGTCGAAGAAGAAAAAACAAAAAAAGGGAATTACGAAATCCCTTGGAGTGTATTGCCGTATTACATGTACCTATAGCAACCACCTCCACCATAAATATTGATACCATTCAAATTCAAAGAGGGCAAAAAAGGAAAAGGAACGTCACGACATTTGCAAAAGCCTAGAGCAACATGAGATGAAACTGAAAGCATAAGAAACTATGTAATAAGCTGGTAAGCAATTCCTGGGATGTAATTAAAGCTGTGCTCACACTCAACATTTCACACTTGCAAGAGCAACAAAGGAAAACGGTGGTGATGATCATGATTATTATGAGATTCTTGCTAAAAATTGTTTATGCGGCTTTTACAAAGCCAACAACATCCTGCGAGAGCAACATGAGTAATAATAAAGAAAAATGAGTGCAATGTCACTTGAAAAGAAAAGTGTATTTTTTTACCGAAAAAAAAATATGCCAATAAATGTTTCATTCACTTTTGTTCTTAGTAAACAGGAAAATTAGTGGAAAAAATTAACCTGTAAATGTGCTTGTTGATCTTAGCAAATTCTTAAGGTGGCTAATGCTCTTTGGTGCTAAGTTATTTCCTTGGTACGTGACAAATTAGGTAAATATTTCAAAGTAAAGTGGTAATAAATAGTTTTATTTTTATGCAAAGCCCACAAAAAAATATTGTTCTCATGAGTGTAGTGGAAGAAGGATGTGATGTGTGATGATAATTACAGTCATTAGAAAAGCGTTGACGCTGTGATGATAATGTCAAAGTTGTTGCTAAACCCAACATATTTTTCTTTTTCTGTGAATACTAAATTGAGCGGAAAAGGAAGGGCAGGGCGACACACCAGTAAAAAAAATCTTGCCATTTGTAAAACACAACAAAACATAATCATCAAAAGTGGTTGATCGTTGTAATTACAATGTAGAGAAATTGTTGTCGCCAAAAAAAGTTGTCAACGATCATGTTGTTCTTGTATACACTTATTGGTAATTTGTTTAAGACAGGCTAGTAATAATAATAAAAATGTGCTTTATCATTACCAAAATAGTTTAGTGTGCATGGGCGCCACCACCCATTTCAAAGCATGTTTTAAATGGTTATAGTTTCTAATGGCGTAATAAAGCGTTCACACGTAATCATCGCGGAGAAACAACACAGGACATAGAAGCACATAGTTTTCTGCTGTGATCATCATCATCATCATATATTCAACATACCACACTATTTTTCAAAAAGGGAGAAATGCATGTGCTAATTTTATCCCATTATTTAACCGGAAGAGGTTAATAATTTAAGTAAATCAATTAAATTTATAACGACCCACAAAATTCTATGCAAGAATGGTTTAACATACAAGGAAAACAAAATTATGGTGACATGCGCAAACATAATGCACACATGATGTTTTTTTATAAAAAAACTACATGAAAAAAACATTCCATTTTTGTGGTGGTTTATTATTTCAAGTTGCCAAAAACCGCAGCAGATTACACGCGCATTTAGAATTACAAGTAGGAAAAAGGAAGCCTCAAAAAACTCCAGCTTAAAAAGTAATTAGAAATGGACTGAAATGCAAACGCACACATTTTGTAAGTACGTTTATTCTTTAAAAAATAAAGCAATGCCCACATAATAATTTTAATAGGCTATTGCCACCATATACAAAAGTGGTGGTTGGTGTGTTTGCAAAAAAATCTAATTTTCTCTGGAATGACGGAATAGTACCAGACCAGAAAAGAAAATGGTGTGGGAAACAGTTTATTTTAGAGTACAACAACCAGTAACTCTCTCTCTGGTTTCCAATTTCCCACTAATATCCTACACATATATCAATATATATAAGCTGTATTGAAATTGTACTAGAAATTACCAGAATATAAAAATATATTAAAGTTGTCTGTTTATTGCTCTCTTCATCCAGTTTATTATTGTGTAAACGTCAAAATACATAAGGAATAAAGTTATTGTTTCCAGAGGCACAAGAGTACATTAGCCAGAGACTGTGAAGACAGTGGCAATTGTTCATTTTTCCATAATATCCGGTCTTTGTTGTTGTCAAGTGAAAAACAAGAAGAAAAAGAGAAGTAGATGATGATATGCATGCATTGTTGTAAGTATACTTAATTGTTTGACCGACACACAATGACGAACATTGTACTAACTAGCTTGGATAATAAATGAGCTGTTTTTCCTGCTTTTTCCTAAAAAAGAAAAGACAAGGTGCACTGTGCTCTGTAGACAGACACACACGTTATCAGTATATGAAAACGTACTATTATACAATTAATATTCTTTTCTTTAATAAAAAAAATTAAAGTAGCTACTACTGTTTTGTTATACTGTTTTCTGGAGTTTTGCTGTGTTCTCACGCAACTATATGTTGTGTGCGGGAAACAAACAAGCTTTTCTCATGCACCCTCTTCCTTCCAGAGACAACTTTTTATAAACTTAAGTAGCATTTCCATATACTAAACTGAGAAGGACAGTGACACGCATCAACTCTTTTAAAAATTCAATCAGATTCTGTAAACCAACTTGATATAAAAACCAGTAGCCAAAGCCAACAACACAAAAGCGCTTTATTTTTTGGTACATTTGTTTTTTTGGGTGAAAAACTCTTCAAAAATGGTTAACCCTTTTCATCATCTCGCTATTGATCTATTTATTCTCTGTATTTTCTTCACTGGTGTGAAAAAGCGGAAAAAATCGTGGGAATCTGTGAAATAGGGAAGCTTTTTAAAAAAGGGTTTCCAAAAATATGTATAAAAATAAGCACAAGCACACTACACACATATGTTGTCCATTTGTATCATTATTTGGTACAAATTTTTCTTTTCACACCGTTGCGCTTATTGATGACAAGCCGATATACTCTCTCTCTCTCTCAGAGACAGATGCATGAACAAACAAGGATGTAATGATTTTCACAATTTTTTAGAGAAATCACCAAGACCAAGATAAATAAATATAGAGATTTTTTGGGACTATCATCATTTTTTTGGGTGAGCGCGAGTATCCCTCCGTGTAAGAGATGCACAAAGAAAGGGATTCTTCTTTTTTGTCCGAAAAAAGGAAAATTTCATTGCCATTGCCATACTGCTCATTTATTAGATTTTTCTAACATTTCTTCTGGTTTACTTCATTTCATATTTTTCAAAGTAAACAAAGAGCGCAGCAGAGTGAAAGGGTTTTTGCCTCTAGAAAATCAAAACGTTTTTGTTTCTTTGGAAAAAATGTGAAACTTTTATGGTAATGAATACTAATTTAGAAATAAAAAAGGCCGAACTATTTTTCCAAAAGGGGTACCGCTTTATGCTTTTTTATATAAATGCCTTTTTGGTGGATTTAGATTATGCCTTAAATGCATTTTTTTGGAAAATTATGATCATATTTTATTTTGGGAAGGAATCACATAAAAAATGAATAGTGTAAAAAAGTATGTGCGGAGAATAAAAAGCTTTTGTAGAGTCTTACAGTGATACTGACCTGGTAAGCCTTGTCGGGACAGCGTGTACGGATGACGATTCGAGGGGTTAAGGGAGTAGTATGGGGATGAGAGATAAGGTGAGAGTCCACCATGACCCGGGCTGGGACTGTCCGGTGTGTGAGGAGCTGGCACTGCAAAAAATATTGATAAACATTGAAAAAAAGTTCATGTTTGGTTCATGTCTCAATACACAGAATATAGTAACCATTATCATCATGTTTATTTTATCAAAAGACAAATGAACAGTTAATTTTTAACAATGAATTGATTTCCTGTCTGTTTATCTGTTTAGTGAGAAACGCAGTTGTTCAAAAATAAAAACAGCAGCTTGTGGCACTCCTGTCAAACTCCTGGTTAACCACTTCCGTCATTGTTCCCTCCTTGTTACCATTATGAACATATAAATTATAAACCAGAAAGACGTGATTTGGCTGCAGACCTTATGAACTTGCATTTCCCAAAAAAATAATTCCAGTTTTGTGGGAGTTTTCAGTTTTTCAGGTACATTCATTAGAGACTGAGGCTGAGATTCGGTTTTTTACGAATTAGTAGCATTCTCTACAAAATTATCTAATGCACCTCTCGGGTAAGTCAGGATGATAATAGGTTTTTCTAATGGCCAAAAATGTAAAACAGAAGTTGCTCTAATTTTTTTGTTTCATTTTCTCGGACAAGCTTAAAAGAGGAAAAAGACAATAAGATGTTGTAAGCGGATGGATGGACGACTGCGGAAATGGTCTAATCTAAATTACCCATCTGTTTTCTTCCACGACACACACACACAAACTATTATAAATAGTTAAATATACACCTACAAAATGATATATGTATTACGCATATTAGCTATTATATACTAGAAAATAAGAAACACGCTCACACGCCGTTTCATCCTACTTATTTTTACCACTTATGTTTCATTTTCTTCTCCTTTCCAAATAAGCAACTTCACTCAATCCATTTCAATTTCTTTTCTACATTGCTATTGCGGTTATGTGTAGAAGAAAGAAAAAGTGTAAAAAGCCACAAAAGAGGCTAAGGTACGTGGATACATCTAAAACTCTTTTTAAGCCTTGTGTACACTTGTTGGGCTTCCTGTGCTTTTTTGGCCAGTCAGTAAGCTTTTCAAGAAACCCTTACTGACTTACTGCTTGTGTGTGTCTATCTTTCTATCTCTGGTTGAGTGAGTATGACAGCAACAGCAGCAGCATAAGCTATTACTTGACTGCTTTTTCTTTCTGCGTTTACTGCAATTTTCATTTCCTTTTCCTGTTCTTCCCAACATTTTTAGCTATTTTTGTTAGTCTGGCTGCCATAATAATGACGCAGGAGCTATGCCACCGGCAAAAAATATATTGTGTGTGCTCAGAGCACACAAGATCAAGATTTTTATCTTTTTTGAGTGTCTTCCTTCCAGAGAAAAAAATAGGGATAAAACGCTTTGTTTTCTGGTTGGATGGACATGAACACGGAGGCAGACACAAAGTTGTTTATTTTAGGTGTAATGACAGTCTTGTGAAAAATTGCAACAAAAAAGACACGGGATGCAACCTTCGGTTTTTATACATTTTTTCGGGTAGTATGTTTAGTGGCCACAAGAAAATGATGATAAGATGATGCTGCAAAATAAAAGCCATGTTAAACCCAGATTTACTTTTAATGAGCGGGATTTCCGCTGCTGGAACATAAGAGAGCGTGTGTCATCCAAGTAATAATTTGACAATGGATGCCCACGTCTGGAAAAAAATGGGAGGAATGTATGGTGCATTATGGGCATATAGTCACAGCTAATTAGAGAAACACATTGTGTGTGTCCACCGAGAGATATATTTTTTTTCGTTCTGTTTTCTTAACTAATCATTTCTCTCATTTATCATTTTTCAAACTGCGCCACAAATACTCACTCAACTGCCAGCAAAGAAAAAAGTGTGGAAATAATATTAATAATAAAAATGGATAAATGTTTTCGGAAATAACACACAAGCAGTGGTCAATACTTCTGTTTGTGGATTTTTAGTCCGGCTGTGTTGAAATAATAGAAGGATGAATGATATTTGAGTGAACAAAATAATGAAGCAGATGAATGACATAATGACAAGCAATTAAAGCGTAAGACGAAGAAGAAAAAAAACGGGACGTCATTTCCTTCTTGTCATCATGATCATCGTTGTCATGTGTGTGCTCTGCTATACTTCATTCATTATCTAATTCTCTAGTGTCAGTTGTGCCATTTTTTAAAGCTTTTATTGACTGTCACTCATTTACACTGTTACGTAATAAAGCTGCCTTTTTGAAAGTCATAAAACTGGCTTTTTTCGGGGATTCCAATTTCACACCGAACAGTTGGAAGGGATGATGATAATGGTTTTTTTCTGGTGATAAATGATTTTTTAAAAGAAATTTAAGCAGAATTTCTTCTTACCGGGGGTAGGTTGGAGACGAGCTTTGGTTTCATCATTGGATGTGTGACCACTACTGCTGCTGTCAACATCAGAAACTCCACTGTCAGCTGGACTTGGGGGAAGTGAACCTGAACGAAGAAAAAAATAAGAATGAAATAATTATAATTAAGCGTTTCCTTAGAGACTTTAACGCGGTCATCATGATGATACTGATGGGAATGTAAATGAGGCAAGCACTTTCCCTCTAAGCTGAACTGTGTGTATTAAAACAAGTCATGAGAAAAGACATTCATTTATCGTTGCCAAAAAAATACTGCTCCAGTTGAAGTTGAAACGCACGTATCAATCTACCTGAGTTGAGCATGCAACTCAGCTTGATAGCTTGAATGTGTGTGAATGTATGAAATGAAAACTGAAGACACGAAAAAAGAAACAAGACTTAACGAAAGCCAGGACAAGAATGAGAGGAAGTCAAGAAAAATCTTGGAGTTGTTTTTTGTATGAAAATAGCCTCCAGCAAAATAATCGTGGGAACTTGGGGTGGCCATCTTTTCCCTGAACTCATTCCTTCCTTTTTCTTGAGCACTCTCTCAATCATCCACCATTACAATTTTTTTATTAACTTTATATCTCTATTTTGATATTGTTGTATTTCGTGAAAGGAGCAAAGGGTTATATAAAGTTTAAGAAATAGAATGATGGCAGCACACAGTGCTGTAATGTGGCGGCGGCGGATATGATACATTTTTTTGTTCTCACAGTATCATAATTCCAGCTTAGGGAAAATACAAGTTGGTATATATTTTTTTTCTTGGATGAAATGTTATACTGACCAGTTGATGTTGATGTATATGGAGGAAGCCTATGCGGTCCAAGGATCCCGTTGGGCCCACCTTGCAAAGAACTGAGTAACGGGGAGGCACCAGGATGATGATTCAAAATCCCTTGGAGTAACGTCTGCTGTGGCGATGTTCTAGGAGATCTCCGACCTTCCAACTCCAATAACCCATTTGGCCCAATCAATCGGACGCCGCTGTTATCAACTGTAAATACAAAAAGAAAAAGAAAAATATTAAATTTCTCTGTGATTTCTTTTTTAAATGAAAAATTATGTAGATCATTTCTCTACACAACAACATTGAAACTGGGAATCGATAGCAGAAGATCATGAAGAATAAGAAGATGGATTTGCATTTTGTATTTTTTATGCATGCATGCTAAACTCAACCCTTCTTTTTCGCTAAACCGTTTTGTTGTATGAAATCATGTCATTTCCATTTTCCACGTTTACTCCGTATTATTCTATTATATTCTGAGATTTATCTGTTTGGCATATCAAATAGATCAATACTTAAGCGAAAGCAATATCAAGAAAAAGGAAAAGGATTAACCTTTTCCGATAAATAGAATCTCAATCCTTGTTGCTGCTCTGATAAGAATCACGTCACAGCTACTTTACTGCGCATCCTTTCCTTTTACCATTTCATTCCGTTTGACAGATCAAGTTTGTCTGTGTTTTTTTCTCTGGACGATAAATATGCTGACAATTCAAAACCCATAAATTATTTTGAATGCATGTACATTTCCATAAAACACCGGTATTTTTCCCAACCAATAAGCTTTATTGGAGCAGAGCATCGATTTCTTATACCCAGCCTATCCTAATAGGTAATAATAAATATCAATACATGTAAGCAATACTATACGACAACGGAAGAGGAGGACAAATTTGCGTGTACAAAAATATTACGCTTTTGTCATTTTCCCTATAAGCATATTAGTATAGCACTTCCTTGGTCATTAATGGGCAAAAGTTACGAGCTGATATGATGATGGGTACAAAAGACAGATAAATATTTTAGAGGATAAAAGGAAGGAAACGAAAAATAGAGCCAAGGCCTACTGCAAAAACTCATGAGTAGTTTTTGTAGCTTATATCCAATGAGTATAATATTCTAACTGTCAACATAGCATACTTCCTATAGACTTCCACCAAAAATCTGAAGAAGATTGCCCTGATAAATATCCTCCTTGCTATAATGCTTCCTTTTAACCAGCTAGTCTGCACAAAACACAACAATGGCAACAACATCTTCTCTCCACATAATTATAATGTCATAACTAACAACACTGTAATGTACAGTGTAACAGTAGTATTGAGAAAAAAACACCAGAAACAAAAAAAATATCATGTTTTTTTTATTCATGGCTATGCGAAAAAAATGCAGCTGTGTACACACACACACTTTGAACACTTGGACTAGTCCAATTTTTTCCCAACTTGCAACTTGTTTTATCATTACCATAACAATTATCATAAATGCTATTATCTCCAGTATAGTGCATTTGTATAAAAGGAAGTGTTTTAAAATTGCTTTGTGTGATGTTGCACTTCATTATCATTTTTTTCAGTTTCTTTAGGGTAACACCCTCAACCATAAAAAAAGTTTTCAGATTGCATAACCATTTATTATATATCTTTTTGTGCAAAAAAATTGTGCGTTGTGTGCGTTTGCATACACGCCTTTGAAATAATAATAATAATGATAAAATAGTTTGAACTGAGCTTTTAATATGCATTCTATATAAGCTTGTGATGATGATGACGATGATCATCGTTGTCGACGTCGTCGTGCCATTCAAACGGCGTATGTGTGTGTACTTTACCTTGTCCTGATTACCGTTTCTCTCTTCCCAACATGACAACTATGATAGTTGAGAGTAATAATAATTCATGCATGCACACATTACACACACGATAGGATGATGATGATGGGTAAGTAAAATAATATTTTATTCTACAGACACTTTTATTTATGCATGGGGCTCGCTCTGTTCTGTTTTTTCCATTCATAAACTATATAGCTGTCTGTATGATATATTTGATATATTGATAGATATAGATTGATGGGCTTCAATAACAAAAAGCGTCATGTGCGAAATTCTTCTCGATTTGGCAATATATATTATAGCTATTTGATATATCTTGACTAGACACATATAATATAGACACAAGATAAAATATTTTTTGTACTTATGACAATGAACCTAAAGCACGCAGACAAATGATTAGTAAAAATATATATGTATTTTGTTGTTGTCGCACACACAAAATAGCAGTTTTGCTTTATCTTTATAGCCAACATGAAAACAATAAATTGCCAATAATATTTTCATTGACGACAGAGGTATTTAGAAGCGTAATAACTTGTCAAAGTCATATGTACAAGTCTCTGTTATTATCTAGGAAGTGCATTTTTCAATGCCACGGGAATATTTTTGTGTAGGTAGCCATGTGGGAATTTATTTTTTAAGAAGAGTTTTTCCTGCAAAGACATTATACCAATTTTTGTCACTAAAAATGTACAATGGTCTCTTGGTTTTCTTTTCCAGAACAAATTTTTAAATTGGTAGAGAGCATCCCACGGTTTTTATGGGAAAATTATTAGTGTTTTTCAACAAAGTTGGAATATCTATTTTAAAACCAGAGGAATCAGTATATTGAGCATAATATATATTTTTAAGCCCATAAAAAATGAAACCGACACTTGACGTTTGAGTTTTGATTATACATGATAATGGTACCGGTACCGCCAGCGCCGTAATCAAAAGCGGCTTTGATGCTACCATATTTCTTATACAAAGCAGACATTCTTCCAATCCAAAATCCTTTTTTAAAGATAGTTAATTCAGACGATAAGAAAGAAATAAAATGAAGAAGTATTCAACGAATCGAGACAATGATGCTGATAGTGATGACGACTATGTCTATACATGCTCGGTGTATAATAATATGTCGATAAACCGTAAAAATAAAGACAGGTAGGTATATACAGTAAAACGGATAAAACGAGAAGAAGAAGAAGGGAAAACGGAACCTCTTGCCAAGCTTCTTTACGTTTTTGAAACAAAATGCACCAGAAATTTTGATATTAAAAGCAAGCCCTGGAGGCAAATTTTCCACCTACTAAAAATAAAATGAGAAGAAACCTGTGCTGTTCTATGCTTCTATGATTTTTTGATCCTGGTGGCACTAGTGTACGATTGCATGATGATGGGGGAACGCTGCTGATGTTGCTCGGAAGCTTGGATACACTCTGATGAGCATAGTAAATGCCTGGATATTTTTTTTTCTGATACGGACAAAGATATACCTGGTTTCCTTTCAAAACTCTAATTCTCACAAGCAACCTGACTCACCATCTATTTTTTTATTTACACGGAAAAAAGTTTTCTCATCGGTAAGAAACAGAAGCAGAAGCAACCAAGTGATTTTTGAACATTACTTTCCTGCTATGAATCCAGAATTATGGTACTGGCTCAAAGCACTTCCTTTGGGAATCTATACACAAGTCATTTGTATACTTGAATGTCTTCACAGAAGAAGAAACTTTATATATGTTTTGAAAGTAAGATTATGCGTCATGTTATGCATGCATGAAAATGAAAACTATTGTAATCATCATGATCATCATCATCATGTCTGCTTATACAGTTAATAGAGATACGCCTGTGTCTACTATAGAGTAGATATAAACCTGTATACTTTTTGGACAATCGACAAGAAGGAAAGATGCACGGCATGATTGCTACTTCCTTTCATTCCATTATTATCGTAGTCATCATGCTCGCAACATCAACCCTGTTTTCTCATGCAATGCCCACACAACAAAATGTTTAAGACGCTGGAAACTCAAAAAACAAGTGAGCTTTGAAGCGCAAAGCGAAAAAAGAATATACTAGCTTGGTATATTACAATTAAAGAGGAAAACTATGTTCGGATAAGGAAAGGGAATAAATCTCCCCAAAAAATGATTATTTTTCGTAGAAAATGCAACAAATAACTTTGTAGACTGACTACTGTGCACACATCAGACACAAAAAATGAGAAATTGTGGAAACACGTGCAGTGTCGGAATCGGAATTACTAAAAAAACGCAAAGCTATGATGATGACGGTAATAAATGCAGCGGGATGTTTTTTAGGTGAATAAAATGGTAAAGGTAAAAATAATGGGAAACAACTACAAACTACGTTGCTGTTGTTGCAACAACGTCAAATGTCGATACATTTTTTTCCCTTTGCATGTGCACAAATTTATTACTATGATATGGGTGAGAGTGTGCTGTGCACTCAATCATAAAAATGCCCGCATTATGGCCGTATTAACACCCCGGCAAACGGGCCAGACAATATATATGGCTTTTTATCATGAAATCGGGAAAAGGAAACCAGGGAATCGGGTCACATGATATTGGTCCGTAAGTCTTCTTCTCTTTCTCTGCACAGGGGAAACTGGATTTTGGGTGATACGACACACAAAAAAATACTACAGGAATTTTGTTACAATAGCAACTTTGTGCATTATAATATATATTTATTTTTTCCATTTCCAAGAAAAATGGACTAGAAATTAGAACACATTTTGATAAATAAATTGTTGGAGAGTTGCCTTCAAAAACAGTTAACTGTGCTTTTGATGTGTTTTCAAGGTGTGGAAAGTTGACCAGTATAAAAAAGGGCTTCTTTTTTCCAGTTGTCTGTGCAGAGAGTAGACAAAGCGTAAAAAATTGTAAAAACATACAAAAAAACGGTAAAATCCCTTTTTTACAGATTATTACGGTCATAACCTATTCATCACCGTCGTTTCTAAGCTAAGCTTGAGAACAAAAAGATCTTTTTTCCACCAACTGGAAACACACACACACAGTTCAGTAGTAAAAAAATGATTGCTGCTGTTGCTGCGGTGGCACTAGTGATGATCATAATGACGCGAGAAGGATAATAGCCATGCATTGTGAATGTAATGAGCTTTTTTTGTACAAAATTAGGATAATTCTCATCAAAAAAGGGAAACATTTTCAAAACGATAGGAAAAGAAGAAGAAGGGTTCCGTTGTTTTTATTGTTTTCCTAAGGACAAAACACCAACCGTATTTATTCCTTGAGTCATCTGTGAAATGTTTTTTGGAACGGGTTATATATGACGATATAATAATGAGGATGATGATTGCTCTGGTAAACTGACTGAAAATGGGTGTCTTTTTTACTGCACTCTACACAGTCCACTACTTGAACAAGCTATGTGTATGTGTGTGGTTCTTTCTGAGATGCTGGTAAAAAGTTTAAAGCTGAAAAACAACCCTTTTCTTTTAACAAAAAACCTGGTTTCCTTTGAAAAGGGAGGAACACCAAATAAAAACACACGAACTGTTTTTGGAAGAAGAATATGTATGCCTTTGGCCCTATTGACAGATAAACACCATTTCCCAATGCAATGCAGTTAAATGCAGTAATGCGGGATTTTAAGTAAAAGAGATGCGGCCTTGTATGATTTTCTCTTGAGTCTCTGGAGAGTAAAGGCATGCATTCCTAACTGTACATTTTTTTGGCCTGAAGAAGAAAAAGCCTTTGAGACTTGAAGTTGAACACACGATCATTGGTCATCCAAAAGATTGTGATGTGATGTTTTACAGGAAAAATATTCACTTGTTGTTCTTTTTCAAAAGAATGTTTATAAAAAGGCTAATAATATTTAATATTGAGAAATTCTTTCATTCCATTTATGGATGCAAGGTGCACACACTCCAGAACATATACAAAATGAATGCGTTATTACATATAATGAATAAAATATATAACAAAAATCCTTTTTCTTTCCTAAAGGAATCTGCTCCACCTTTTTCATCTGTTTGCATATATTTATTATTATGTTCATTCAATCTTTAAAAAAAGGTTGTGCCGTACCGTTATATACAGTTAGTGTCTTAAGGGAATATTATGAATGTGCCGCTTTGCCTTTTTTATCCTTAAAGTTTTACATTAAGGTAGACCGATAAATAGTAATAAGCTTGGTCGGTCAATAGAAAAAGGGACTGAGCAGACAGGAGAAAAAAATGATGCCCTAAAGGAACAATTATTATAATCAAAAGGGATTCCTTTTCATTTTTGGTATATGTGTAAATGTTATGCAATCTCATTCAAAAATGCAGAGACGTAAAGGTACACACTACCACCAATTTATAATGTTTGCACTTTTTTTATTGCAACACTTTTAATTTTCTTCCTTTCAAACTAAATCATCAGAGAGATGATCACACGGCAATTTGTAAAGATTGCTTTTTGCTAGAGTAGAAGCAGCAGTAAAAGGTAAGTAAGATTAGAAGAGGCACGGCCTCCCTTTTTTATTTACTTTTTTTGTAAGTCTGCTTGACTGTGTGTGTGTGTACTTGACTGCCTAATCTGGTCTTCCATTCCAGTTCCCATTTTTAGTCAACTGTAGAATGCGAGTGTACACACACAAGTTTTATAGATTGGTTTGTGAGCGAGAGCTTCTTGTTACCTTATTTGACATGTTGATTAGCTGCTGCTACTTTACCAACACAAGATATTGTATTACCAAACGTCTCACTCAATTGCCATTTCTGTCAAAAAAGATTTCGCAACAGAGAGAACACCTTCCTTCTTTCATCTTTCTAATATATTTTGCGTCTGCTTCAAAAAAGAAACAAAATGTTTGAACGTGAGCAACTCACACGAAAAATATTGAAAGCAGGTTAGTGTAGCAAGCAGTATAAATCAAATACCCAACACTTTCAATTTCTTTTTCAAATATATTTTGCCAACGGTTTACAAATTCTGATGACAATCTGATTGATAAGATGCACATTGAAATACAAACTAACAATTGACCCAGCATTATCATCATCATCATCATGACAGGAAAGCACTGTCAAGTTCTTTCCATTCTCTGTCACTCTAACATGTTTTTAGGGAGTTCACTTTTAAACATTTTCAAGAAAGGATATTACTGCATTGTTGTCTTTTAAAAATAAATAGTAGCTCTTTCTCAATGTTATTACCTCACCTTTACCGACACAACAAACACAAGAGAACCTCATGCTGCTGAAAGATGATGTGACAACTACCAAACCAACAATGATACTCAACCTAGGATGTCCTAGTTAGTCGAGCAAGCGTGTAGATAAAAAAAAGAAAATCCTATTTTCTATTATTCTCCCTTTCTTGCTTCTACTTATCCTCTCTCTATTTTTGATGTCAAGTTATTTTCATTTTCTACACCAAAAAATTATGACTTCTGTACTGCTGAGCAGGGATTTAACGTAATAATAATAATCAAACTTATCTTTTCTTTCATTGAGTGCACACATCATCATCATAAGCCATTCTATTTTGCTTGGCTTGTCCAAACCAATTTCATACTTTTGATTTGAACAGGGAACTTGATCAAGAAGGAAACAAGGAGGGAGGCCCAATAAAATAGAAACAGGAGACACCGAAAGAGATAATGAGATTCATAGAGAGACAGGAGACATGGAAATTGGTAATGTAATCATAACAAAATCATAATAATAATCATGATGATGATCATACAATCACACATTTTACTTTTGTTATAAAATTGCAATGCAAAAAAGACAAACTATTGATAATGGAAATATCAACAACATCAAAAAACCGTAATCATAATATACACTTGTCTTCTATTCGATAATTTGCTTGCTTGTTTTTCTATTGCGTTGTGCGCAATAAAAAGTTTTTGATTATAAGGCTTGTGTTTTTTGTGTATGTTCAGTTAACCATTTTCGACAACAACTGCTGCTGTTAAAAAACACACGAGTTAAGAAAGGATGACGTCTTTTTTTTCTTTGGTCGACTTTGACAGGAAGAGTGAACTTCCTCCCAAGGCGTAATAATAACAAAAGCAGTAGCTAGTGGTTTTTTAGTATGCAAGTCTATGAAGAAGAAAACAAGATTTTCTCTAAAAGAAAATATAAAACTTTTACATTGTTTTTCCTGTGCCACACATAGCTTGGTTTGCCACTAGTGCCATGCTGACACCATACTCTCTCCATTCCAACCTTTATATACCTTACCTACTTATTTTTTTAACATGATGAGAAAACTGAGAATCAGTCATCCATTTATACAGGAAATAATAACAAAAAAGACTACGCATAAAAATAAGCTTACATTTTAAAAAGGACGATGTTTGCGGAGGAATAAAAAGGAAACAAGAAGAAACAAGCGAATTATCCAGAAGAAGGAAAAAACAAGTAATAATCCATTTTTTGCCAAAAGGAAGCCAAAAAAAGATGATAGGATACATAGAGCATTTTCTTCCAAGTCAAAATTCAACAGAGTTCAATAAAGCCTTGGTTTAATTGTGTAACACGCATTTATCCACTTGTTGAGAAAACTAACCCACTAAAAAAATTTCTCTATGTATCCAAAACCCCACGCGTGTAGAATGTGATGACAACGATATTGTGATCACTAGAGCAAAAAAGGTAGTTTGGGAAACTCTGAGAGAATCTCTTTTGAAAATACAAAACAGTTATTATGTTATCATCATCATTCCTTTTTTACTACCGTTTCTTCTTACTCTGGAAGGAAAATAGAAAGACAGAATGATACACACACGAAATAATATCTGCCTCTTCCTGTCGTTGTCATCCTCCTTTTCTTTTTTATTCCCCTTTTTATATATTCTCCCTTCTTTCAATTCAAACTGAATGACTTTTTTCTTTGTGGCTTGCTGTTCAACAGGTTAACTTCCTTACGCTCTAGGTTTTTTATCATGAGTACACCTGTAAAAAGGTGATTATTATATTTTGCTGTTAGTGCAGCGGTAGTAGTAGTAGTTTAGTAAGCAGCTATACATTTCAATGTATACATGTTTATTACCATTATCCTTATCATCTTCTCAACCCCTTTATGATTATCTGATTTAATAGTTAGAATATAAAAAAAAGAAGGGCTGTCATGCATGCATGCACTTTTCCATGTGGTTGGAAAAGGAGTTGAACCAAAATGAAAATTATGTACGCATTTAATACTCCGTTTGCATGCACCTGTCGCGTCTCTTCCTTTTTGTACAAGTTTTAACGTTTCTTTCCAGAACACAGAAATTGTACATTTCGTGCAGCAGCAAAGAAAAAAAGGAAGTTGGGGATATGCGCAACCTGTAGCTATAGTTGTGTCATTAAACATTACTAAATAATAATCTACATACAATTGTGCATGGAAAATATTATAGACAGAAGCCTTGGCAATTTCCGTCAGATTTTTTTTATATTCTTGTTCTTGCTTCAAGTATCTACTTGTTTTGTTACAAGTGGAAAGCCTTTTCTTTTCCATATGGCTTGTTTTAGTATATCAAGCTTTTTATTTTTGGTGCCAGGAAATGGATGATGGGAGTACTAGCAGTTTTTTTCAAGAGGTGTACTTCATAATGTGACGAATGTGATTAAAAATCTTTGTCTGTTTGTTGTGCTCACTCAGCGTTTCGTAACAAATGATAACCGTAGCACGGTAAATAAATAAGGTAACAAAAGGGAAAATGGTGCACGAAGAAAAAGAAGAAGAACACAAGGCATCAGACAGACTAAGATCCGGTTATTAACGAAACAGCCAAAGAGAGAATTAAAAAAGTCGTTTTTAGATGGAACAACAGCACAGTATACAGTAAATCTGCTTAACTTTGCTTTGTTGTTGCTTGGAAGACTTTTGAAAAAAAAACAAAGAACACAAATCATCAGCATGATCATCATCACTTCTTCCGCTGCCTTTCATTGTCCATTAAACCCCATTTTACCGAGGTATGAGTAGAACAATAAGTAGAAAAGGAAAGCATAGAGGATTGATCGAAAACACATATTTTTCTAGAAAATTGCCTATTTAGGCCAGCATTGAATATTCTCGGTGTTGACAATGTTGGCAATGTCAATGTGCGCACAAAAATATATAATTGTCTGTTTTGTTTATTTATTTTTCTACTTAAAAAAACGCTAAGCTTGTTTGCTTGCGTGTGCACGCATACTACCTGTTTTTTACACTGTTATGAAATATTCTTACATAATAATGTTGCCATTGATCAACAGTACACTACACACCCATATAGCTCTATAGTTTATATATTTAATCTCCATTTTTCAATTGAGCAATAATGCAAAGTTAGATATAATGTATTTACAACTCTGTTTCTTTTTTCTCAGTTAGCCATGAACATTCTCAAGTTTAAGTATATGATGAAAACACACAATTTGCTTTTTATTTTTGCAAAAATTCTACCAAATAAAAGCACACATTGCGCATTATAATACCTGTTATGATTACTAGTAATAGCCTAATTTGCTAGAAAAGCTTGGCTAATATTTAAGGAATTATTATGGCTAGAGTAGACTCACAAATAAGTTTATTTTTCTGTCTATTTTATGCCGTTACTATTATAACTACATATTTTTCTCTTATTCAAGTAGTATTAAATGGCATTAAAACCTTTATATACTGGTTTGTACTATATGAGCATGCAAAGCCTGTATGCTAGTGGTTTTGTATAAATGCTTAGGTAAAAAAAGTGTCCTTGATTCCGTGCATTACACCTTCCCCAACAAATTCAAGCGATAGCAATTCAGCAGCAAATGCGATGACGAGAATGATGAGACCCACTACTAAACTATTATCGTGTTATATCATCATCATCATCAATATCAACTTATATGGCTAATAGTTAATAGCGTGTGTGTGTACACTATTTGCTAATAAAAAAATAAGCGTGTACCTACATTAGCAAACAAGCGTCACCACCACCACCACACACACCATCTATAATGATTTATCTTGAAAGAATGATATATATACATATTAATAAATTGAATTGAATACTTTCCTTTACATATTACATATTATTATATGCTGTGGTGGTGATTATCCCGAGCTTATATACACACACATAGTACATTAGTTATAGTTATAGGCTCCTTTAGAAATAAAAAAAAGTGCCAATCATGATTATTTCATAAAAAAGGTGTATAGAAACACACACACGTATACTTGAGAATTGATGATGTAGCATTTAGATAAATATTATTTATGCAGCTTGTCTCTCAATACCAAAAAGTGTTTTCGGGTTATAGGCAATATGTACAGCAGAAAGGAGGAATTCAAGTACAAAAGTGACAATTATAGGTATATAACGGCTAAAATTGATAATAGATATAGAAAAACATACAGAGAGAAAAGGTGTTTACGTGGAAGCCTATTATAATAATATAGAAAAGTAGTACAATGGTAGGGTATAAAGAAAAAAAAGTGTTTATGTGTGGAAAACTTTTGCACGTGTCGCTAATCGTGAGGGTATTACCACCAAAAACAGTCGTTGTCAACATTACATGCAGTTAGTAAAGATGACAAGTACACTGTTGGGTTATCTAACAGAAAAACATTTTATTTTGCATGTAAGCTTATATACGTTTTACCTGTCAAAGGTTAACCATTTTTTTAAACTTTTTAAATATGATATGCTTGAAACTTATGAATTGACTAAATAACAGGAGAGATTTGATAAAAACTGATTGATATACAAGTGGAGTTTTTTTAGCTTTGGAAAAACGTCAGCGTTTTAAATAGAGACTTTTATCCTTACTTTGGTGTTCATTGAGCTATTTCATTTTTTCCAAGAAAATGTTATCTTTTTGACAGCCAAAGAGAGAGAGAGCAATACACACAGAGAGTCCAGGAAAATATTGTGTTTAAACTTGTTAATATAAATTGCAGATAAGTTTTAAATTTAATGCTAAATCATGAAGAAGCTATTTAAGTTATAAAATATGTCAACAGTGAAATAGACAGGACAAGACGGTTTTTTCTGCAGACAAGAAAAAGATTTAATTTTTTTGTTAGTTTCCTCATCTCTCAGTTCCATAAAAGACAGCACTCACCACACACAAAGGACAAAGGCATTAAATGAAGATGATCAAGTATGGCTGTTTGAAGGTCGAATCATTGTCGGTTTGTTTTAAAAGCTGTGTGGGGCTGTGCTGTTTTTTTTATCTAATACGTAATGCATATAAGCAGTAGACAGAACTGTGTTTCATCTTCATTCCTACTAAAAATGATATGATGATGTTTTAGTGATAATCATAACGCAAAGGAGGATAATACCAACGAAAAAAGTTTTTTCATTTTGACACAAGTTTTTCCCTGTTGGAAAAATGGCAATGGGTGTAAACAGCCAAAAAATGAGCCTGGTGGGGATACAGGTCTATATTTATATATTATGGGCGAATAATGCAAATGAAAGCGCATTGAACAAAAAAAACCTCTCCTGTCTTAAAACAGTACCTAATTTTTGACAAGGTTTTCCTGTGGCTTTTTATGTTCGTCATTCTCAAAAAAATAACATGAATAACATAAGTTCAACTTTTTGAAAAATGGATAGATTGTTGACGTGCCTTTTCGTCACTTTATTATGTATTATTGCAAAGAGGTTTTTAAGAGACAAGAAACCGTAAAAAATGACATGGAAGGTAGAAGGGAAACGTGTGTGGCCAGTAAAATTGCTGCATAGCCAATCAATTACGCAATCCTCCATTTTTGAAGGCTTACGAAATTGAAAAACACCGAAAAATAATTATCATTAAAATAAAACCTACGTAACTAAACTGCGCACTTATTCAAATCATATCAAAAGATGTACCATGGACACAGTTTAAATTAAAAAATGGAGAAAAAAAATCGGGTGACTTATAATATTTTTTTCCCTGGAATACAGTTTAATACTGCGCCGTGGGTTAATTGAGGAAAAGTGGGTTTTTATACGAAAAGCAGATGATAGCCGGGTCATTATGAAAGAGTTGCAATTGCCAAAAAAATAAGTATGACTTTACAGGAAAACAGAGATACACAGGCGTGTTATCTCCATCAAACAAGCTCCAATTTAAATGTAGATAGGAAATCTATTTCTGATTAAGATTGATGCAATACCCCCAAAAAACATGGTGTTATTCCAAAGGAATTAAATAAGTTATCAAAAGAGAATGGAACCATTATTATGTCTATATTGTCAATTAGGAATTGGGACTGATGACGTTTTTATGGCAGTATTGTACCAAGTATAAAATGCAGTTTTTTTTCTTATCGTCGAGCCAGTTCACTTACATTATGGCCTCATGATCATAATCATCACTACCACCACCACACCACATCCGATTCCGGGCCAGAAAATAAAATAGAGCTAACAGCCATTTTGTCTGTAAATCCAGAGCAAAGTGGTTGCTCCAGAAATATATAATAGCTAATTAGCAGGCTGTGTATGTGGTGGTGGATGATTTTGATCAAGAAGAATGCTAAACCACCAAAAAATGTATAGTGGATTGAGTCTCTTAATATATAATCGGATTATTATCCAAAACCACTAGCAAGAAAATGAATAATTTTTATTACTTTTTTCACAAGGGAGGAAATGGTGCCCAAAGCTCCCTTTTTATTTGTGCCACTGACATTATTTCAAAAGCCAGTATTTATGGCAACGGGTTTACTACATTACTGCCTATTATTTTGATTGATTACTGAGATGCTGCTTCTGCTGAAGAATGTTTGAGCCTAAAACTAAACTTTATTTTGCTTCTAGCTTTATTTCCAATCTGCCCGCACCGGTAAAACTAAACAAAAAAGAAAGCACTCTCCAATAATAAGCAATAGGTCATAGAGCACGCCCATTTCAACGGGCAAACGTTTTTTGGAGCCAACAAATTATTTTCTATCTACTAATAATAACCAGCATCATCATCAGTATCAAAAGAGCAAGAAGGAAAATTGTGTCGAATTGATTAATCTTATTGTGCCCATGTAATAAACATGATACGGTGACGGCACATAAATTAAAGTGGGACTACACAGTGTATACATTACATATACACCATGTGGTATATTTACTAGTGGTCGTCACTTTGAAAAAGATGAGGATGATGACGCTTCTCTGCTGCTCTGGTTCCAAGAAAAATGAAGAAAATTCGGGTCTCCTTGAATCACCCTTCTTTTCATAGACAGATGAAGCGTGAAAAGGCACACACACACTTAAAAAAGGAGAGACACAGTGACAAAAATCCCACCACCATCATCGCATCCATATCCATATCGCAAAAAGAAAACAAATAAAACAAGTGTGTACATTTTTGGTTTTACGCGCATATCACAATATATATTTTGATATGAAAGCCATATAAAATGGTATACTAGCTTATGATGACAATGTAAGAAATTTTGTGCACAGAACACCAATTCAATTCTATTTTTTCCCAATCCTCCAAGCAAATATAAAAGAAGATGTATTCTCTTCTAGTAAGAGCAGCCACTAGCCATGTTGGCGGCGGTGGCGGCAGTAGAGTAGAATGCCTTCTATAATCTAATCCGATCCAAATCGACTGACCTACATTCTTTCTTTCCGCCTTTGCGTAGGTTTTCCTTCTTCTTTCTATATATTTTGCCCAGAGAGTTAAACGGGAAAAAGTAGTTAAAAAACAACACGGCACACACACAAGCTCTCATAGATACTAAAGAAACCGACCTATCCCCGGATAAATTGTTGGTCTTTCTCAATTCTTCCATTTTGTATCAGTATGTCATTTCCCTGCAGACAGGCAAAATTCTAACTACATTAATTCAAGCCACCTTGTTCTCAGAAAATCTATGAGTTTTTTCTAAGCACTCACCAGACCGAAAGTATTTTTTATATTCAACCTGTATGGCAATAAAAATGCCATATTAATTAACATGATCGCGTCATTTCCATACTCCATCCTACATACATATTATTACAAGCAGCAAAATAACCTTTTCCAATCTTTTCCCTTTTTTCGCTCCACTTCATAAATGTAATTCCACTAGAGGGGAAAAACAAATTTCCTCCACTTTCCAATTGAACAATAATAGTAATAGCATATAAGAGCCTCATAACAACAACATTAATTAATGAGTTAAGCCCAAATCTTCTTTCCTTTAAGCATAAAACTCTTTCTTATGGCTTGTGTGCCATTCCCGTTTTTCTCTCCAGTCAGTCATCCACATACTCCATTTACATAATCAAATGTAACACACCACACATATGATTATGATTATTATTACATTACTAAACTCATTTTCAAGCTTAAAAAACAAAGAAAAAAGCCTTTTTTCTTCAGTAACGGAATCTTACATTTTTATAAAGAGAATGTGTGCGTATGGTGCTTGGAGGCTTGTTTTAGAGAGTTGTCCGTTTTTCTCTCTTGTGACATATTATTATCCCTCCTAATTCAAGGAAAAAGAAACCAAGTCAAACACAAGAGTTGTGTGTGTGCTACAGAACAAGTATCTACTTCAGGGCGGAATCTCCACAGGGAACATTCCTTCCTTCTTTTTTTTTCTCCCGACTGCAAATGGAAATGCTAACTTATTTACACACACAACAGCTTCAGCAGCAGCTTCAACAAAGATTTTCATCTCTGTGGTTGTTGTTCCTTTCTAACTGTATAATATTTAGTTATGTACTCTCTAGTCAAAAGAGTAAGTAGGTAAAAAAGTTTTGGATCCGGGCAGTCTCATGACCTATTTTTTACATTGGAGGATTCCCTCATCATCATGTGGTAGTGTGTAACATAACGTGGAGTCTTTTTAATCGTATCTATGATCATGTGTATCATGTGCTCTTTTAATGGATATATAGACACACACACACTTGTTCCATCATTTATTATATATTGGATCAAAATGAGAAAATGTGTCTGACGGCATGTGCGTTTTTGGGCTATAATATAATACGTTATAAGTATAAAAGTTATTATATCCAAGTTTTTGTTTGCTTCACTCTCTGGTGTGCTGATGTAGGTCAACCTGTTCCACCACTACCAACAACAACAGCACCAGCATTTTAGCCCACTGCCACCATTTTCCTGTATTGTCAGTTTATTATCATTGTTTTCATCAGGAGTTTTGTAGTAGGAGTATTTCAAGAGAGTGTTCAAACGCGAGAGAAGAAGAGACCCTCATCAAAATATTCTCGAAAAAGAGAACCTAGCCATAATTTTCCTTTTCATTGAGAATCGTCATAGGAAAAAGGGTTGCGCCACTACTACTCTACACCATTTTATTATAATAGGTAGTAATAGTAATAGTGGATTGAAATACCATAAAACCATTTTGTGATGATCCATTCCTCAATACATTCTTACTTGAGGTTTATTCAGTTCTCCTTGTAAAGTCTAGAGTAAATCCGGTTGAATATCAATTTTCTTTCTTTTCATGGAAATTAAGGGAAGTAACCTTATTACTGTCATGCAGGAGGACAAAACCATCACAGAGAAAAATGAGAAGGAGAGAAGTAAACAGAAAGAATGGAATGAGTTCAGCATAGAAATATGATAGTTTGATTATGTCAGTTGTTCAAAGTGGATACGGTATACCTGCTTATCTGAATAAAAAAAATACTTTTAAAATGATGGAAAAAGTCAACATTCGTATAAATATTTACTCTGTCGAGTTCATCATAATAATATATGGCGTCATTTATTGTCCATGATACTGCTGCGTATTGTTTGTTCTACTAATGCTGATTTTTTTTGTAACGGTAACATTTTACAGAAAAAAACGACATTTTGCTTTTAATCTATTTTATCAAATGAGATCGGAACTGGTGGTGGTGGTGGTTGGTGGGAGGATGATGACGATGATGATGTGGTGACGATATTAAATATTATGCCAGTGTGTTGCTCCAAACCAAAAATATTTCAACATTGGTACTGTTGCTATAACTTGATACATTTTCTTGCAAAACAAAGCATTCCAAAAGCACGCAAAGATGTAATAGAGATAAAAAGCTATTTACTCTCTCCTTTTCAAGCTTGCTGTTACGGATGCAACTACCTGGTGGATAATATGGAACGAGAAAGAGGAATTGGAATAAAATAATAACATATAAACCTTGCGTTGCATTACTGCCTGTTGTTTGTACCAAAAAGTGTCACTTGTCATGAGGACAAGGCGAGGCCATTTTTTATCAAAAATTATTACCACATGGTGTATACTATACCGTTATGTAAAATGTATGCATTTTTTTGTGGAATCTTGGCCACACATTTCTGACCCGGACTCTTTTTTATATACATGCATGCCAATTTTTATTCAGAATTCGGGCAAACACTTTATTCTCCCTTTCTGGACTATTGACCCAGATCACTTTTTTGTGTATATCGTCAGAACAGAAAAAGGGAAGTAAAATGATTTAGTTTACACAACCGAACAACTGTAAAAGTAGTGGGAGTATAGAGTATGTTGTCAAATGTCATGAATGAAACGGAGTACAAATGGTACGCAAGCCACACACACAAAAACAATACAAAACTTGGTCGCTACAGAAGACCTTCTTTGAAAAGGATGCAAAACTTAAGTACAGGAAAACCTGTTCAAGCCCTCTGGTCTTGTTGTCTTTTTGCTTTGCATTGAATGAAGTGTTGTGTGTGCATCCACAACAAAAGCGCGTAACAAAAAGGAACACTGATATATTAAGTGGTTTTACATACAAGCTTATTCTCTTCTTCCTCCTTTTTCCTTTCCCAGACACTACAATAAAATCCGTTTCCTTTTCCTTATTATTATTACCATTATCCTATCATGTGCTTATGTTGCGTTTTTGCTTAAAACTGTGTCTCTATTTACCTTTGAGCATAAGAAAACGCACCAGAAAAAAAAACAAATAAGCCATTGCCAAAGTCATTAGAGACATGCATGTGCAGTATCGTCCTTCTAAAGAAAAGGAAGACCGTTTTGTCTTCTTCTCCAACCAACTTTTTGTTGTGTGTACACTTTACTCTTCTTCCTGCTCCCTTTGAGAATCAGGTCAACTACCGCTGCTCTAAAATCACTCAGACGATTTATAATATTGCCCAATAATCTAATTTCCTCTCAGGCTTATATAGAACTTTTCAGTGTCTAATCATATCCAGTAATCAACATTAGCATTTTGTCCTCAATTTGTCAGCTTAAAGCTAAAACTATGAATGTGTTTACTGCACCCGAATTAATTTTTTTGGCTGGGTTCAATAAACACACTTGCGTTTGACGACCGTGATTGTGTATTTTTTTATGCAATTTGATTTTTTTAGCTTGTCAGCCTATCAACTCCACATAATCCAAACTGATACATTATTGCTAAAAGCTATTCAAATTGTACATTAGCCAAAAAACAATGTAACTTTGTGTTTAAAAAAATTCCGCGGATAATCCTCTGCCATAGACACACTCTCTCCCAAGCTTGTACATAACCTATTAATAGGTTAGGAACGTGCTACGGCAGAACAGAAACTGCATTACCCTACATTCTGGCCTCTATATTCTCTTGTGAATTCCATAATAATCATTTCACGATTAATATTACCATATTATTTTTTTGCAACTTTGCAGCGCGCACAGCGTAGAGCGCACTCCATTTCTATTATTTCTAAATTAATGCCAATATTGTGCACAGAGTACAATATGTTATTACGTGTGTACGGCTCTGCGCGTTGCTTTTTGCCTTGCCTGTCACTTTTTTTTCTTCTTTTAAGCTTCTCTCCAACCGAGAGTGTGTGCATTTGCATCATTAAGACAGGTATTTACTATGCCATTTTTTTATCTATTCAATTGTGTGTGCGATGCGCAAATTTGATGATATGACTGTTTGAGCCAAGCCAGGAATTGAGGATGATGCTTAAGGCAGCTCAAGGTTATATTATCTGTCTCTAGCAACCCAGTACTAAAAAAATAAATCACCAAATTCCCTCTCTTTATATCTGTCTCTCTGTCTATCTATCTATTTTAGTACGTTTGTCTTCTTGTTGCTCTCTGAGAGATAATGATTGGATTATACAATTACAAAGTGCATTATCATCGTCACCCTATTCTTCTTCTTAAATTGCTCAATCAAATAAAGCACCCAGCTTTTTGTTCCACACAATTGACCTGAAAATATTTTTCATTTTTGATATATGCCACTAGACTAGGTACAAATTTCCCAGTAGTGCACACTACTCATATGATATGTCTGCGTTATTTATTTGCTTTTTTATTTGCTTGGTTCGTGCCTTCAGGCAAAATAATAAACTTTGTACTATATACAGCCATGTAAGCCCAAAGCATCAAAATCCTTTCTTTGCGTTTTTTTTGCCGGAAGATCCGTGCTTGGAAACAGGCGGAGTAAGAAGTACGGTGTGCTGAATAAATAAAAGAAAAGTAAAATGGGAACCATAAAAAAAGAACCAAGTCGTGCTAAAAAAATTTCAAGGTTTTTTGCAACGTGTTATGTAACTCGACTCCTCCTGAGAGGCATAATAATAAAATAGAAGAAGTGGGATTATCTTGAATATCATTTCACTACTTCACGACTCTGTTCTCTGAGAGAGTAACAGGTGGCACAGAAGAGAAGAGGAAAAAATCTAATACTGATTGCATTTTTTAAAGCAGGATGATCTCATGCTAAGAAGACAAACTTAAATGCAAACCTATATAGTTGTGTATGTGCCACACACCACCACCCTATTTTGCTTGTTTGCACATTCTCTCTTGACTTTAGCCCCGTCTTAAGGAGCAGAACTAATGGCTAGGAAAAATAAAAAATCTGTTTTGCTAATTCCATGCGGATTTACAGTGTGTGGGCTGAGACAAGCTTCTTGTTTCGAAAAAACAGTATTTCCTTTCTGCTTTAATATTAAACCAGCTTTGGGCTATGTAACGCCGTTGCACCAACATTAACAACACCATTTTTTATAGTTATATCACACCTAAAGCAAGCATGCCTCTGTGTACAAATTTTATTTTGGTGGTAATTACAATTGCAAACGGGATAATAAGGTAGTATGCACTCTGAGCATGTTTACGTGTTACTTTCACTACTAATCCAGATTGAAACCCAATTGCACAATATGCCACCGGTGAGCATATTGGTTTTCCATTTTTCTGCATTTTTAGATTTTTTCGCTGAGTTAAAAAAAGGATTGCCTTGATCATGACGATGATGGCTAATCATTTCCTTTAACTTGTTCGCAATCAAAGAGCAGAAGTTGCAACTTGAGCTTGAGTCAACCTGACACAGTAATAATGACCTAAATAAAAAGTTAAGTGTAGTGTGATGGTTGCCTTTTATTGCTACTACTACTGCATTATTATTGCATTGTAGTGTGGTATAGGTCTCTGTGTCTGTGTGAGTAAAGCGCAAAGCATACTTGGCTGAAAGGGAAACGGAAACGTGTTGACTAATAATAAAGCAATGAGCAATAGCTTTGCAGAGAGAGACAAAAAATATATCTCTGAGAAACCCTCAGCAGCAATACTAGCTAGTATAGTGCCTTGTGGTACCCAAGCACCACCACCACTTGTCTTAAAGCAAGTTATACCCATTTAGCTATGTAAAATGATGACGATTGTGTGATGAATCACAAAACTCAGAAAAGCATAAAGCAAAGTACCCTAAAAGACGTTTTGTAGCGTCATACCAACAGCAGCAGCGATGACGTGGGAATTCCCTTCTTGAAAGATAATATATTACACTTTTGTACGTGTCTCTTTTGCTGACTTTCAATGTTGGTCACACTTCCGATCCCAACTTCTACATTTCAAGCTTATATAGTAAGAAGGAAGCGTATCGAAATAAATATGCGAAATGCGATAGTATTGCTTCTTATGCAAAAAAAGGTGGACAAGTTTAAAAAAGACAGCGGAGATATGCAAAGGCCGACCAAGCGCAAAAATGGTGGTGGTGTTTTAGCACTGGTTGCTTTACTATGGCTTTCAGGCTGACAAGTTAACTCTGAAAAGAAGTGGGCGAAGGCTAGATGCAACACAAGAGCAACCGCTGCTGCACTATTGAAGAAATTAATAGTAATGCAAAATGGCTATATAAAGAGCTACTAAAGACATTGAACAGTTTTTTGAGGCACATGTAAACATACCTGCCCTGCCGTAAACAAATGAAAATGATAAAAGAAACCTTTTTGTCAAAATGCCTGTTTCAATAAAAATTTCACAAAAAAATTAATTGAACATTTTGTTCTGCAAAATTGAATACCTGCATTCCAAACTAGACACCTGAGTATATAATTTATTTTCAGTTTTGTTTGTTTCTAATTCATTTTGAAGTGTGGCTAGACGCAGACACTCTCTCACACACACACACGTTCTCTTGGGCTGGTACACAATTTTCATTTTAACAACTGTGTGAATTGTTACATGGGAATGGGAAGTAAAATTGCAAACGTGCAAAAAATTATACCTAGAATACTATACTCCCACGTTGCTTTGCATTTTGTAACGCTGAAAAAACGCTTTTGTTTGCTAAACCAACAAAAATTCTCTCTCTGGTTAAATGAAACATTACATAATGTGTCGTATAGCAGAGTAGTAGTCGATGCTGTCGTTTTGTTATTCTGTGAAATATAGGTCAAAGGGAAGGAAGCACCTTTAACAACAAACAACCCACACCGCACACGGCAGATTGGCTATTTATTGAAGCACTTTTCATTGTTATCGCTCTCCTGCTATCTAAAAAAATATATGTACATTGTTTCTATCTGTCTGGCTAAAGCACAACCTACAAATTGTGTGTACTAGCCTATTGCACTCTACCTACAAAGCCAACCAAATGGAACAAAGTGGTGCAAAAGCAAGCTTGTCTGTTTTTTTTGCAAGACGGCAAGCTAGAGAGACAAGGGCTCAAACCTTGCCATTTACACAAGCTAAGAAAAACCACGCTTGAATTACTGTGCTTTCTTAAGACAGACAAAAATTGTGAAAAATGTGATATCTGATATTTTACTGATGGTGATAAAAGTGCAATTAATTTGCATAATAGTTTAGTACTATTTACTATAATAGCTTTGTAGTTTATTGCAAGCTATGAAAACATTATTGCATTGCATTGTTGTTCTGGTTAGCAATGAAAAAGGGTCCACAACAAAGACAACTGTACACACACGCAGCCATGCACTTGGCACAATTTTATGCTTTTTACATGACAACATAACGTGTTTCGGAATCATTATCAGTGTTTTTCTTCTTCTTCTTGTGGGGATGACGACAATTAGTGTTGTGCGAGTATAAGGCGGAGGAGTCTCGAGAGGAAGATGATGTGAATAAAAATGAGAAATGATAAAAAAAGTCAAGAGTGATTATGTAAAAAGGGTATTTTGCCTTTGTCACTGGCTCTCTGCTTCATTTGAAATTTTGTTCTTTTAAATGCACCCAAACAAAAACACGATGATTCATATTTTTGAGTGAGGATATATTCTGCAAAATATCTGCTGATACGAGACATGTTGTCATTACCAATTTCATCAACAAGTGCAAGCCACAATTTTCATACAAATTGGGACGTAGGTTCCGGTTTACATCAGTGCAGATGTAATGACGCCAGGGCGACTAGTACACAGGAGCGTTTTGATAATTTTCAACGGAAAAGAGGATTGCGCAATAAATAAAGCTGGTTACGTTGTACGTGCTAAAGATTATAATAATCCGAAGAAGGGACACACATGCATAATATCACACTTGACTGTGAATAAAATAGGTTTTATTGCTTAATAAATTATCTAATAATGAAAAGATTGGTAATTACACTATACCAATTGCTAATGCACTACATGCGACAGCGAAAGAAATAAAGTGCAATGTCATTTGTTAAAAAAAATGCATCAAAGCATCAAAGAAAAAATTAATAATACAGTTGTAATTATTATGTACATGATGAATACTAATTAAAACATTATCTTTTTTACTGATTCTAATCTTAACTGCATATTAAAAGAATTTTTGCACACACAAGTTCAGTTACACACTTGACTGTGCATTTTTGATAATGCAAGTATGAATCACCACGCATTATAACATTTTATAGCCAAGTAGATAGATAGAGAGAGAGACAGAACTATTGCAACACATTTTCTTCATCTCGTCATCTGGTAAAAAAATATTAAAAGGAGAATGGCACTACCAAATGGTTTTTATTAAGAATGCATGATAAAGCACACACTACTGTCTGACATTAAGCGTTTGTGTGTGTGCTGCTAATTAATGGCACTGCTACTCAACAACATTAATATTGTGATTACACGGATGACAAGAATATAATATGAAGAGTATATAAACTATATATAATATATTATTATAATTTATAGTGTTGCTTAGCATTTTTATTAGCACCTGCTACTCATCATCGCAAATTTTAAATAAAAAAATATTGCACATATAATATATAGTTATAATATTGCAAAACCCAGAGAGATATTGCAAGCTGCAAGGGATTTTTTTCTGAGAGTACACAGTGTACACTGATAAAAAGTGACTTTGGCAATAAAGGTGTGAGTGAACACTAATCATCATAATGTGCAATTTAAGCGTTCACTTGATCATCATCATCATGAAAAAGCTCTCTGTATGTTGTAAAGTGTTAGGCAACCGAAAAAAACGGTTAAATTGAATGCATGCCCAGAGAAACAACGCTTCAGTTGCTGTTCTGTTATCATCATCAGTAAAACTATTTGCTATACAGATATATTGAACTAAGCACAAGTTTACCAGCAAACTATATAACAATACACTGTCAATTGTTAGTTTTTTTGGGCTTATAGCTATATACGTAATAATGGTAAAGTGAAGAAGAAGATGATGATGATAATGACTGTGTGTGATGCAATAGCATATATAGAGATCATTACCATAATATATTGTATTGTTGTTTGTTGTGTTATGAATGAATAGCAGGAGCATTGCAGACTCTACAAAAATGTTAACTGTATAATATGCTGTGTGTGTGCTACGTAATAAAGCGTGATCACTCTCTGCTTCGTACGTACTTTACCTACCTGCCTTTATGCCTACGTAGAACGTAATGTGTGTTTGTACGTGCATGCTGCAGCAGGCATTCTAATAATATGGAGATAATTTCAACTGACCCAAATTTGATATTGACTTGGGGCTGCTGGCGTTTTTGGGATGATGTATTATGGTTAACTTCAAATACAAGCGGTTATTATGGGTGTACTGTGCGCAAAGCATTTTACTTTTAGTGTTGTCATCATGATGATGATCATCATAGTACAATAATGAATGCTGCTGTTTTGCTGTTTCGGCGAATTACATAATTGTAATCTTTCGGTGGTAGTCACAACAATGATGCTAAAATGCACTTTACAAAGTATATGTCCTATTGCCTTTGCATCCTGTGCCATAAACAGCATGAACAACTAATTGTATGGATAAATAACAATACCATTTTCATTTTCAGTCAACGACCGACCATGTTACCTACAAATACAGCAACCGTTGCGAACACAACAATGAGTATAGAGGCGACAACGCTATTTTTTCCACAATGGGAGCCAATGCCAACCGTATTGCCAAAAAAATATAAACATCCTTTCAATTTCATCACAGAGCTACTACTATTTTTGTCCCCTGGCATTGCACACAGAGAGTGAAGTACCCCCGCAGTGTCTGTGATTCTGCATCTCCCACCAGCCAGGCCAGGGCACTGACTGCGGCTGGGTTTTTGTAGGGACACCTTCAAAACATTTCAATAGAAGCTTGAATACCACTAGAGTCCCTTGACAGGATTTTTTCAAATGGGCTTGAATCCTTTTTGGAATGTGTGACCAAGACTTAATACCAGCGTGATCATCATCATCGTTGCAAAAAAATATATTTTAGTATTCAATCCATTTTTTATCATTTAGGTCACCTCATCACATGCGTGTTTGTCTGTGCGGGAAAAATGCAGCACGTAACGTTTTTTAATATTAAAAAGATTATATATGCGTTTGCACGACCAATTTCTTGGAATAAGAGCAGCATATCACAAGCCATTTAGTTTATATGGTCAACTTGAAATTGAAATTTTGTCCGAGAAGCGGTCATCATCATCGGTTTATTTTTATGAAAACGATAACTGTAAAACCTACTGCCTTGTTTGTTTATATTTACGACTTTTGTAGCTTTTTTATGTATAGGTACGCATGTTGTTGTTTTTGCAGTCGTGCAAGCTGCAAGCAACTTTTACTTTCATTAAAATCCAAAAAAGAATGCAAAAGTTGAGTGTGTGTAGCGGAGCAACAAAAAGCAACAGTTATATATTTTATGCCATAAAGCTCAGTATATAGCCAAGAAGCAACTCCCCATTCATCCGTACAAAGAAGTTGTAATGATGTGCTGTGCTGATGTTTTTATGGGCATAGAATGTTCATCATAAAAATATATGAGGTAACATCTCACACACACACAACCTAAAAGAAAGATTCCATATGGACTTGGTTTTGATGACTTTCGCATCAAGTCATTACCCAGCGCTTGTCTTGTCTTGTCGTTTGGTGGGTACTTAAAAAAAGTCCCTATAGCTTTAAGCGTGAAGCACGTTCAAATTGAAGATGTAAAGAAAACGTGGACATGATAATGATGCTGATGAATGAATAGTATATTTGGGCAAAGAACTTGAACCTTCTCGAGAATGTAAAACGAGTGCAGCGTGTATATAGCTAATAATAATATTATTGACATATTTGAAATTAAAACCATAAAGCTATTTTATATTTTTGTAGGTGGTGTAGGTAAAACCCTTCCATTTCATATTTTGACACTTTGCCAAAATTGGAGTTCAATGTCTATTCGCTTGTTTAATGATCTGTGTACAAGTACAACAGACATAGAGGGATAGTTTTCAGTGACAGGAAACAGGAGGACAGTTTTTTTTGGTTTAAATGTTTGACAAATGTAAAACCTGTTTTTAGCGAAATATGATACGGAAGAGCTAATTGGGCTTGGTATATATTTATTCCCAGCACAAAATATCAAGCGTAAACAAAAAAATCCCAAGTGATGATAACAAGTCGACTTTAAAAGACACAGAATTTAACAAGAAGATAAAAAAAGGAGATCAAGAGCAAACATTACGCACACGGATCAATTGACTCTATTTATTTCTTTTGAGATTTGACCGTTGTTTCGCAGAATGAAAAAAAATGTCAAAGAGCATAAGCCGCGCTTATAACAGTTTGTGTAGGTCTTTTTAAATGGAAATCAAAAGGAAACCCAAAGACACAGAAAAGGCAACTGTACCCATCTTGACGTTTTATAGTGGCGCAATAGAAAAGGATTACGTGTACTGATGGCGAGGGTGACATAATCTTTGAATTCTATATAGAAAAAATTTCAAGCCTATTACCCAGAGTGGTAACAAATTGATGGCATGTTGTGAAAAAAGGATCACACAACAAGATCAACTGACAAAGTGACATTTTTTTCAGCTTCCTTTTCTCCAAACACTTTTTTGTTGGCTTTATAAAAAATATATAAGCCTTTTTTGCAACAACTTGTCTTTTATTTTGTAAGCCATATTTCTGGCACTTTTCCGCTTTTACTTTTCTCTCTCTGGCTGTTTAAGAAGAACAAGAGAAGGAGGAGGAATATATAAAAAAGAAAAGTTAAAAAAAGACAGCATAATCTTTTGATGCTTTTGATGATCATTTATTCTCACACATCCTCTATTCCGCGCTCTATTGCTGATGCATAATATTATTGTGTTGTTAGTGGTTATTACTAAAAACTATTACCATATATCTTGCTAACACTCTTACTTGCTACGGTGCAAGTGCAGCAGTGCAAGCAAGAGAGAAGCTCTAAAAGAACAAGAGCATAATGCATCCATGCATGCCCAGCAAGACACTGCAAAGTTGCAATGGCAAAACCTTTTCTTTCTTCAAAGCCATGTAACCAGTTAGCTGGTCTCGTGTGTGCGTGCTTACTCTTTCAGAAAGAAAAGACTGTATAAGAAAAGTGAAGAAGCTGTATAACACATTATTATTATATATTGGAATATGATTACACATTATTATTGTGTGTGAGGATAATAAGATAGAGAATGATCATGTCTTATGAGATGATACTAGGAATAACCATAACGTATCCATTAGCACACACACCACAGCAGAGAGACTATATACCACTACCACACTTGAGGAACGATAATAGTCCACGGTTTTTCAAAAAATAACTATGTCAGTAGGACAGCGAAAGTTTTAACATTGCTTATTCACACTTGCGCACACATACACACACATAATGAGTTATAATATATATTATTATTATAAAGAGTTTTATATGTGTGGTATGTAGTATCCGTCCGTCCGTTACATTGCAATACCTATTGTAAGAAAATACGCTATTGTCTTTTCTTTTGTCAGAATGCATACGCATCTTCTGGACAATATATACTCATCATAATTTATATGCAAAAGAATGAACATGTTTATACACTAATTTGGACACTGGCTGTCAAACAGCACAGCAGTAGTAGTGTGCGTGTTGTGCTTAACAATTTACATTTAATGGTCTTGTTGACATAATAGGTTTAAATCAAATCATTTGTTACCCCTGGCGTTCTTGTCTAAATACTTATGCTGATGATTATAATATATACTAATTATGATTGATATGGTTTTATGACTGAACTACATCTGATTGTCTCATCGTTTGTTACAGCTAATTGAGGAAGCATTTTTCCCTTTCTGATTGGAAATGATGATGACGGTAGCCAGAAAAATTATTTTGCAATAGAGGCTCAGTATATTTTTTTGGCAACTTCCTACCATATACGGAGGCAAATAAAAAAAGTTGGTCACCACCAAAAAAAACTGGGTTCCATTGTACGTACGTAACATATTACTACATAATCCTACTGTATGGTGTATTTACACATGAGTTATGGAACTCTTTTTTTAACAGCTCATCTCTATTCATATTTTTTTGTACTTTCAGGGACATATGCACGAACACGGTTATCAAAACAGAAAGAGAAGAACCAAAAAGCACACATTTTTGTTTCCATCAAACATTGGATCATGTTTTGCTGTTATGACTGTTTTAGAATGATTAACGTATACGCAGCAGTGTGTTTTATTGCTGGCTATAATAATACAGTTATAGCAGAGCACACTGGTTGGTGGTTTATTCACATGAGCAACAACTGCTGCTCTGCGAGATCAAATTGATATTATTACTATTACATATTCATTCCGTGATGGGGTCAAGGACTGGTTCATTTTGCACACAGGCTGAAATAAAGCGGAATTTTGTGATCATCATCGCCACCCAGTAGAGTTGTCGTAGTAGTAGGTAAATCTACATGCGGCGCGCACCCTTTTTGATATGATCAGATCAGCAGAAAAAAACCAACACACAGAAAGCTATTCTCAAAGAGTTTACAAACTTCTTTCCTTATTCTTCTCCCTGCGCCGTGTGTGGTGTGCTGTGCTTAGAATATCAATTTATCATTTAAAAAAATGAAAATGCATTAATGACTGTAAATCGCATTCATTATCCGAGCAACACTCCATATCTTTGCGCATTTTCATCATGTGTACAATATGCTTGCATACTTCCACTTCTTGCTTCATTTAATATACATAAATAAGCTATTTATGTATTTAGAATTGCCATGTTTTTTATTGGCTTGTAAAACAGTTACAGGAAAACTTGTGTATGGCTTATTCGGATGGAATCTCAAGTATAAAAAAACGGAACAACACAACAAGCAGAAAAGACACAAGTATTTCCCAATTCTGAGCAATGATCTATGTCTCTGTTTTATGTCAACGAGATAAATTGTAAATGCAATGCAAAGCTGTTGTGTGTGCTGTCTTGCCTGCACTCCAATTCCAATTTGCTTCACTGATTTATTATTATTATAATGTTATGCATATCTCCTCTTTAAAAAGTGATATGCCCTGCCCTAAATTTCACATAGTGCTACTTTTCCTATATACCTATTAATATATCAACCACTCGATTTTCTTTTTCCTTTTCTTCTTGTTCCTGTCGCGCTTTTTGGCAAAAAAGTGTATATAAATTTTTGTCCTATCTTTCATTCCCCTTCTCTCTCCCTGTTGGTTTCTTGGCCTCTGCTACCACTCCACCACACACCAAGATTTATTTGCTTTTTAAAAGTTTCAAACAGGCTTTTTAATTTATTGCACTGTTTGCTAAGCCCAAATATAACATATAAACATAATACACATATATTATTTTTTAGTTTAGGTCAGTTCTGCATATAATAAAAAAAGTGCAGCACAACAAAAATAATATACATACATGCATATATGCGTTATTACTCCATATTATAAAAAAGAAGATAAGAAAAAAATGTGTGTCACCTAATTCTCTTTTTAGCTTACGAAAAAAATTCATCTTCCGCCACTTTACGTATTTGTTTTTTTGTATTAAGGCATAAAAAACTGAACACAAGGAAGAAGAGAGAAATACCCTTGAAACACATTAGTTGGTTGTAATAAAACAGAACAGCAACAGCTACCACCACTTTGTACCCATAATCTCCAGAATGAATGGCAATGTTGATATTATTATTATGCTTTTTTGTGTTTATGTGTGTGGAAATGAATGAAACTGAAAAATTCCAGTGTGACCATAGAGCATAGCAGTGCAGAGATAAGGTTTTTGTATACACTGCCATATATAAAGCTTTTTCCATTTCCTTGTAAGTGGAATTTACACACAGAAAAAGCTAGCAAGGCCAACAAACAACAACAAGCGACATAGGTACATTTTTTTAAAAGGCTGTGCTGCTACTAGTAAAAAGCGAGAGTGGAAATTCTAGTAGTCTAGTAAGTAGTAGTACACAAAGAGGCCAGTTTTTCCCTCGGAAAGAAAAAAAAACTGGAGAAAATAAATAACTGGGTCGTTTTTCTCTAAAGGCAGTAAGCAGCAGTCAGCATTGTTGGCAGAAATAACGGGTGTGTGTTGTGTAGGTAGGTATTTGTGTCTGAGCCTATTTCTGCATGGCTAACCCATCTCTCTTTGATCTTCTCACAGGAAAATAAAACTCTTGACTAGTTTCTCTCTTGCCTCTCATTCCTTTTACTAGTTTTTGGCTTATGGAAAACAATTTGCAACAAGGGTTTTGCAAACATGCTGTTAAGGTGCATACTACTGCTACTACCCACATACCAAAACAAAAAATATAAATAAATGGTAAAATGTACAGAAAAACTGCGTTTGTTCTTCTAGTATGTATATGATCAAGTGCCTCTTTCTAGCTTTTTTGCTTTGTGTGTTATAAACCCATAGAGAGAAAATGGTAACGACCACCATCATCATAGCACTGCACACTGCAAAAAATATAAGTACTTCCTACAATTCCATTCCAGTGGTTTTGCTAAGGAAATGTAAAGAAAGAGACCCCATTACTTTTTATTTGGCTGGCTTCTTTTTTCTCTCAGTACACAAATGTGTGGGCTGTTGTGTTGTGTTTTGCTATATATTTTTTTATATAGTGCACCAGGTCATGCAATCTGTCCAACAGTAATAGTTTGTGTGTATTATTTTTACAAAAGCAAAAAAATTTATTAGTTTATGTGTTGCTGCTGTTGCAAGTACGTAAACTATTTTTGTTAAGTACTGTGTATATACCCATTTGATATTAAGGTGGAATGAGACTAGTGAACCAGGCCAGGTTCAACAATCACAATATCATTCCATACGTTTTTTGGTTGGTAGAAAACACTTTCACCGGATTACTATTATTGCCTCCCTCCATCCCTTTCTGTGTGATCACAGGAACATTTTCTCGGAAGTGGCCTACATACTCACAAACGTCTAAAAGAAGGGAAACACTACACTCCATGTAGTATTCACTTAGCCAAAAGACCTAAATTATAACACATTTTTTTACCATTTTCTTCCTTCTTGATTACTTTTCATACAGTAATAATAATATCATTGTGTGTGTATACCTACAAGTGAAATTTCATGTTGGAGTGAAAAAACAGCTTTCTTTTTTGCTAGCTAGGTTAATACCAAAATTTTCATCCGGAACAAAAAAAAGCTCAGGCCCATTTTCTTCTCTTTTTTCCCCATTTTCATTTTCACTTGACGGCTTGTCCCTTTTCCCAAAAAGCTGGATGTCAGGTACACACAACAGAGAAAATACAATGCAATATAGAAAGTAAAGTGGTGTATATGTGTGTGGATCAAGCCAAGCTTTTTTGCTACACGTTTTTTTGTTCCCTCCAGTAGTTATTCTCATCATCGTGATCATGCTCGCATATCACAAGGGAAGGAAATGAAGGAAACATCCCATCAAAAAAGTGGGTCTTTTGAGTGTGCGAAAAAGCAGCCAACATTCCAACATATTTTCCTGACATTGTAAAAAGCTTTATGTAGCGCAATACGGCATTATAAGAATAAATACATTTTCTGTGTAAAGGGGAAACCCTACGGTGTGGAATGGGATTCTCTAGGGAGTGAGATGAGAATCAAAGAGAAAAGGCATAGGCGGACGTAGACACACACAAACACACACCGACAGACGAAAGCGTTTGAACACAAAAGCGAATAAAAAGTATTTTAAACGTTTTCTCTATTCTGGAGAAAGCATAAGCTTTGCGGTGTTAAAGGGGTAAGGAATATAGGTAACCTTGGGAGATTCACATGAAAGCGGCTGCTGCCGCTCCATCCGGAAAGAAGCTTTACCTCCGTTTTCCCTCCCCCTCTCCCTAGCCCCACTTCCAAAAATGTTATATATTCCCTGTTTCATGTTGTATTAATTTCACAACATCCGTCCATCCGCTTTATACATATTTAGTCTGCATACTTTACTTTACACAACCTTTCTCTTTGGCTTGTTTGGTAACTGTAGACGTCGTTTCTCTTGATATGGAAAAGCGCCCAACTATAACACTTCTCTTTTGAAAAATAAGTGGAAATTTGCGGAGGAAGAGAATATGTATTTCGAGGTCGTGCATGTCTGCACCCGATGGGATCTCCAAGCCAAGTTTCAAGGCAAGCCATTACCTTACACAAACTTTTTTTTGGTAAAATAAAGGGTTACAATGGAGCAATCTAGATAGATGGCTTCATAGAGAAAAGGAGACCATGCTCCAATTTCCCTATTCTCCAAAACCTCTGTGAGGTTTACAAAATTTGCGAAAAGGTAAAACGGGCAAAATAGGCAGAAAAAAAAATTGGATGGAAATGGTGATGGACATATCAGGGCTGTATAACAAGCCAGAGAGAAAATGATGAGAAGAGCAAGAGAAGGAGGAGGAGAAATGAGCGAGAAGCTGTGAGAGAAAGAATAAAAAAACTTTTCCGTTGTATTACCCCGTAAAAAGCTTCCAGCAGAGTGGAGAAAAGGGCTTTTGATGATCTGACGGTATATTGCAACATTTTCAGCTGGTAAATAGTGTGCATTGGAGAAAGCTCTCTCGGGAGAGACACCGAGAGAGAAAGGGAGACCAATACAGTAAAGGAGAAAAGTGTGGTATAAAATGACAGCAACAGACTTTTGGCTTGAATTCCTTCTACAAAATAGAACACCATGCAAAAACGGATCATACTACCTAAATCCTCTGTCTCTCAGCCTTGTTCTGCATGTTCCTATCTGCTCTAAAGGGATAACCTTGACGCTCACGGAAGAGAGAACAAAGTGAACACCAAAAAAGTATCGTTATGATGATGGCAACCTCACCGTCATCCCATCCCAGAGCCAGCCAGTCAGTCAGATAATAATAGTCTGTGTGTATGTTAGATGTGGTAAAAAGAAGAATACTATAGTACCATACATGTTTACAAAAAGACTTAAATTTCTCTGTGCTTGTGCTCCCAGCCCTTTTTTCCCCGTTGCACTCAACCGGATTTTGGCAATATGGAGCAATAGAGAGAGGGAATGCACGCCCGCCTGAGAATAATGCAGACATTGTAGCAATATACACGGATGCGGATGGATGGCTGGAGGACAAAAAATAGGAGTTTGGTTGGTTACTCAAGTAAAAGGATAAGAAAGGAAGTTTTCAGGAATTTTTTGGATAGGGGCCCTAACCTAGGTTATATGTGTGCTTTATAGACAAAGTTCTAACTGTGCCAGAGAAGGCAGCCTGCATGCCAGCTGACAAGGCGCTTCTTTTTCTGTGCTGGCATTTTCTTTCTCTTCTTGGTATTTTTGGCGAAAGAGGAAGACCAGCAGCAGAAGCAAAAAAAGTTGTGTACTTGAAATGGAATTACTTTTTTTGTAGAAGGGCTATATATACACGAGGAAAGGGAGGAAAAGCGACAAGGCTTGGATAAATATAGGCACCACAGAATCTCCTGAGTGGAAGGCTAGTGCATAATAAATGGAGAGTCTGTCCCCTTTACCCGGTTTCCATTTCCTTCCTTTTCCCTTGGAGCATGTTCCTCTTGATAAATGTATGGCGGCAGAAGAGGATTTTCATCTTGTTGGGTGTACATTCCATTTTCTCTCTCTTTCTCTAGAAATTTGTGTGTTTCGCTTTTATGAGAAGTGTGTGTGGATGTGGATGTATACATATGTCGTGTAATAATATATCAGGTTTTATCGTAGCACGCAGCATCATGTGACTACTGTGTAGTGTCTCGCATCACGAGAGAAAGAGTGAAAGGCTGAAGTGAAATGAAATGAGAAGGGAGTGTGAGTGGTGAAGTTGGAAAGAGAGTTTAAGAGAGAGAGAAAGGAAAGGGAACATGTTTCCTTTTCCCCCGTTTTTCTAGAGAGAATCAGAGTCGCTTTCTCCTTTTGGTCTAGCCGCTCACGTTCACGCCACGTTACACAATTCGTTTATATTATTATCTTGATGAGTCTCTCTGGCAAAGCAGAGAAGCATCAACTTCCTTACTGTCTTTCCCTTTCCTGCTCATGAAGAAGAAGAAAGTACCTCAAGTTCTTTTTCTTGGAAATATGATGCATGTGTTTTCTTTACACTTTTTTTTACCATAGCACCCATACTACTGCAATTTTCAATAAAACTGCCTTTCTTTTAAAAAAAATTCCAAGCATGCAATATCTAAATGAATGGCTTATATTGTACACACTCCCATGAATGAATGCAAGTCTTGCATATATATTCATTTGTCTGAATAGGTGCATCCTCCTACCTCCCACCCGTTCTCTTTTTTTCTTTCTTTCCAATCATTTATTACTAGACAACACAGAGAGAGAAAGCCCATCATTTACCCCTACGCTCTCTGGTCTTCCTATCTATACCAAGTTTTCTCCTGTTGTGCAACTAGGTCTGGGTCTAGTTCGTGCCCGGTTTTTTTTGCCAACTTGGTCTTTATTATTACATTTATCGATCTAACTCTTTTTCGCTCTGCTTTCTTTCTTCCGTTTTCTTTGGATAGAGGAATGACGTCAAAGCCTCTGTGTGTGTTTGTATGTGTGGATAAAACTACACGAAGTAGAAATAGTAGTTGTAGTAGTAAATGTTAAACTGTTTTTGGACTTTTCCTCCAGCCCTCCTCTCGTCTTTCTTAAGCTATATATATGGGTGTGTGTATAAACATTGCCTCATAACTTGCTATAGCTTGTAACATATAGCGCATTCCAAAAATATAGTTGTCTGAATAGAAAAAAAACACAAAATCCATTTTTTTCCTCCTTCGCTTTCTTCTTTTATGACTGGGAAAAGCGGAGCTTTATCTTCAAACACTTTTTCTTTCAAATAAAGAGTATACATCGTCAAAAAGGTATACATTCATACTGCTATCCAACTCATATATAATTTTTCCATGAACAAGTTGCATGCACACGTGAGTAAAGAAGAAAAAAAGGTTTATTTCATTCTGTTCCCTTTTCACTCTGTCGCACACACAATCACACAATAGCTTTCCACTTGAGACTCATGTTTTTGCATGAACCATGATGATGAAAGGAAAGCGATATACACACATGCACTCTCTTTTACTACCTATATTACTCCTACTCCCATATGCCAACTTGAAAAGTAGTAAAAAGAAGATAACAGGAAAAAGCGTTCTAGTTCCATGCAAACACATAATATGCAAGTTTATATGTATTCATCCATTTATTCTTGTGCCAGCCGTCATTTCCCAGTCGGTAAAACATTCATTAAAGCCCGGAGAATTGGTAATCGCGTGCATTCTCCATCCATTCATTTTCCTATATAGTGGAAAAAGTGCATATATATGTGTGCGGCTTAATGTGCAAAAAAGGAATGCACATAGTCATTTATTTTTTTGCAAGCGGGTAGAGAAAAGTAGGAAACACGACAAGGAAGGACGAACATTTCTACTAGAGCGTTATACCATGGAGGCTAACATATTATCTTTTTTTCTGTCCGACATTTTTTTGCAAGGCGAAAGAAGGAAGCTTGCCTTCCTTCCGCCCTACATATATATAACTAGTATATTCGGAGAAAACTCTAATGTTCATTTTTTTCTGGAGAAACCTTGTCTCAACTTCATTGCTGTTTTTTCATTAGGAAACTCTCTCTCTCTTGCTCTCCAGCAGACACTAACTAGAACATCCGTATTAAGTCGGACATTTGCGTTTTTTCTAGGCAATTTCCCCTCACAGCTTCCTGTCTACTAATAATACTTGCTTTAAGCATGTACATACAATAGATAGATAGTGTGTGTGTGGTTGCAATAAAAAACGTAACTTTTTTTCCTTCTATTTTTATTTTGGGTTCAAGGCTATCCTAATGCGCTGCTCATTTTTGGAAGGAAAAAAAACAGACATGTTTTCTCTCCTTTCTGTTCCATGTTGTTTGTTAAGCCTAACAATAAAAAAAGAAAATGACTCTCGTTGTTAACTTTCTTTTCTGTTTTTTTAAAGAAAAAATAAAATGAGGAACTGTTTGTTGTTCTTGAGCCTACGTGCAAAAAAATTTTGGATAAGAAAGGATACATTTTTTTCTTAAGGGTTGGGCTTTTCATCATCCGAAAAAGTCAGAGGTTATATACTCTCAATACAGTAATTTATAACTTTAAACAGAAATAGCACCTTGGCCTATTGTTATATACTTTTATACGCTTTTCTTATACATGCCCACACACACACATTACTCATTACTTTAATGGAGTGTGCAACTGGACAAAAGATAACGGACTTGTATGTGGAATGTAATGGCGTTAATAAAAACGGATTACTCATCCCTTTCATCTTTTTAATGACATTATATGCCAAAGAAGAAAAAAGGAGGAACAAACAACACAATGGACAATACATACAAAAGAGGGTCTTATTACAGGTGGCCTTTATATACCAAAAGTTGTTTTTTTCTTTCTGAAGGAAATAGAAAAAAAACGTTGACATGGACACACTCTGACAATTTTCTATTAATGGATATATATGAACACACACACACACGCACAAGCCACACTGATTATATGAAAAAAATATGTGGATATAGTAATAATAACAAACACGATAGTATGTGTTCAAAGGACGGAAGGATTTTTGAAGGTGATATATTTTTTTCAATATTGCTTTTTTGTCTAGAGTGCCGGCGATGGCGGTGCGGTAGTATAATATTCCAGCGTGCCCGTGTGTCTTTCTCTTTGTGTAAGTTATACTAACTTTTTATGAAAGGTATACTACGTGGAGTGGAAAAAAAGTGGGAAGGAAGTAGACTGTGCCGCTGCTTTGTGCAAAAAAAGACAGCAGCGGTATATTAGGGTATTACAAGGACACTATCCATCGCCGCCACCACCAAAGCTATAGTATAGTATAATATGAAGTGGAGCAAAAGCTTCGCCTCGCCGCACACACAACAGACAAGTCTAAGCAGCGAGTTTCAAGGCTAACTGTCCTCTCTTGGAAAATGGAAAAGGGTTTCCTTTCTCCCATGCACTTCACTTGTTCGCCTGTCTCTCTAGTCCCGTGTCCCGTTAGCAATAATAATAAATAGTAATGGAAAAAGGAGAGGGAGGAACTGAAAACGGTGGCGGTGTTCGATATAGATAGAAAGAAATCAATAGGAAATTCATAGCATTGTGAATAGCAAAAAGGATAGCCAAAGATCCGTGAAGAGATGGAAAAGACAAATGTAATAAAAAAGAGTGGATAACAATAGATAAAAAAAGCCTCGTGTAAAACCGTTACACAATGAAATAACACACTAGATATCACTTACACACGTCACCTGTCATTTCATACAACAGACTAACTTTTTACCTTTTAAAAAAATAAACAAGCAGTTTTGTTGGTAAAATGACAAGTTATCCCTTCCTTTTAGGAAAAAAGGATATGTTCTTGAGACAGTTTTTTTGGAAGGTTAGTATAGTTTTAGAGAGAGCCCTTAAAGATTAAAAGGGTAGCTGCTGGTTTAAGCTGGATTTTAAAGTAGGTCTTTACCCAAAATGTAGACAAGGCCAAGAAGGGAGGAAGGAAGGAAGATTTTACTACGCTACTATTATACTATTTATAGAAGCTAAGGGATCCGCGTAATCCAGAAAACTGAAGGAAGTCTAGTTTTTTCCCTTTCAATTCATTACGCCATTGTTACAAGTTTGCTTGCTTTTGCTTTTCAAGGGCTTTCCTTGAAACTTTTTCGAAGAAGATACCATGCCAGCAGAAAATTAGGGTGTACGCTGTAAACACATGACTGTTCTAGGAAATAAAAAGCATTACTACTGATTATTACTGAATTGTTGTTGTTATGGTGTGCGCTCACATGGGCTTTTACAATAAGTAGAAAGAGCTTTTTCCCTTATGTAGCCTTGAGAAGAAGGTACAAGTGAAATAAAAAGGAGACACGACACAATTACTTTGGAGGAAAAGCAAGGTTGCATTAAAATAGAATAGAGCACGAACACAAAAGCATAAAGATTCCGTCTGCTGGCCAAAAATCCCATTAAGTTTGCTCCAGGTTAAGCACAAGTCTTATTTTTGGCTGGTTAAAATGGTGCTGAACTTGGTTTGTCAGGCTAATTAGAAATATGTAAGAAACTACACGGAAAGCTAAATGAGTAGAATAATAAATACCTATTAAAGCTGATGAAAATGATTAATCAGCTTTGAGTGCTATTGTCTATGAAAAAACTGACATACATTTTTGCCTGTTTTTCTTCTTCTTATTTTGTGTCTATCTTAAAGATCTCAAGTTCAAAGCTGATAAAATGGGATTATAAAAACACGAGAGGATGATGACAAGAATGACGTGCTTGAAAACTGATACTGTGGCTTTCCAATTTTCCCTTGTAACGGTAACATGTACACATTGTCTATATTTTTTGTACTAAATTACCGCAAAAAATCGATCAATGTAGCATCATGAGCATCTCATTATTTCCCACTACCACCACTAACGTCAACATCCTTCGTTGTCATCATCGTCATCGCTATCACATCACTCGGCCCAAATAACTGATCAACCTTATCATTGACGCTTCTCTCTTTCAATTTTGCTTTTTTAGAAGAAAAAAAACCTGGCCTGATTTTTTCTTCTTCTTAAAACGTAAAGGTAAATCCGTTTTACATAAATTTCAAATTCCCTTTAAAAGAACAGGTGAAATTACAAATTTTGTAGTAAGTAGCACATAAAAGCTGATGCGCGGATGACAATGAATTTGCAGAAAATATCGACAAGTGTAGAAAGCTTAGTATAGGAATTTACCCAAAAAACGTCTATATGCATGGTTAACTGTGTGACCCTGCTGACATTTCAAAACGACACGTTGCTTTTGGCCGTTATAAAAGTTACACAAGGTTATAATTAAAGCTTACAACTAAGGCCTCACACGTAGCCATATAGAACATAAGTGTTACAAAAGCCACTGTTGCAAAGCCAAATGTCAATTATAACATGGTTTTATTACCCTCCCTAACAGAACTAATCAAAAAATAATCAATAAGGTTGCCACCTCTTAGAGAGCGTTATGTCACCACGACATATTTAATTGTCCTTAAATCCCCCGAAAAAATATATAAGAAAAGAAACTACCCGAGACTGACAGGTGGACTATCTAGAACAATTACCCGTCAAAATATAGCAGACGTGTTAAAATAATACATCAATTCCTATTGCTTTACTAATTAGAACGCAAATTGTCCAATAAAAAGCAACGGAAAAATAATATGCACATTATTTTTACAGCCTGTTTTTATCAAACAGCCAATTTTTATATATAGCAAGATACTATAAGCCATTGTCGTTTTTAGTATTATTGTTATCGTTAGAGAGGAAAAAACAATAACGATATTATTTTTTATCTGAAATGTGTCTGCCTGAATAAATGTACGTCTGTCTGTGTGCGCACACCAAACACACACAAAACCCTTTTTATCTACAGTTTTGTCTGTTTTCCCTGTGTACTAACCAACCACTTCTACTCTGCACATTAAACAAGAGCAAACAAAGCGTGAAAATATTAGGATAACCTAGAAATCCACAAAAATTTCGTTTTCATTCAACCCACATACTATTTCATTTCATAATCGTACATGATGAGAAATAATAGATAGAGAGAGATAGACCATTCGCCAGAAAATAAGAGTTGGAGATGGATATGCGGTTTTAACTCGATGCTTCTTTGTGTGTGTACATACCTCACTTCCCTTTCAAAAGTAATCTGGGATTATTTATGAGACCCAAGAGAGAGACTGAAAACTCTAAAAGCGTTCAAAATGATCTTCCCTATAGATAGTCCATTTTGGCTTTGATGTTGGCACTTTATTGAAACTCGGCAAAATTGCCCATTAGCCCAAAGACAGAAAAGCATCATCAGAGGAATGCATACAAAACGTACAAAGTAAATAAGGTTGACTTGGTCAGTATGGAAAACTCTGGGCTATGACATTATTACACCGAGAAAGGTTTGAATAATAGCTATAATATGCATTATGTACGTATTTAATTTCGTTCTTGCAAGGTTATTCCAAAAACGTGATAATGATTGACTAGAACATGCCACAACACTAAATATTTTGTTGGGTTAGGAATATATATAAGCTTATATACATACTTTGGAAAAATCCATAAGGTATTAAATGCGCAAGGTGCAAAAACGCTTTTCCGCTTTATAGTTTCGCTTAAAACAAATTAGTAAATAATTGATTACATTTTCCCCTCTCAACCTAAAAGACAAAAGGGACGTGTAATGGCTTTATATATGGTGTGATGTGGCAAAAAGGCTAAAAGCTGTGTGCGGTATACGGTTTCTTAATACTCCACCTAATCTAAAAACCAATATGCAAAAAAGTCCAACCATCGGCCCACCACTTTTTTTTGGCATGTAACAAAAGAAACGGCGTAGTTTAGTAATTTCCTCTCTTGGAAAGGTGGCAGGAAGAAAAAAAACGTGTTTAGAAACGTGAGCGTTCTAACAAAAAGCAATATTATAGCTGTGTATATAAGTAATTTAGCCGAGGAGCGTAAAGGAAAGGAACACTGTCCCAGGGTCACACTTTATAACAAAACATGAAGGACAATGGTAACATCAGAAGCAAGTAATAGGCCCATCACACACACACACAAAATATAATAACAACACAAGAGGCCCCGAGAGTGTAACACAGACAAAAAAATAAGAGAGAAAACAACAAACTACGTAACAACAAGTTTAACAAAGCCATGTAATCATATTCAACACACACACAAAATTTTCTACATGGTTATCATCATTTGTTAATCAAACGTATCATCTATAATAGATAGATCCACAACAAGCCACACATTCCTTGTCTGTCTAGCATTTTGACTTTATTATTTGGTATAAAGTGTAAAGTGCAAAGCCAAGGTGGAAGCAAAAGAGAGAAATTTTGTTTATTTTATGTATACTTCTTGGTTTGGACTTGTAAATGACCTTGCCATCCTTTTCCTTCTAACGTATAGTTAGTTTGTGTGTGCACTGTGCAGTGTAATTGAGTTTTGTCAATATGCTCAATAATAATCATGGACTAGCCCAAGCTTGCTACTATTTACCCACAGAACCAGAAAATAAATTTCCTCTTCATTTTCTTTTTGTCTTTGAGTGTCTGCTAGTTCATAGTTCCAGTGGCCTTTTTGTACATGTATCAATATCCTACTACCTTCCATTGCCCATTTCTTTTTCCTTTTTGTAGCTTCATTACTTATTCATTCATTTTTCCACTGTCATGTTTTTCATTTCTGTCTACCCTCAAGTTTTGGTTATACAATGCACGTAGTAAAAGTAGTAGTAAAACTAATACTAGACTACCTATCTATGTGAATGACATTTTCGTTATTAGCTTTTCGCTTTTTGCACTGGAGTTATTATCATTTTGAAAACACGATGAATTTTTTATTTCTTTTAGGTTTCTTATCAAACCTTTCATTTTTAACCTCCGGTTTTTTCCTTTTCAGTGTGCCGGGTGCCGCTATTGCAAAAATATAACTGATAGCCTGTAAAAAAATCAAAAGGTCCTTCCTTGTTCAGTAACCTTACTTGGTATGGATTCTTCCAGTTCAAACTGCACCTGATACCATAATGCTCCCTGTGCCTACCAGACAGGTTAATTGATTTTCAGTACCTACTCCAGCTATTGCGGTGAAATTTTAACGGTAATAACCGTATAGACTAGATAGATGCCGGGGTAAAGTGAGTACTTTTAATAGCCGGGCATTTAAATTGGCGTACATAATTTCTTGTTGTTTGCCTAAAAATTCCAGCCCTATCCTGTCTGCTGACAAAGCAATTACTTGTAGGTTAACTTGAATACTACAAAAAAGGGATCGTAATTTTGGTCATTTTTAAAACCCCGACTATAAATACGTAGTTAGTAGTCCAGTCCTGCGCATTTTTTTACAATTGCAACAATTTGTTCCCCGAAAAAAAATTGAAGGACAGGGTAGTTGACATGATTATCCTCAGAGTATAAATTGCTATGTTCTTTTTTTGCGCCGTTTTCTGCACACATTTTATAGACAAACGGTCTGGCAAAAATGTATAAAAGGGGCTTTTACAAATTCCTCCACCACCACCACCACCGCCGTTTTCAAAGGGCAATAATAATAATCAGCTATAATTTCCAGTCCGGACACACCAAAATGGAATTGTAATAGTAGGCTTTTGCCTCTATCACACAGACTAGCACACTAATAATAGCTGTCCCGCGGACATAGTCGTCATCATTGTTATCATCATCATCATCGTCACTATCATCTATGGATTTCCGATTTGGATGATTTTGCTAGTTTGTCATACATATTATTCTGATTAGCGTGTGTTTTCTATATAGCAGATATATATTTTATAGTGCTTGTACAAAGCTACTGGAACAAGTAAAGTGTTACGTGTGTGGTGGTGGTGGGGGAAAATGGTTAAAGTGGAAGGAAAAAGGACAATTTCATACAAATAGGCATATTATATATATATTATATTGGCACACAGTCGTAATATGTCAAACGTTGTCAACTTGTTTGACCTTCAAAACCTTTTCCTCTCCTGTCCTGTCTCTCTCTTTTCTAGCTTTTTGTCATTCTACACACAAGCTTTTGTTATAAAGTTGAAGTTGAAGAGCAAAAACATGATGATGGTTAACTATATTTGTATTGGCATTGGTGTGTGCTTGCTGCAACTAGTTATTATTATGACATGTCATGCATATATTAATAGTTACACGAGCCTGCCACCGCCACCACCATCGATAAAAAAGAAAATAGCACGTTATTGAATATTTTTTTGGCATATTGAAATGTATAATAGGTAGGTAGTAGCTTTTGGCGGAGCGTGGAAAGTGTTTAGCGAAAAAAAAAACTCGGAGAGATAATATAAAAATTAAATGTATAAAATATTAGCAGGCCGCTGCTAACACCGATTGGCCAGTGGCAACAGCAGAAACCACAAGCAATTTATGACAAGACAAGACATGACACAAAAGTGGTGCTACTTGTACAATTGACAAAATGTCCAATGTTTCATGTTGTCTGGTTGTTGCTTAATACCCCGAAAGCCTGTCTGGCTTTTTGTGTTCCTGGTTTTTACATGGATATAGTGCCATGTTCGCTAATATTTTATTATGCAGAGAAAATAGAAAAAGGATGGACAAAAAGTTTTTAATACAATGATGAGTGGTGGTAGTAGAACAAGTAGGAGTAGTAGAAGTAGCAGCAAGCAAAGCAGTAAGTGAGACTATAGTATAAGGCGATAATAATAATAATGTGTGGAAAGGAAAGACTAGTGAGCTATTATGATTATTGCTTCTATAACAACGACAATTTCCCATTTAGATGCCACGCCAGCTTTATATTATGACCAAGAAGAAAAAAAACTTACACTTTCTTGCTGTCTATGTGTCTATATTTGCTTAAAGGTTTGTACATGTACTTATTAAGCAAGGGTAATAGCTTGGTTGGCATAAAGACGATTATTATACACTAGCTTTCGTCACACTCTCAACAGGCAAAACCAGAAGTGTGCACATGCTCCTTCCGGGAAATTAGTCAGCTTGGCAAACACAAAAAGTTTTTCAGCAAGGAGACCAGAGCGGTAATGATGATGACGACGGATGGATGACCAAAATTGTATAATAAAGGATAGTAGTAACATAAGTGGCGATTATATGAAGCTGCGTTACTACTGAGGATGAGTATGATGAATTTTGTGTATATTTGAGCATTAATAATAAATACAGAGGGAATTAATGTGAGGTTTGTCCTTGTGGAAAAACATTGTCGTGTGAAAGGTGTAGAGCTTTGCTCAACATTAATAATGTTATGCCAGTTGTTGTAGAGAGAAGAGCAATTATCCTACTAATTGTTCTTGTTTGTCACCACAAAAGAAACACAGAATATTGGATCTTGTTGTGTGTAGTAGCAAAATGGTATTAATAAATTGGTATTTTTGTACTAATCGATTTTTCTTCATTATATCTATTATAGCAAAAATAAGCTATCTGAAATAGTATAATATGCACATGCACACGTATATCATATCATATCAGCATATCTCACTTTTAAGTGGTTATGGTCGGTTAGTAACGAAAAGAAAATTTTTTCGCTTTGAGGAACTACTTTTGTGTGTGAAAGAGAAATACTGGTTTTATCACTTCAATTTTATCAATATTTGTTGTTACGCTTGTGTTTGATGAGTAGTTTTGCTAATCTTTAACTTGGCTAAATATTTTACTATTTGCCACTCGAGATGAAAAAAATCAAATCAAATAAAAAATGGCTCTTCATTTTTTCCCTTTCTTCAATCAAAACGATCAATCTAACCTATTTTTGTTGTTTGAATGAGCGCAGTTTACAAGCAAAAAAGACTATATAATTATAATAATACTTTATAGAACTTTACTTTCCCCACAAGCTCAGCAAAGCATGCAAAAAAGGGAAAAATGTATATAATGTATTGGTAATCAAGCCTATATACCACTGCCATTCTTGAAAGGAAGCTGAACTCCACTATTATTATTACCTATTATGTATGCAAGCCACTTGTGCGTGTGTGCTTATGGCTATTCAAACCAATTTAGCTTCAATTGACTTCCAATTTACTTCTGCTCTTTTTGTATTGACTTTACCCAAAAATAGAATTCTCACACAAGCTTGTTCATTATTTCGCATTGTTGGTGTTAATCAATGCAGTTTAAAGTGCAGCTTTACATAAAAAAAATTGCTGCATTTTTGTTCTCTTTTCGTCACTATACCTATCAATAATAACATTGGCCTTGCTTTATTCATCTCTTTCCCTTTGCCTATTTCACACTCACCACAGCCAAAAAAAGCCAAGCCACTACCATTCATTTTTCACGAACGTTATGCATGTGCGGTTTTAACAAAAAGTGCTCATGCCTCAATCATCATCACATCAGTGCTCATCCCATCGTGATCTGATCTTGGGAATGCGTATGCTCTATATATACCTACCATGCGTAATAATTTATATCAGATTGTGTCTTGTTTAATAATAAGCAGTAAGAGAAGAAGAAGAATCAGAAGAAGAAAAAAGTTTCCTTTTTTATGTCTTCCTTAGATACCTACTACTTTACTTGCCTCTCTGGCTGCGTGAGAAGAAAAAGAGAAATAATTGAATGCTCAAAAATAGGTGGTGGTGGTGCATGGTGTAACGAAAATCTCTCTTTTGGAAAATAGACGAATGAAGATCAGAGGATGCAATGATGATGCACTTCACTCCCTTTTCTTTAAGAACCAGAGAGTATGCATGCATTGCCTATCTTCATAATATTTTTAAAAGTACAACAAAGTAATATGCATTTATAAAATTTTTATCGAAACATGAACAAAATTGGTGCAGCATCATCATCCCCCCACATACAACACACATAAGTAAAAGAAGAAGCAGGTCACCCCATTTTTCTAGTAGCAAAGTGAAAAAAAGCATACAGGGCTTGTCTATAATATATCGACACCAAACGCATCACGCACACCAAAAAATATAGTGGGAGACTTTGTAAAAGGTTGGAAAACTACTAAAAAAGATGCACTTTTTTCAAAAAGAAAATTCTGCTTTACACTCGGTGACTTTACACCATCTATTTTTACGCTTATTTCATATAGTGTGGTGGATGATCACGATGACGCGAGCAATGTGTACTATGTGTGCAGTGAAAATTCAACGAGGCGAAACAACAATGACTTTGCCGACTTGTTTTTTTTTCTTTCTACCTCTTTTCCTTCCTTTTTACTAGTTTAGCCATCTTGCACTTGACTAACATCAGATAAAATTATATGAAAAGTACAAGTTATTTTGTTTGGTGTAGTCTGCACGTTACAATTGTAGTAAACTACAACATTGTTTGTTTGTATCAAAAAATATAAAAATTTATGATGACGAAATAACGACAGGAAAATGGTTTAGTGTAGCAATCTATTTTTCTACGTTTCCTTGTGCCACACTACTCATTCACTGCAACCAGGCATGACCACGCCAAGGTAAAAGAAATTTTTGTGGAAAAAGGAGGGGGTGACATTGCATTCCTTCGACTGCTTTTGTAGAAGAAGATGATGATGGGTACAAAACTAAAAGAAGAATAAAAACAGGTAGCTTTTGACTTTTGGGTTTGGTTTTGATCTCTTCATTCAAACTCAAACAAGAAAAGGTACGCACACACATCTAATCTCCGTTTTAACTTGATTCACCATAGTCATTCTTTTGATCATGATGATGGTCTCGTTGTGCTCTGTTTTGTTTCCGGAGAAATTATAAGGTGCAGACGTGCATAGTTTGTACCTCTATATGACATTGAATGTCATTAAGCGAGTCAAAGCCATAATGTACCAAGTAATATCTGTCTGCACCCAACACACCAAAAAAAGATCAGAGATTAAACGTTTAAGAAAAAAGGAAAAGTGAACACACAAAACGTGGTAAAAATATAGCACACAGTTATGCATGCGTACCAAATAAACATTTTTAGCATGTACTTGACTTTTTTCTGGCTTTTTACACGTTTCTCTAGCAAACTTTTAAAAATATACTTCCCCATTCACAAAAGTGAATCTTTATATCTTAAAGAGAAATATATATTAGTTTACTGATGAAACGGTAATCTACAATGAACATCTTTTAATTTCCTTTTCCTTGAATGTATTTATATGTACGCAACAGTTTCTTCAAAAATGATTATACCGCACTAAAGCTCATAATTATTTTATATGTTTGTTATATGTAATTTTTAGAAACACTATTAATTCTAATTATATAGAGCAGACAGTATATATTACTCACTGCACTTTTTTTTCTAGAGCAACTTTGCAAAAAACATTTTTATGCTGTTTGAAAACTGCATTACAACTTGTGTTACTCTCTCTTTCATCAGACCTAATTTTTTTCTAGAAGCTATAATTAATCACTATTTTAAAGAAAAATATGTTTTAAAACAAATAAAGAAAAAAGTGCATCTTAATCTCTATATAAAAATTAGTTGGGTTGTTAAGTGAAAGAAAAATTGCAACTTAATTTTCTAGGTCATGTTGAAAGGGAATCTGATTCAGTGTGCATAGCTTACAACCAAAAGTGCATGGATCAATGAATAGATAGCAAAACTCTACACGGTCTTTGCAAAAAACTTTCAGAAGTGCTGCCAGCACCCAATAAAACAAAGTCTATTTTGTTTCTGTTCAAATTGGGAAGTTAAAAAATAACACCAGTTTTGTGGCTTATGCTTTTACACCTTGTCTACGCGTTAAATTCCATTAAAAAATTTGTTTTCTTTTTTATATATCTGCTTGGTATAGACACATTTTACATGTGTATAATGTACAACCATATAACACACACACCAGCAGACTCGTTGAAAGGGAAAAAATTCACACCCTATTTCCTTTTCCTGTCATCATAGGAAATCTGCAGAGAGGAAAATATATTTTATATACCTGTGTGTTCTATATTGTACAAGGTAGTAGGAGAGAATCTATTAGAAATATTTTTTTTGAATGCGTGTGTGAATTTTATGGCGTTGGTGATACTGCCAAAGCTGTGAGACTTTAGCCAGCATTTTCATTTTCATCTGCAGCTTTGACAATGAGTGTGGATGGATGTGACAGTGAAAATTGTTTGCATAAGGACAACGTGACGTCCATTTTTTTACGGATGAAATATTCACGTCTCTATTTCTACTATTTATTTTGCATATTAGACAACTGCGTGTGTACTATATGATGATTATGATGAGCATTGCAACAAAACGATGGCGCAATCAATGTTATTTGATAAACTGGGGCTTTTAGTAGAATATCCTGTGTTTCAGGATGGGCTGTGTGTGTCAAGTAAACAGCCAGCTTTTGCAGCAGCAGTACAGAGAGAGAAACAGGTTGTCGCAACACATTTTTTTTCTCTCTGGCATACAAATGAAAGTGGATTCATAGCACGTTTAGGATTATAGATTTGTAGTCGCATGAACTGGATCAATTAGCGTGACTGAGAATGAATGAAGGAAATAATAACTATGATAATAAAAAATAGAGCTGACTGTCAGTCAAGTGACAAAAAAAGGTGAGCTTCCGGAAACCGGAAGGTCGTTTCGTTATTACGGAAATTTACAGTGTGTAGTATGAATTGAAATGGAAGTGACATGCAAGAATGGTTGGTATGAATAAAAAAATGGGCCAACCCAATAAGCACGCTACTGCATGGAAATGTAATGCAAATTGTGGAAACAGGGCGGATAATACAATGTTGTTGTTGTAGAGATAGATTCTATGCAGAGGTTTTTGTAAAAAATGTTCATTGGACACTTACGATATCTCTTCATTAGAGACTTTTTGTACGCTTTAGGATTAATTCCCAGATCCATGGGCTGACCATCGGAATCATCCGAGTCCTGCGGACTGCTCGAGTCCCTTTCGTAACTGTCTCGATGGTCAAAAATGTATGGTGGAATGCCCGCAGCAGCGGCTGACCTTGCAGCGGCAAGCATAGCAACGGGTGAAATGGAGTCACTACAGAGAGACGACGAGGAGGAGGATTTAGAGGAGCTTGAGGAGAGCTGATGGTGACGACGATGATGAGAGGACAAGTCTCTGACCACGTTGTTATTATTCTCCAGATCCCGGGCATAGCCTCGGCTTCGCTTGGAGTGGCAACTTAGATCAAGAGCCATTTCCGGTTCCTCGGACTCTGAGGACGGGGTGTCCATCCCATCCTCCTCATGATGATGATGATGGATAATGTTAGCGTGATGAATATGGTGCAAATTATGCTCCTCTTCATTTAGAGAGCTAAGGGAATCCTCTCTAGCCACTCGTCTGCTGCTGCTGGTTGCCCCACCACCGTTTTGCCCTGCAAAGTGGTGATGGTGAAGATGATGGGCAAGATTGTTAAGGTGACGACGTTTTGGATGGATTGGAACTGGAGGGGACTTCATCACTGTCTCCCGGCCAGAAGTGCTTAGATTTGTGGCAGAGTCACTCTGTTCGTTGTTCTGGCTACTGACTACTACTACTGAAGACGGATTTGTTTGTGTGGAGGAAAGAGAGGAAGGAGAGCTTGGTGCTGACATCGACTTGGACAGTCGACTATTATTACTTAGAAGAGTTTCTCTGATATTATTATAGATATTAGGGGAATGCTGAGACTCCTGCTCGTATGCTCGTGAGACGGGAGACGGACTCCGGGACCTTCCTCCAGACACCGTTACTGTTTTCAAGTTAAGCGCTAGTGCGCCGCTGGGACTGTTGCTTCTCTGATTGTGGTGACCTTCACCGTTGCTGCTTACAGCGCTGACGCTTAACGTGCTAATCTCCATTTTGCTACTGTTACTATTATTACTATTAGTAATGGTGGTACTACCAACACAGTTAATTACACTAGAATCCTTTTCAGTTGCTGAGCTTGTGGAAAAGTTTATAGCCTGATCCATCATTTCTACACTAGCATGACCAGCAATATTGGGCGTTGATGTGTATTCCTCGCTTAATACTCCCATTGTACATTGAGAACAGGAAACACAGAGAGAAAATTGACACACACACAGTTTTTTTCTTTTACTTTTCACCAGTCTTTTTTACTTTCCCTTTTCAAATAACAACCTAACAAGTTTTTATACAAGTTTGTGAGATCCCTAACAAAAAAGTGTTAGTATTCCGACGCTAAAAATCCAATACTGAGGGTAACTCCAACAGGACACCATGAATTGTTAAAGAAGAACAAGAAGTGTACAATAAAGCGTTTGGCAGGAACATGTTTTTTTTCAGTACTTACACCCACTGACACACGCCAGACTATTCTTTTATAACCGCATGTAAAATGTGAAGGACAAACACACCGTTTTGGTGTATGAATGTAATGAAAGTTTGCACTATATTGCTTTCTCTTTGAAACGCCTTTTGACTTAAATGACGACAGAGAAAATATTGATTGAGGAATAAAAAGCCTTGCTACTATATAAATATAGATAGCAATGCATAAAAATTCCACCACACACGCAAAAATCCACTAGTTAATTATTAATCCAAAAAAATCCACAAAGCTGTGTATGAAGAAGAGAGCACACTGCTTATATAGTATTATAGCTTGTCTGTGAAGTGAATTCAAGCCGGCGGTGTAGCTTTGAAAAAAAGCTACCCAGAAAAACAGCACATGAATCAACCAAATACAGACACTTGCTGCGTTTTCCTCGCTGGCATGAAAAGCGAAACCACAACAAAGTACAAATTGGTTGCTTTCTTTTTGTTTGACAAAATCCGAAAAATGGCAACTGTCACAAAAATTCACAAATTGTGAGGATAAAACTTTTTCAATGAAATCCTATTCTGGATTATTTTCCAAGTTTGCGATAAAATGTTGAATTTTATAAATTCATTAAACTGTTTTTAAGTGTTGCTGTTGTTAACAATGGTTTTTCTGTTTCACCTGTAAACACCGGAGGAGGCCTTTTTTTCAATGCCCCAAAAATATACTTAATTGTTATACTATTGTATATATTATATATTATAGTATGTTAATTAAACAAGGGTTTTTTCCTTCCACTTTGACACTCCACCAGTAACACAATGTCATGAGTGATGTCAATGGTTTTTTTCTTCCCACCTTGATTTTCCAATTAAAATTATTTTGTTCAAAAACTTATTAAATATTCAGCTTTTTAATCATCCAGAACAGAAGAAACACGGGACAAAACTAAATCAGATTGATTTTCCACTCGTGTACAAAAACCAAACTCACCGCAGCACTTTCAAAGCTTAGATATGAGACCGTTCTAAAGTTCTCTATATGCCCAACTGTAACTGCCAATGAGTAGATTGAGACTAAACACGGGTTTTTTTCTTAGCTATATAACCTGGATGACTTAATACTTTCAACTTTGCACACTTTTTATGCTTAAATAGTTAAAACAGAAGAAGAAGAGGACAGAACAAGAAGAAGAAATAGTTTTGGTTTTTTTTCTTTCAAAACTGTATCAACTAAGAGGCGACTTCTAACCGAGTTTTTTTTCTCTTTCGTATTTCTGTTCTCTGCGCTAAACTGGTATACACACAGCCAGCTAACAAAACGTACTTTACATTTGAGGACAAATTCAACAGCAACGTGCTTCCAGCCGGATCGGTGAAACACAACTGAAGTCTGAGCGAGCAAGTGAGATGTGTCGAGTAGCACAGAAATGTTAGCTAAAGCTGTGTGTAGTATCTAAAGCTCTAACCAGTTTGCACGTATATAAACGCGCTGTTATTTTCTATGTGCTGTGCTTATTGCCATTGCTGCTGCATTCATTCTTGGTTTCTTTACAATAATAATGCAATGCAAGTCAAAGCCAAGTTGGTAAAGCCTGCATCAATCTATGTGATAGTAATGTAGTATGTAATCAGACTGGTTGCAAGAGGGATGCTGACGATGATGCTGCTGCTTAACAATTTTTCTGTATAGGAATGTTGTACACACTCACGTTTATCATGATCATCATCATCATGCTCGTCTTTTACTACTAACTTAGATACCAACTTACATACTTTACTTATTATTGATGTAGCAACAACAGAGACAGAGACACACAGAAGCAGTGGCAAATAAATATATAAGCTTAAATTTACTTTGTTCTCTGGTTCGTACTCTGTTACACCAACAAAATGATAAATATGTGAGCTTATGTGAGCGCATTTTGTGCGTTTGGTTTGATGAGTTGGTAAATGGATGGGAAATTGTTTTCATGCTTACTGCTGGCTTATCATCAGATTTTCCAATAGAAGCGGCCACAGCAGTAGCCTCTTTGGCTGTTTGGCAATAATATATCATTGTTAAGAAAATAACGTAAGGGATGACTACATTGTTAAGGCAATACATTGTTTTTCCTATTTTATCAGAAAAGTTAACAATGGTCATATTTATATAAAGAGGCGCTTGGATTTTGTGGCGGAGGTGGATGCTTTTTTCCTCCGTGGATCCAGCTTGGTTTTAATGGTGAAAATGCCTACAGCACAGACTAGGCAATAGGCATGCAGTTTTCTGCCGAAAATGTAATATATTTTTGGCTGATTGGTTTGCTTGATGCGAATTATTAGCTGGTAGACAGCAAACTACATGGTTGAGTGGGTAAGCTGCATGAACATCGGGCACTCTAAATCCAATTCGCAAAGTGTCTTTTGTAGAAAAGTTACTGGCTAAAAAATATCAATGCTGCTTGCACACTCAGTGCAAAAATGTGGGAATAGGCTTTTTTGACAAAAAAATATAAACAGGTTTTTTTCTGCGTTTAACCGCGAAAGCCGTTTTTTATTCACTTCCAGAGATTGCATTTCTCTTAAAAAAGGATTTTTCGGAGGGAATAAAAAAAATAAGCCCAATGTATTATCCCTACCCACTATATAAAAAATTCAAACGTTTTTGGATTATTTTAAAGAGAACTGGGAAGCTCTCTAGGAAAATAAAAGGATCACATGTTGAAATTGTAGGTGACGTGGGTGGAATGAAGCAAGTCAGGTAAAAAGGATTATTGCGACAATGACAAAGCAAAAAACTTGCACTCTTTGCTCTGCCATTATGATTTTTCCCTTTTGTTAAAATATATAATGCAAAGCAACAATAAGGACGGATGCGCTAATCTTGTAAAAATAACAATATGTTAGCGCAACACCTTTTGAAACAAAAGAGGTGCACATACCAAATCAAAAAGAAGAAAAGAATCTACTATATCATCAGGTAGCTTGACTATGACCAAATAAAATCAACCGTCATCATCATTTTGTTTCATAACTGAACAAGTTACCGGTTTTTCTTCTAGAGTACTATAACAATGTAAGCAAAATAGCTTGACATTTTTTTACCATATATATTAATTTCCCACTAGTTTACATGGTTGTTCAATAAAAGTAACCAACTAACCATTTTTTGTGCAATAGCTTGCAATATTGTGTACAAGTGCAGTTGACTCTACAAACGGGCAAAAAAATCATAGCTAGTTATCATCCTCATCAGCCTCACGTACAAAAAATAACAAAGCGCACATTATAAAATTTTCGTTTAAATGGCTTATCTAAACTTCACCTGAAAAATTGTATTAAAACAGGCTATTGCGCTATAAAGCTTAATAGCACACAGACATGTGTTTTGACAATGAATGCACTAACATTGTGCACATTATTACTATAGTGTGTAATCACAATACTGAAAAAAAACTGCGTAACTCAATCTTCCTTATAATAAAATAAATCCACAGTCCATCTACTATACTAGCTCATTTTTTTCCATATAAAAAAATTTGATAATGTGGTCTTTTTATCACAAAAAAATGTACATCTCTACCCACACACAAGCTATATAATCATTCCTAAATGGCAATGTTATCTTAGTATATTGCTGGCATAGTATAAAGCTATATTGCAAGCAAAAATAATATTGCATTGCAATCTGCCACTTATATATTTTTTGCCACACTGCCAGTAAGTGCGTTTAGCAAAAAAAAATATTGCACAATCCACCTCCACCACCTCCTTCTCGTTGTCATGATTATCATTATGATATATCAACTGTGTATATGGTTGTATAAGCGACAAATGCAAGCAACAATGAATGCGCACTACAAAACAGGGAACAAGCTTATGCCATCATCACCATTTATTGTTGTAATACGCTATGCGCTCTTCTGCATCTGTCTGACATTGCGTTACACTTTGGCTACACACACAACAATGCAATGCAAGCCTTATATATTATTATTATCATGATGATCATTACCTCTCTATAAACGCTAATAGCTTGTTGAAAGCTGATTTTTTTGCAATGTGAGTCAACTTAATCAGGAATAGGAACATAAACGTTCACATACACCTATTGACTCATATCATTATCATGATCATCATCACTATCATCATCATCGTCGTGTGTACACTATTACAGCAACAATTTTTTTTACTCTGGTTGAATATTATATCAACAATGAGAATGAGAGTGAAGTGAACTACACACTAGTGCCATATTAGTATATAGTCTTATTAATTCCCTACATCATTGTTGATCATGAAATCCTTTTTCCCTTGTCGGTTTGTGTGCTCTTTTTGCTCTTATTACTTTGTAAATGACTCTAGAGAAGGAGGATTTCATTATTTTATTAATATTTATAAACGTAATATTGTTATGTGTGATGGGTGCTATTACATATTATTTTTTAGCACGAGCCACTTTATTACAGTTATCTAGTCCAATAGACAATGTTACGCGGTATTTGTTATATATCGTGCCATTGTTATTACCACAAGTTTTTACTTTTTTCCCAGTTTTTATTTTTATCATAGCAGAAGGTACAACATGAGCATGAGAGACGTGCAGAAGATCAAAGATAAGTTAGAACTTGCGATACACATTTTTTTAATACATAGTAATAAGTATGCTAATAAACAATAACAATTTTGTCATTTAGGTTTTTGCAAGTTTTTATCTTGTTGATTGTTGCACGCCTTGTTCATTGTCTAGGTATGCCCATTATTGCAATTCCGAAAAAATTCCCTTTTGCTTTCAATTCAAAGTCTGAAATGATTTACTGGGTTTCATCCCATATCATGAGCTTATAGCGTCATCGTGTGTGAATGTTCATCCGTGTTTGTCTTTTTTATATTTTCCTAGTTTAATGTGTGTGTGCACTGAATTATTGAGTGCACATGGGTAGCAGTAGCAATGAACCTAGAAAAAAAAACTATGATGGATTATGCAACTGGATATTGGCAACTTCTGTTTATCCGTGTTTGCTTTACATTCATGCTTTTTTTCTGGTATGCAAAAAACAATGACTTTTTTGTACATAAAAATGCAATACCGTTATAATGAATGATGAATGGGATGAGCCACTGATTAATTTTTCATACATTTGATACCAATCTCGGAATAATTTTTGTGTGTGTACTAAACATACAATGAGGGAAGAGCTAGTAGAAAAAAGCTAAAAAAAGTGTGTCATTTTGTAACCATGTGTTTGATGAAATGATGAGAGTAAAAAAACCGAGAACTTTATAATGCGTAATCATTATTGTTAAGCAAACAATAAAAGCTTGTAAGAAGTTTAGTCAATTTAAAAATTGGCGTTTATGCAATAAATTTGAAATGGTTGATATAAAAAATATATAAGCTAATGCGGGGGGTGTATATAGAACCACCAAAAAAACAATGACAAATAATGCGGTGTGTTTTTCTAGCTTTTTTCAAAAGGTGCAACAAGAGTGGTCGGTGGTCACCCATAAACATGAACATTGAGTACTGGAAAGCAAAAGTTCTTTTGTGATGATTAATTTTATATGCTCCTGACACAAATCCTTTGATTCGGTTTTACACCAAAGCCAACAAACAGTTTTAAAACTTGGAAATTGAAATAATTTAATGATGCTTTTCTAGAGAATAGATAAACGCTGCATTATGCAACATTCATTTTTTCAGACGATTTTTTTCAAAGTTGGCGACATTCGTCATTCGTGAGCCTTTATTGTTGTTGTCGCCCTTACTATTTTATAGATAAAATTTAAAATAGTAAACATTGTTTGCGATTCACTTTATACATGGATAAGATGGAAAGGGTGCAATAACATCTCCTCGTCACCACCATCACCATTACCATTATAACCACTCTGAAAGGATCACGACAGTGGACGATGCCCTTTGAGATGACCAGTGGAAAATTTAAGTGTCGTGTCTTTTTATTGGACTATGTGTCTACCCTTTCAAAATTACTGATCATTGTCCCTTGTTGCAACGGTATCGTCACCACCACCAAATTATGATCCTCATCATTATGAATCACGCACCAATAATACCCATGCATATAAAAACACTATCTTGTATTCTTTTTAAAATCTGCAAAAGCACAAGAAGAAGAAGCAGAAAAAAAGTGCTGGATTGCAACATCCAAAGGGACCACATCTTAAATAATCATCTTTTTTGGCTGATGATGGTCAATGCCCTTTCCATCTCCAAGTCTTGTTGTTAAGGGAGCGTTTACCCCTTGTCAATAATATAATGTTTCTTACATTTACTTATCATTTACATGATAATATCATCCTTACGGTTGTTATATTCCAAAGGGCAACTAACTCTGCACTTTGATGATAAGTGAATACACATGCCATGTCACTACACATTATTTTTGGGTAAAGCACACCTACCAACCACCACCTTTGCTTTGTAAAGGGCTCCTCCATTAATAATATATGAGATTCCCTTGTCATCTTGTCCAACTGAAATATCCAACAACGCCTACTCCTTCACTTTTTTGCGTGCATAATAATAATATAACGAGCCATGCTACACAAGACAAAACCAAAAGTAATTGTCCAACAACCAACAAGACTCCATCAAAGCAAAAAAAAATCAATACGCATTCATTACACTCTATTATAATTTTTACAGCCAAAAAATTTTTATGTGCAAGTCCATTCACATATTATATATTAATGCATTATACACGCATATTGCATTTTCCAAATATTTTTTTAATTTCCACATTATACCGTGGAATACTGAACTGAGCGTGAGCATAATAATAACTGCAAACTTTATATGGTGCATTTTTATACTAAACGGCAATATGTAAGAAGTAACCGTGCCAAAAGACATTATTCAATGTGAATAATATCCATGTTGTTTGCTAAAGAAAGAAAAAACGAGTTTTTTTTGCGTTATTGCATAATACCAGCAGCACAAGTTTACCTGATCCCTTAAAGCATTAGCAATAGGGCACTGCACTGTACTAAGAGCCTAAAGTACATTTTCAACCGCAAGAGCAAAATGGACAACCATATTGCCGCAAAATAAAGTTAACTAACTGTACATGTAGCTGTTATATAATGCAATATTTTTATAAAGGAGCCTTAAGGTTCTCTGTTGATGATTGCGACGACAGCATAAAACTATGAGGCAATATCTAGGTACAGCCGCAAAGCAGCAAAGAATAAAAAAAATTAACAACCAGATAAAAATGAAGTTCTTTGCAAAGTCTGTTGTGTTTTTTTGTGTAAGGGGCAAGTGCAATGCAACTCGCAGAGAATCTTAAGGCCTAGGCCCTTATCATTATCATGATCATGTTCAGAATGCAAACATCAACAGTAGCTTTATATGATGATGATGTATAAACCACAACAAGAAATAATGATATATAGCTTGATGCACTATATAGCAATATTTATTGTATAACTGTTGTCGTTGCAAAAAAAAATATGTTTTTGCTGCAATTGCACATCATCATCATCATGATCCTCACGACAGAGAACGATGACCGGTCAACAAGGGAGGTTGCTGCAATAGCACAATAGCAGCATTTTGTGAATGCAGTTTTTGCTATTGTTGTCGTTGTCATCAGTAAAGGGTCTGTTTTATGTCCATCCACCAAAAACATGAAGTATTATACTTGGCTGCTGCTACAAAAAGTCTATTGGTAATCATTACCAAAAAACAGGCTAATAAACTAGTATACATTTTTAAGGGCTGCGTACTTTTTGATCATCTATTGTCTAGCTCTTGTCTTTCCACCTATTATTATCCATCCGCTGCCTATTTGCTATTTACCATTATGTATAATAGCTAATATTATTATGATGCAGTTGACAATATATTTTCAAATCAGCAAACTTTTTATAATAATTAGTGCGTGATTCGTTGTTGATGATATAGTCAAGCTGAGCGCGAGAGAGGATGATGTTAAATGCTGATCATGATCATGATTGGGTATTGCGTAAGTCAAGATCAACGAACCTAAGGGACACTCCAAGGCATTTTACAACAGCGGTCAATGTAACGACAATTTGCAGACAAAGTTAAAGCAATCCAAAAAACATCCCTTTTTATAAAGAGAAATAAAAAAACAGTATTGATATCTTATCCTATGCGTTGCTAACTGCCACAACGATCATAATAGCCAGCATTATGATATGCTTGACTGTTAAGGTAATAATAAAATATAATACTTTTGTAAAGTGTAGAAATACTTTACATTTAAAATATGAGCTGTACCACTGTCATAATATTATTTTCAAAGTAGACACGTTTTGAGCTGTGCTGTTACCACCAGGCAAAGAAATATTGCAGTTGCCACCTCATCCATACCACCATACCACCGCCACATGTTTCTTCTTTATCCTGCAAAAATGTAGGTAACAAGACAAGACGATGATGAGACAAGGATTATCAAAAAATATAGAAATATGTGGCGCGAATGAAACAGAGAGTGAAAAAAGGAGTCCCTTGTTCAATACAACGGGATTTGTCATCAGCATGAGCAACGCCGCGCAATAAAGTGGTTGGTGCTATATACTGCTTTGCGGTGTGCTGAATGGAGTTATTGCACTATTCATAATAATAATGGGATGATGGATTAAAATATTTCACCAGCAAAAAAGATTATTTTATCGCTAATCCTTTGCTCAGTCTGAAATGTAGGTATTAAGAAATTCGAAAAAGTAAGGTAGTGCGAATTCTGATGGGAATTTAAAAAATGCGTAAAATCCAATTGAATTCGTTCATTGCTCGTTGTTACATAAGGATGTAGGTATATATATACTTTTTTCACACGTACCTACTTTTATATTATTGTAATAATTTTGAGCAAGTGTGCAACAGTCATTGACACTGCCAAAAATATTTTGTGGTCAACATTATCATCAATGACAAGAAAGGGTTTGTAACGTGACATTAAACTGGGGTTTTTAACGACAACATTTAAATAAGCTTTTCTTGTAATAATTTAAGTTATAATTGTAGGCACATAACATTTTTTTATTACCTGCTGTAATACACATAATAATGCATTATGCATCATCAGCCAAAATTATAGGATCATTATTATGTCGGGTTAGAGAACGTGTTGGGCTATTTATTTGGTTAAAGCGTCTGGCTAATAAACTTATTTAAAAAGTAAATATTATTACCAGGTTTTATAAAAAAAATAGTAAATAGGTACATTAGTAAATTATGTGGTGATGATGACGCAACTACATTTAGCACCGAAATATAAGCTGCTACCTATATTCTTTTTTTAGCTTGTGAGAACCAGGTACGCTGTTTGGGGAACAGTTTACTGCACCGATTTTCATTTTCTTTTAAAAAATTGAACTTAATACTAGCAAAATAGCTAGTCCCAAACTAACTTGTAGCACGACAGTTAAAATAATCATAATGTATGGAGTATGTGCGTATACAATATTTTCCCATTCCCTCAATTTTTGTCTTCTTGTTTTAAGAAGAAGAAGACAAAAAGGCTTTTATTTTCTTTACGAAGAAGCATAGCAGCGTATATACACATTCATTCTCAAAGCCCTGTACAGCTTTTATGTAGCGTGTGTGTAATGAGAAAGGAAGTGTTGCAATATTTCGTTAATTTTTCATTTCTTCATTCATTTCATGATGAGGCATTACCTCATCCAAGTCATACAATCATCAGCCTAACATAATGGACATTAGCAATGCGAGGCAAGAGTAGTATAAGGCAGAGTGTATTTCTGCACGGCAGTTATTATTATCATTATTATTATTTTATATCTGCCTTATACCATTATCATCATGCCTGTATTCACAATCTGCAGCAGCGCCATGTCCCTTGAAGCGTAAAAAATGAAATTGCCTGAGAGAGCCCTATGCCTATTGTGAGTACTTGAGTACCTATTCCTTTTCTTGGTATACGACAACATTAAATAATAATATTAATATTAAAGAAGAATCCCTGCTCTTTGGGATGTACCATTGATATTGACATATAAAAATAAGTTTGCCTTTGATATTGCAGAACACAGAAATATGCAGCAACGTAACATTTAGGTAGATAAGTATGCACGTTGTTGTAAAATGGCAATGATTTTTTTAGCAGGAATGGTTGTCATGACAAGATGATGATAATGATGATGATGAACGCTGAACAATGTTAAGTTTGAACCATTTAAAGTCCAATGGCATTGCCACCTTCAAAAATATATACAGATTTTTTTTCATGGGATTAAGGAATAATGTGAAATGAAACAGAGTACAAAACCAGTAGTAATTTTGGGCTAATTGCCTGCGTACTAAATTTTAACTGTTTTTATGCGTATTTTGGTGCAATATGTTCATGATCATGGCATTTAGTGTAAGTACTTGTATTTTAACTTTGCCGTTTTTAGTAGGCGGTTTTTTCTGCACAGTATAATTCCTACGTATTTTACAGACAATTTGATTATTGCATTGTCTTGTCATGTGTGCACCACATTTAAACTGGCTATGTGTGTGTGGTGTTATTTTACCATTTTTCATTTCATTTCACAGTTCATTCAATTGTTTCATGGTTTTTTAGATAGGTTCAAGTTGGCACTCTGTCAAGTATTGCCACACAGGCTGAAACTGAAACTAAACCCAAAATAATAAACCAATTGTCAAGGGGATTCGGATCAGATTTATTGATTTTAAAATTTGTCACCAGCTTTTTCAAAATAGCTTATACATTTGAACCCAAAGTTGTAAAAAGTAATACAATGAACTTAAAATTACTACTTGAACCCTTTTGTTTCCACTGTTCCTACTAATTTGTCTTGTTTTTCCAAAGAAATCCTATTTTCATTTATTGGCAAAATGATCGGCTGTCGTTGACCTTTTTTGCACCAGAAAAACAACACGTTGTAATATAGCAGTGGTTAGAGAATCACATGTAAGGTAATAAAAAATATCCATGTGTGTATTATTTTAACACTTGCCATCATTACATGATAATGCCAGCGGTGGCGACATTGATGGGGCTACTGATGACGGCGGCGGCGGTTGGAGTATATGTGGTGGTGTCAACGCAATAAGTGAACTATTCCTTTTTGGAGATTTGGATTGATGAACACCAAGAGCAAGATCGCGCGCGCACATACCTAACTGCCGTTAAAAGCGAGTATCCTCAGTTGCATCATCATCCTCATCGTTAGCATCATCATAACTACACATACATGATATAATAATGAATGCTTTTGGAAACTGCATATAAAACCGTTCTGCCTTCACTTTGCTCATTGTGTTGCTGTTTATAGTTTACCACATAAACTAATGCTCCTTAAAAAGTATGCGTGTATAGAGCATTGGAGCATTTATCATTAAAGCTGCTATATTATATAATGCACATACTAAAAGATAGTCCTCCCTTTTTTCTACCCAGTGTGGAATGAAATATATCTGTATAGTACACAAAACAATGGAGTCCCTTCACGACGACAACGACGATGACCTTACCAAGTACACTGGCAAAAATTGCAGTGCGTTGAACTCACAATCTCCTGTTCTCTTCAATCATTCAATCTGCTTTTCTGCTAAAGCTTTGATTTTCCACAGAATTTATTATTATGACGTGTGTGCACTTTTTTTTATAGTTTATTTGCCTAACTGAAAGACTTGGACACATATATTTATGTGCGTGTGTGTAGGTATGTGTAAATTGTACCATTATAAAATTGTAGAGTATTTTGCCCCCTGCTTCCACAACTGCTGTACATTGTGGAATGATGGGAGCATTGAGATTATGTTGGAGTTTGTGCGGTGCAGGGTCATGTGTGTATTGTTAACAACTTGAAAATGTTCATTTTTAAAAAAGATTCTCAGCAAACTAAAGAAACTGATTGTATACCTTGATAAAAACCACAGCTTATGCATTTAATGTCAAACGTACAAACTTATTGGCACTATAAGAGTAGGTACGACACGTGGCATAATATATGTATAACTTTATAGCTATGGATTATGCTTTGGCAATTTCCAAGTTTTTAGTAACAGGAATAGCTACCGCTACGGAATAGTACAGCTCTCTACGTAAGCCGGAAAAACAGCGGATATTATTCCGCCTAAAAACTGGCCTTCTGAATATTTCATTATGTTTTGATATGAAATTGAAAATAGACGGGAAAAGGAGGATAAATCAATATAGATAGCAATCCTGTGTAGGTGGACGCATAATGGACTCAAAGCGAAAACCAGCACAAAATTAGGTAGTAGGTGGGCTTTCTCTACTTGTCAATATCCGGTAGTTGGAAAGAGGCATGTCCCATACCAAAAAACCGTACACCGCAGTGCTTATCATGCATAAAATATCAGGCTGGAATAGCCTTGATAATAATATAACTAATAGAAGGTATGTCGGTATGTGCATAATAAATATTGAATTTTGTGACAAGCGTCAGCAGCAGCTTAAAAAATTATTCCTGGATATAGCAAGTGGTTTTTCAAATAGCAATATAAAAACAACCACACTGCAGTACAGAATAAATATGTGACAAATATTCGTCCGTTTCCATTTTAAGTCCATATTGACTTTTTAACAGGTTATGTAACACTTGAATGATGGCTTGAAATAGAGTCAGTCGTATTATAACACTTATTATAAATTGCTGCCTGTCTGTCTCCTTTCTTCATCAAGCAAAAATGATGCTCATCATCATGGCTGAGGTGATATGACACGGGTGTCTGCTGACAGACGAACAATCACTTCTTTCTCTCTTTTCTCCTTGCTCACTGAAATGTGTTTAATCCGGCGGCATAGATAGGTACGATTATATGGTTTTCTCGCAACAAAACAAAAAAATGCAAGGCAGACAGGAAAAAAGTAGGTATGACTCAAAGAAAGATAAGCTTGTTGTGTAATTTGGTAATGACAAAGATGATCTAAAAAATTGCAATAATCATTTTATATATAGGTGCTTATAATAACAAGTTGTTGGCTTTAGAGAAAAAAAATCTCAGCCAAGTTGTCGGTGGTCTGGTCTGGCTTTTCTGGAAGAATAGGTCCTGCCCTGTCGTCTTTTTTATTGTGTGTTAGCTTGAAGGTAATCCCATTTTATTTCCAATTTTCTACACAAAAGACCTTTTTTGCCACCTACGTCACCCTATTTCCATCTCTTTTCTACTAAGCGCATGAAAGCAACAAGCAAAACGACAAATTAACTCTCTCTGTCGATGACACAGAATGAGCAAACAATCGTATCATTTTCAGGATCAAAACCTACTAGACTTTAGACTTCCAGCCAGACTAGAATAATGTGTGTAGGTAGAGTCTACAGACGCTATTCTTCTGTCGTTGATGTGCATAAATTACAAGTTTGCTTGTTTATTCCTAAGTGCATACTATACCAAGTATACAGAATGGCAATTGAACTCGATCTCGCATCTCAATGTACACAAAAACACGAGGGAGATTACCTAGGTTAATGTTTCCACATTACACCAGGATAATATTTTTGTAATGACTTTGTGGAGTACACATTTACCAGTTATTAGCATAACATCAAAAAAATTAGCAGAATTTGTGTGTGGTATTTGTTGTGGCGGTGGTGATGAGCACCCTATAAAGTGCCAACTACCAAAAATTCAAAGTTTAAGTCAACGACCCCAGGAGACCCACATTTTCTTTGTTCGTGTTTTTTTTTGTCTGCATATATAACTGTAAGCCTTTCTTCTTTCTCCCATTCTTTTTTGACCTGGCCTATTTGGCTGGAAATTTGGAAGCAGAACACAATTTCCTTCCACACACACGCCTTTTTGTTCCTTTGTAAACGTGATGATGATGATCACCCGGAGAGAATATTATGGATTTGTATTGTGGTCACAAAAAATAAACTGGAGGGAACACGAGGTAATTTGAGAATTGACTGCAGTACCAACAAAACAAAATGCCAGTTATTTATGTAGATCGTTTTATTCTTGGAGAGAATATTCCATTTCAATTTTAATTGCGGAGCGAGAGTGGTAACCCAGTCCTTTCACCAAGGCCATGTGACTGACCTGGTACAGCCAAAATGTCATTAGATTTAGTCTATTTGTCCTAAAGTCCATTGCGAATTGGGTAGACCATGAACTGGACCCATAATCAGAGCACTGATGCAATACACACGCTTTTGTTAGAAAATTCCAGTCTAGTCGACTAACAAAACAACTTTTGATTTTGTTATATGCGTCATAGCATAAAAGGAAATCTTAAAAGAACCTTGTACCGTTTTCTCTTTTTTAGTCTGGTTTTATAATTTTGTACTCTCCCTTTCTCTCTCCGTTTTACTCTACACACATGTTTCATTTTATGAAGTCTTTTCACCTTTTCCGTCTTCTTTTTGTCAGACTTTACGTCTCGTCTTTTATGCTTATTTCAATTTTTATACTTTTAACTGCATATTATTCAAAATGTTTTGAACCTTATTCACATAGTCAAATATATGCAGACATATTATTCAGTCAGTAAGCATCAAGCAAATTTCATAAACAGATTGCTGTGCTGTTCTTCTGTGCGGCGGAACAACAACCGACAAGTAATTTGTCTGCATATGTTTAGCATGTTGCTATATATTCTGAGATGATCCTTGAGATTTTTGCATGCATATTTAATTCTGACGTTTTTTCCTCCTTTTCCAACTCTACAGACTAAAAACAGCGGACATAATGTTAAAACTATTATGTGGGTAGTGTGTGTTGTGGGTAGCCAAAAAATGTATTCCAATTCCACCTTATAACTTATAATTTTATACCTACCTATCTTCCTTCCAAAGTACAAGGCTGACTTTACAGCTACAAAATATTATTTAGTGTACCGAGAAGTATTGTTCTTGTTATAATATAATATATTATAATACACTTTTCATTTCAAAAGGTAACGCAAAAAATATAAGACAGCATCTTTCCAGAAAAATATGTGGCGGATGGAAGGAAGACGAAGCTTTGAGAAGAAAAACGTGTTCTACTTGGAGTTGTCAGTGTGTCAGTGCCAAAACGGATGTGAGTAAGTAGGTACGTAAGTCTAAACGCTAAGGAAAAGTGGCATCATCCTTTTTGCGTTTTTCCGTTAAATAAAAAAGAACAAGGAGGAATCACTTTACACTACTTTACTTTTGTTAGAGTTAGGACAACTACTAAATATATACGCACCTACAAAGCCAAACCACACATGACAGGGGTGGTAATGGTGGTACAGTGGGAAAAAGAAAAAAATGGAGGAAAAACGCTATTGTTGTCTTTCTAGCTATAAAAAATAAAACTAGAACGCGTCAGTATATTTATGAATAAGAAAAGCCGAAAAACAACACAAAGCAGTAAAAAAAGTATGACAGATTGAGTATCAAAATTTTACAAGTTATTTCATACTTTTCTCGGGATTCCACACAAGTAGAAATAAGATTTTGGACTGTTTTGTATAAATTATTAAAATAGCTATTAATACAAAAGTCTTACGCGTGTGTAATGTAAAAAACGGGCATTAGGACTATTTTTGGTAGCTAGCAGACTATTTTAAAAAGTGAAAAGTTTCCATTCTACAATTTTATTTTTGGTTTGATTTCCTCTTTCCTTGCCAACCTAGCAATGAGACACAGAGATAAAATGACAGATTTTGCCCATGTGTGTACTTTTCCATAGGTTTGCAGCTAAAAAAGTGCATTACCGTGTTACTGCCATATAGCTAGCTGCGCTACTACTGGAAATGAATAGCGGAGCAGCACAACCACTTACTTTGGATTTTATGCACTTTGAAAAAAGGAACAACAAGACATTTGCATCAACCGGAGCTTTATCCTCATTTCATTTCACATGTTGGCTTTTTAAAGCATTTCGGAAGATTCCTTTTTCTCATTTACTCCTTTAGCTTATTTGGCTGGTAAAAAAGTGTAAAATGTGTTTTTTTGCCTGTTATGTGTATGTACTACTGCATGAAATCACCAACAGTTTTTCTTTAGCTTCTTGTCTCTTTGCCCGTAAGTATTAAGTTACATCACAGAACACACACTACACACATAGGGAAGACTCTCTCTGAAAGAAGTAGAGAGCCAAAAAAGGAAGAAACAAAAGCAAATCTGAGCCAAGGTTTTAGACTGAAAATGTGTTTGAAATCTGAAGATGCGCTCATCATAGCACCAAGTAGTTGTGCAACACTACCCGCATCTCTCTCTCTCTTTTTGAAACAAGGCACATTTTGACATTACAAAACTACATCTCTCCCTTTTTCAAGATTTTGTTTATAGGAACTGAAAACTACAAAGAAGATGATCTTCTTGGTGTTCATGTTGCAAGTAATAAGTAGCAATAATAACAGTACATAATATCTCTGTCTTTCTTCTCTTTAAAAAAAACTTGCTGAACACTTGTATAACTTTTTTAGAAGAAGTCACATCGTCACATGTACCTTTTTCTCTTTGTAAAAAAGTGTGTGAAAGAAGAATCAGCAAGATAGAAAATATATATGCCTTTTTTTATCCAGACCAAAAAAGCAAAATGACTTGGCCTTGTTGCTGACAGCAGAAGGGAAAGAGACAAGAATGATGATTATGTGATGTTCCTTGGCTCGGAGCTTCTTGGTTCAGGTTCGGGAAGCAAAAATGTAAGAAGAAGTAAAAAAAAGTGAAGATTTATAAGGAAGGATAGTCGTCTTCGTAGATATTATGGTGGTGGATGAATGGTGTGCGTGTAAGTTGGTTGGTGGTGGTGGTGACGATGATTATTATTTACAACTGTTTACCATAATGATAATCTATACAGTTTGAAAAAAGATGAGCTTTTTCAGGAAGAAATATATTGTTAGCATGTGGGATTGGAAACAACCTGGGAAAAAAATGGAGAAGCCAAAAGGCGGCATTTTGTTCCCAGAGCGAGTGAAAAGGAGAAGACGGGTTATTTCTAATGGTCCCTCCTCGGATGATTATGAAGGGTCATTTGTGTCACATATTTTTAAAAAAAGACAAGATACGGGATTTGTGTGATGAGCATGTTAGGAATATTTTTCGAATGTTGCATATATAATCTGGTGGGTAGAAAATGTCCAGTGGTGGTGGTGTCAATGGTTCTATCAATTTCCCAAGGGAGTATTTGTGGCTACATGATAGCTGCCAATGATGACGATCGAGAATATAATCCCAGATTCGCATAATATTTCGCCTGAATTTTTGGAATTCGGTGAATAGCAAATTTTTTGTAGAACAATGTGCGCGCTTTACTGGAAATCGGGTAACACAATAGCCCAAAAAACTGGACATTGTTTACTAAATGACGCAAATGAACAAATTATCCTTCATTTTTGTGCCTGCCCCCTTTGCTCCATATATACTGGGTATTTATTTTTTTACGCCCTTCTCGTTACGGTGGAGAATGCGGCATTTAAATTCCTTTTTGAAAGCGGAGCATTGCCGATGAACTGGAGCCATTAGTCATTGAACGGGTTGTTTGAAATTTTTCTTTTGAGAAAAAGTGGGAGAGAGTTACGACGTGCCAGTAAGAACTCTACCTTTTTCTAACGGTTATTTGAGACGTTTATATAGATGCACATAAGTATGTACAGATGATGAGCTTGCTGGGCTTATAAGATAATTTTCAGTTGTAAAAATGTCTTTTTTAAAAAGCTACTCGCTGCATGATCCTCATGGCTGATCAGGGTGATGGGATGTGAATCTGTTTTTGTTGGGATACCCAATATTGGGTCTTGACATTGGATCAATGGAATGGGTTTTTTTCCGAAGGCCAGAAAAATTGTGTACGTTTACGGAACTGGTTCACATAACAAGAAATAGTAGGTTGAATCATCAGCAGCATAATTTTTTAGGCAAGCAAGAGTAATTATTGGTTTTTTGGTCAGAGTGAAAGCCAGTTTTTGTTTGGGAATATTTTTAAAAAGCGTACACATGTCCAGAGAGTTCGGACCATATTATGTAATGCGTATATGCAAAATGTGGTTTTTATGAAAGGGTAGCATCTTGGCTTGACTTTTTGGTTGCGCCGAGTCAAATTTCCTTAAGAAGCGGGGAGAAAAAAAACCTTACGTTTAAAACCGTCTCATTTTCTATTTTTATAGCTGCAGCCCACAGCTCACATTACTTTTCACAGGAGGTTTTAAACGATAATAAAAATAATGAAAATGGATTGGGTAATATTTCCACACACAAAATTTCATTACAACAAGTGATAATTGTTTAAAAAGCATAAAGGATGAGATGGGGGTGTTATCCGAGAAAGTGGGAGTATAAAAAATTATCTGCCGCTTAGCAGGTGAAGGGATTTCCGTGGTAAAAATGAATGAAAAATGCGTGAATTATGCGTTTATGCGTAACTGGAGCATTTTTTACCGGTTACATATGACAAGTTATGGAATTTCTTCTGCTATCGAGATAGTTCCCAGAGGTTTGCGAGAGTGCCAATGAGAAAAACTCTTCTTACCTGAAAAACAAAAGAAAAACAGATTATTTATTAAAAAGTTCATTTAAAATGTTATACACTAATTTGAATAGGTATCTGACTGCACAACAACGCCTTAAAAAACTAGAAATTATTGGTTTCATCACATTCTGCGCAATCAACACTTCTCGTGTTCAATAATTGCAATGGTAGTGGGTGCAAAGTCGTTTTATAGCTTGTAAAGAAAATTTGCGCAATTGAAAAAAATGTCCGCTTCTTGTCGTCTGCCAAACTGCCCAAAGGAATCAATTTGCTTAGCACAGCCATTTTCTAAAAGAACAGAGTGCAAACTTTTTTGCAATCTTAGCATCAACATCCTCCTCACTTTTTTTACACCGACAGCAATGCCAATATTTTGAAACTTGAATATCTCTTATGACAGCACTATTTGATTGAAAAAGAGTTGGCCTATGTTTCTAAATACCTATTTCATATTCACAGAAAAATTGAAGGGGAGTTAAATGTTGCGGTAGCCTAAGTAGCAAAATGCGATGGAAGTGAACAATGACGGAATAACAAGAACCACATGAAAAAATGAACAAGGTTGATATGCCGCTGCTAGTACTACTGCTTTGCTGCAATGTGCAACTTACACACAAAATAGATAAAAATGTGCTCGCTTGTTTGAAGTTTGAGTAACTTAACACCTTTTAAAGAGCAGAAGCAACAAGAACAAAAAGGGAGGATGGATTATACGTGTCAAAGAAGGCGGAAAAGTGCACTTATGCAATATACTTAAATAATATGCAATAATCTTTGGCTTCTTGTTACCTCTCTTCTCAGAATATTCAAAATATATGCCTCTAAGCAAAAAAAGCACACAAGGCATATTTACATTTTTCAAATGCGTAAAACTATCTTCCTTTTTGGATTTTACTGTATGAAGAAGAAGAAAAGTGCAACACTTGGGAAAAATGAAATCATCCATCATCCGTCAAACTGTTTCGCATCATTCATTTGAAAAATATATATAGCAGTAGAAGAGAAAAACAGGGAGTTATGTTGACCAATAATGTATTTTAGAATGTTGCACAAAAACGGACGGGGAAATAATAGGGACGCACACATACAAATAATAATTATATTTTTAGTTGCGCTGCTTCTGGGCAGAGGTTTTTACATGGCTCGTTGCAAACCTACATAATAATTTGGCATAGCTTATTGTTAATGAACTACGGGATGATGGCTTTGCGTTGGGAATTGCAACCCTTTTCAAAAACAGAGATAACGCTGCAGTAAAAATATATTATGGGCATAATTGCATTCTCTATTATTAGCGTTGCATCCAACCACGTAAATAGTTGCAGCAATAGCATAATATGCAATCTGTTTTAATTACTCTCCATTTTCATGCATCTGTGCCAGAATGGTGGTATTGATAGTGAAAAAAACAGTTGTGCGGTTATGTCATCCACACATACAAGTAATTAATATAGATGGGTGACAAGCATAATAATGATGAGAATGACTGACGAGAAAATTGTTAATTTCCGACAAACAATAGAAAAGTACAAGACGAAAGAAGCAATTTGTCGGACAAGCTCAGTAATGTGTTTGTGTGTGCCTGTTTTACATTTTCTAAGAATAGCACAGCGCCACCGTATTTTTGCGTAATGTGCTTATTGCAAATCTTTATCGGATTTGAGCATCTTGGCTATTTACTAAAATGAATTGCAATTACAGTTACAACTTCACTTGCGTTTTCATTTACTACCTGATTGCCTGGCATTTAAATGAGTTTTGTTGTGATGAGCACGATTATACCGGCAGCAGTTTTTTTACTTGTTTTAAAATAATTACCATATATACACTGTCATAATAAACCATAAATTTGTAAAGATGAGTATAGTTTCTATCTCACACGATTTAATCGTAATGACAGTAATTTCAAATTGGAAGTTGCAGAAATGGTAATAAAAGTTATAAAAAAGGGCACAAGCTTAGCACAAGTGCAACAGAAAAGTTCTCACGGTAAAACAAAGCTAAAAAGAGAATCTGTGTCGAGTGTCGGATAAACGACGCAACGCGTTGGTGGTGTGCGGAATGGTGTCTCTGTGTGAAGTTCGTAAGCTTGACACAAAGACATTGCACACATTTATCATTTTGTATATTGCATACAGATATTTTTAAAAGTTTTACTACTCATTACCTGATTTCTTGTTATTATTACTGATTGTTAGGGAAGAAAAAGAAACATGGTTCTCACAACAAATCCATTTTAAAGGAAAGTTATGCAACAACGTCTCCCAACACAGGGCATTTTTAGTAAAACAATTTAATTTGAAAAGAAACTGTGTCAACCCAGGAAAAAAATAAGAAAACAGTGTAAATTATGAGAACCTCAAAGAAATAATAACTGGGTACTATGTCATATGATATATTAAATCAAATAACGTTTTTATTTGTTTATTTAATTTGTCATAAAGCATATTGTAATACCAGTGTACTATTACCAATTGTTACGCAACCAAAGAACAATGCAAAGCTGAATAAAAAAAATGTATGCTGAACAAGAAGCGGATGGGCTGTGATGATCAATATGAAACAAAGAAGGATCTTCCTTCTTCTATTTTATTTTGCGTGTGTACTAAATAAAACCAGGATTATATTTTGCATATTGTGCATGCATACATTATTAGCATGATTATTTAAGCTAATAGAACAAAGTCTAGTAGTGATAGTGTAATTTTGATTAAGTAGTGCTGTGTGCACATAAATATAGGTTGGAAGGAAATAAGCATTTTTGAATAATATGCATGTTTTCTGTTTGCTTTAGGAATTCTCAAGTGCATGCTAATAATATGTTTTTTACAAGCTTAACTTCTTCTTCGTCATCATCATCATCGTCTTTCTTGCTTGTCAATGAGTTTTTTGCTATTGTTACATTTAATGAATCATAAATTAACTCAGAGAATGCTTGGTTGTATAACAGGCAATTTCCGTGGAATCCGGTGTTTTGTTATTATTACGGCATACCAGTAAAGCGCATGTAATGCATTTTACAATTTGTTATATAGCTTTTTTAGCAAAAAAATATGTACAAATTTTTATAGCTAACTGACCTACTCTGCTCTAAACGTTTGGCCTATTATTTTGCTATTGGTAATAGAATGTAAGATGATCTACTTGTTTTTGCTAATTTTTTAAAACGAAATAGGTAGGGAAACAACTACCAGGGGAAAAGTTGATAATTGAAGAAATTGGTGGTTGCACAATGCACTATATTCATATGCAATAGCACATGACGCACAGGAAGAAAAATTATTAAGAGGCCTTTTAGAATGCTTGCGCTATGCATGTTTTTTACTCGCCATTGTCAATAGTTCGTCTTCTTACCACCGGGATTAGCATAATTTCACCATTTTTTCTTCAAATGCATCAAATTTCTACTTAAAATGGACTTATTCCATGTTTTTACATTACGACGATATAAGATGCTCAAAAGCCATCCGTTCTATTTTTGACACTTTTTAAACTTCTCAGTATCAAAACTCACGACAAATGACAAACTCTTGTAAATCCTGTAAATGACTGCTACTTCCACAGCAAAACGGCAATGATAATGATGATGCTAAGAGCCTCGGCAGGACTCCATTGTACCCTGTGTTCTGCGCGTGTGCATACAGACAAGAAACAGGGTCTCCTTCACCTAATTTTGTCACTCTCTGGTCGCTTCTAAAAACACGCTGAACCAAGAACCAGCAGCAGTCATCAGTGTAAAGCAAACAATAAAATATATTCTAAATCCTTTCCTTTTTCCTTCTAATTACATAAGGTTCTACGTCCTGCGTACCTACAAGAAAAGCTAATACCAAATTGCAACTCATTATTTCTGTCCGACTATTTTACTATAAATAAAAGCATCTCATTTAAATTTGAAATTACATTGCATTCAAATTCAAATTGTCTTTTTAAAACAGTAAAGTGTGTTTGGGCGGTTATATTTTAATGATCAAGCTATTATTGCATTGCATGAACAAAGGAACATATAAATGTGACATTTATTTCTGCAGTTGAGTACGATACTAACTCAGCATATTTTTTAAAGCTTTTGCCTTGCTCTGAACTTTGAACTTCCAATGACCATCCATTTTATATTCTTTACACTCAGCAGCAAGGCAAATGACTTTGGAGTCCCTTAAAAAAATGCAATTCTTTTTATGAGAAAATATATGTCACTAACAAACTATTAAAAGACGACAACCTTTTTATTAAGACATAAATGCCATCAAGGGATGATGACAACAACAGAGAGCCGGATAAAAAAAACATGGTTTCGCTATCTGTTCTACTCCACCCCATTCCTTAATATTTTTTTCCTTTTTATCAGCTTCAAGTTTTGCACAGCAGCAAATGTTTTCAGTTAACTAACTTTTCAACTGCTAAACTCAATACGCAATATAATATACAAAAATACAACCACATTCTCATCTCCTCTCTTTGAAAATTGGGCAATATTGGGCAACAACTCTACAAGTAGTTGCTAGAGTACAACTTCTCTCAGGTATTACATTACACGCATAAAAAAGCAAAACAAAAGCCCACCAGGATAATAAATGAATTATAAAACGGACGTGAGTAATTTGCAATGTCGTATTCTTTTCTGTGTGCTTTTCTTTACAAAGCTTATACTTCTTGTCATTACCTCTCTTTTATTTAAAAAGGAGACAAGTTAGTTCTGCATGTTTTTAAAAGTTTAAAGCATGCATGCCGAGAGCCGTACAAACCAATTTGAAAAGAGAGAAATAACATGGTTGTATTAAATAGTGGCGCATATAACAAAATAACAACAGAGCTTTGCCAATCAAACTGAAAAGAGTTCCAACAAAATGAACAGGAATATAAACTAGAAGAATCAAAAAAATATATATACGCCTGCACTTCTATTTCTCCTCCGCCACAAATGATGATGATAATGGCAAACAAAAGCAAAAGTTTTTTTAAAGGAAAAAGGCTTGCGAGTTGCGTCACACACGAGAGTTTTAAGGTAGGGATAAAAATGGTAAAGAAGTCATTACAAAGCATGACAGCACCAAGAAGACAAGACAGGCCTCTTAACACATACTACTCATCTTAGTACATACCTATACTACGCGTACAAAATCTCTGTCTGATTGATTCAATTCAATTCTCTGTCTTGTTTCAAGAGAGATGATGATGATGATCATGCTGACAACACAGAACACTTTACCATTTATCGTCATCTAGCTCATCAAGAAGAATCTCAAAGTCTATAAAAATAGTCAGCTGTCAGCGCAGTGCCACTCTTTGGGTTTATCAAAGTGGCAATATAACAGCAGCAGCCACGCGCACACGCTTTTTCTTCCTTTGACTTTATAAAGAGGAGGAAAAAATTGGCAAATCTATTTAGTTGATTATACAATGTAATATTATATATTATAATGGAATCAAGATGAGATTATACACATAGTCATCTTTTAACTCCAAAAAATCTTGCGTTGTGCAAATACGTACTTGTATACGCGCACGCAATTTCCCACACCCATTCCTGAAGAAAGAAAGAAGGAGGGAATGAATATAGTACTGGCGGTTTTTTGGTGCTTGATTTATTATCATCCGAGCTATTGCAAAAATTCAATTTGAACAAAAGAATTTTCAAAAAATATAAATCAACGCAACAATCACCATGCTTTATAAGTGTGTATTCAACCCGCAGAATTTGGAATGTGTGGTAAAGTACGCTGAGGCACATGCCATGCCACACAATTTCAAATCTTTTTGCCATACGCACACATTCCTCTTTTGTATAGCCCAGTCATCAATATTCGTAGAAGCACAGTAGCTTTTTTCTGCACGCACATTATACAATATAATAATTCATTCGTAGACAAGTTATGTGTCTAATTTGCTAAATGTACACATTTTTTAAAGCAAAATTGTAAAAGGACAAGTTTATTCCTTCTTGTTATCATTGTCAATTGTGTACTTATGCGCGTGTTAAAAGCATGATGCGTATCGTGTTGTCAGAGATGTACATCGGGGAAATGTACAAACTATACAGTTGGCTTTTGTCTCTTAATCTTCTAGTGTAGCAATAGGCAATACTACTCAAAGGAAAAAAAATTGCACATACTTTTCTATGAAATGCAGTGGAACTGCAAATTTTTTTTCTGCTTTTGAATGCTGAGTATGACGAAATAGCAAAGTTGAAATTGAAAATTGTTGTTGGGGGCAACGACACACACATAGACACACAGAGTGTCCAAAATGCCTAGTACGCATTTTCATACATTCAGTCAATTTTTTTAAAGGCTCGGTAGTAAGCAGTGTAAAGATTGCAGTAACATTGTCGGACAACACGTTATTCCTTTTAAACAATTTTTTTCAATTGGTTGTGGACTTTATATAAGTACACAGGACTCTGAAATACGCGTGACAACGAAAGAATTACAAAAAAAGGTTTGCAAAAAAAATTTTGTGGTACAAAAGGAACGACGACAACGTTGATCATGATAATAACAAAAAAGGATGGAAATGTGTATAAGACGGATCTCTATTATATAATAAGCTTGTATATACGCTAAGTTAGCAATGTATAATGACTTGTTGCATAAAAGAGTTGGTGTTGTGCAATAGCTTATAAATCTTGAATCTGTTCAAAAAAAGGCTTTACTAGTTAAACAAAAAGCATATAGCAGCAGCACTACATGATAGATGATGATAATGACTATGACGCTGCGTGATCATGATGTTGATACTATATAGCGATGAGTATCATCATGAAAGTCACATTCACCTTGTGAGCCCTGTGTATACTGCTTGGTGGTTTTTTGTACTGAGTGCTCTATGTGCACTGTGGTCAGTCCCTTGCAATTTTTTGAACACATTAATCTACTAAACTATTATACTAGACACACAAAAAAATATGATAAATAAATTAGCAACTTTTAACATTTTTCCATAAAGCCATAGCACGTACCAAATGAATTGTATAATGACCTGGTATACAGTAAAAATTGAAACATGAAACAAAAAAATATTAAATGCTGATCATGTTCCTTTTAGCTACCAGTCTACACACGCATTTTAATGCAATCTACAGAGCAAATCAAACCAAGAGATTTTGCAAAGCTTATCAATTCCAAAAAAAGTTACTCTCTGAGCACAGAACATAGAGAAGAGAGTTCATGAACTTTTTAAAAAGACAGATAGATAGATAGTTTTTTTGCAAGTATGTCTCAATCTTATTTCTGCAGAAAGGTACATGATCTGAAATCTGAACTCTGAACGTTGCTCTATCATCATGAGTAGGAACGGGTTCACAATTTCAACTTTTTTTGGTATGGCTTGCATAAATCCCTTTTCTATAAAAAAGATTCCAAAGGGCAAATCTGAAATTAAGAACTTTCCTGGTTTCCAAAAAGTCAACCTTCCAAATAAGTTATAAATGTCACATAAGGAAGCGTGTGTTCCAACCATATAAAGCAGTAAGACATTTTTTATGAAATCTTCAAGTTTTTAAAAAGTTAATAAAAATATTATCACACCTTTATCATTTTCATCATCATAAAGTTTTTTTCTAAAACTTTGCCATTTTATTTATTATGCAATATACAAACAGGGTAATAAATGTGCAAACTGCAAAAACCCAGTTTTATTTCACATTTTTGCAAAACATTTGTCTCCTGTCCTGTTTTTCTGTTTGAAAAACGAAATGTATACCACACGCTATATAATTTTGTTATTTATTTGTTTTGTTTGTGTGCGTTATTTTATTTCTTTATTTTTTCCACCAACAATTTACTTCTTTTTACTGCCGATCATGCAGCCTGATAGAGCGGTAGTTGGAATAATAGTGTGTATTTCTCATTGCTTGTTGTAAGCCTTTTATGAGGATGTTGTGACATTTTTATAACTTGGATTGTGTACAAGCTCTACACATTTTCCAACGATAGCGAGAGTGATGCTGATGATGATGATCATGATCATGACTACATATAAAACTGCACGTTCAACATTGGCATCGTGTCGTGTGGTGGTGGTCGCTCTTTGCCTACTTATTATTCAAGTGTAAGTGTGCAAATAACGCTGCTTCTACTTGCAGCTGCGATTTGCACACACCTTCTTCATACTGAGTAGAGTGCAGAGCCATTATCGCAATAATATTATTACTACCTTATAGCAAGTTAAGTTGGATTCGCTTCTTAGTATTATGTAATGATAACTGACGACGCTGCTGATAAAATAGCAAAATAAGCTATGTGCAAGCAAAAATGACTGAGTGATTACATTGCTCTGTACTCTGTGGTGTTGTGCAAGCTTCGCAAACTTCAACTTCACAATGAAGTCGTCGTCGTCGTGTACTTCTTCAAAGCGCAGCAGCGTTGTTGTAACTCTTTTACAAGTAGGAATACAAATCTTGAGGGGGTAGAACGCAGACTCCTACTCTATTATACATTCACTAATCAAGATAACCAAAAAATGCCTTTGTGGTTGTACTAACAAACACTTAAATTGTAACTTTTGCTTCTTGTCTTGTTATTATTATTACAGCACCGTACAACAGATAGCTATAAAGAAAAATTCACTGTCGCAACATTAAACTTGCTCTTATTTTTACACGCTACTGCCTTGCCATTTTTCTTGGCTACCACAAAACTATTATTATGCATAAAATAAAGTTGACTCGAATTCCGTCTGTTTTTTGCAACCCTTACCAACATGCCGCAGAAAATTGTGTACAAGATGAACAATTTTTGCAATAGCGACAAACATGATGGTTGAGTTTCTTGTCATTTTTTTTATCTTTTTGCTCTTGCAGATTATTTCATGTGCATATTGCTAAATGCAGAGAGACAATATAAAAGTACATAAACCCAGAGTGATTTTACTGTTGAAGGACGCACTTTGGTAACTACATAAATCTCATCATCGCCATCTACAAAATAAGGTTCATTTCCGTTATATTTCTTCATTTCAAGCCAAGATCAGTCTGAAAACTTGGTCTTGGGTTTACAAAAGCAACAACGCCTTTGTAATCAAAATAGGTAGAGATATAGGTGTGCCTTTATAGCTGTATAATGTCACGTAATAATAATTTTCATTAAAAAAGTAGTTCACTGAGTCAGCAGGATGATCTTCAGACGGCCTAATACTATTTAATTGCCACACTTTTCCTTTTAACTGCCCTATTCCACTTGACACTCAAAAAGCTTCTTTATTTAAGGCAATGTTATAATTAGCAGGTGTAATACCTTGTTAAATGCCCAGCTATTAGCAATTTATTTTGCACAATAGTTAAGTACAAAATCATTTTTTCCTGTTTGTACATCACTTTTTATACCTATTATAATTATTACGTTTTGTGCTGCTGCTGTTATTGTAGTAGATGGTAATTACCTGGTGGGCTGTTTGTCACGCGGATGCATATTCTATATCTCTGCATACCAAGTACAAGTGTTACAAGAACTGCAATTGTTAGCACTTTCTACCGGTATCATTTACCATCATGGTAATGGGAACATCCTGTGGATAATGAGCACGGTTTGGGGATTACATAACTTGTATTATTTACTTGCTATTATATTGCTCTACTGCTGCATATATATTTTTATAGGATTTTTTAAAAATGAAGACCAGTTTGCATATAGCCATCACATTAACCCATATTAAGGCAAAAAAGAGCCCGTTGGGTGCGTTGTGCAAACGTGAGTCATGTACCCACGCTTGGTACATTTTTTTCTTGTGGCTGGAACGTTGCTTTTTTACGTGACATTATAAAATTCTCGAAGATGCTAATGACAAGGAGGAAAAAGATGTTTCCAGAATTTGTTAAGTGTTGGGAACAAGATCATGTTTCAATTTTATTGTTACGGATACCCATTGGGGAATACTCATTGAAGTTCGTAGAAGTTTGGAGTGACACAATACTAAAGAAGTAAGGAAAGGTGAAAATGATATGTCCAAAGTATTACATTTTGTCATTTTTTTGTTGAGCAATACGTGCTAAAGAATATACTACGCACAAGCACGACAACAATGCATGGCATGCCCACGTGCTGCTATAATGATGAGTGTTGACAAGGCAGAAAAAAAATGGGAAAGGAACTGAGAACAAGATGAAGAAACAGTTTTCTACTTTTTCTGTTAATAATAACACACTTTCCAGAATCCACAGAGATTCTTAATGCTTCAAAAAAAGTATAAATAATATAGAGGGAGTTTATAAGCTTAGTTGAAAAAAATAAATGTCTACAGCACAGCAGTCGACAGTCGAGCTCTAGACTCTTGAGCAAATTTGGTACAGGTAAATGATTCGCTTTTCTCTGGAAAAAACAAACATGATGCCAACACCTGTTACAAATCGGATGGATGGCCAACTTCCACCCTCATTTATTCTACTGACTTGTACATTGCCTAGAAAAAAAATCTATTTTTAAGGTCATCTCTTATATCAGCACATCATAGTGAAAAGCTCGTGTGTGCGCGTGTTTTTATTGCCTTTCATTCATTCGACTTTCTTAATTTCCCCTAAAGCTTTCTACAGAGAAGGCGAGAGAAAGCAACTAGCAGCAAATGTAGACCTGCTGTTGCTGCTAGTGGGCATATAATGATAGACAGAGAAAAGAACAAATTCTACTTACTTTTTTACAACCTTCAACACTTTTTTTATCTATCCATCTAACACTTTCCCAAAATGGCTCCACTTAACGGCTACCACTCTCTATACGTTGTATATTCAAGCTTACAAGACAAACCGAAATGAGTGGGTGACGACACACGACGTACACGACGACAAAAACGTAGAAAGAAAAAAAATAGTCTTATGTGTGCAGCAAGGGAAAGGGTGACCTTGTATCGGGCTATTGACAGCGGAGAAGAAATAACAGGAGTTTATAGCAGTATAACAAGCAGAGTTGTTATAGCTGAGCATATACTGTAGCGGTGGTGGAATAATGGATAGAAGCAACAGTCATGTCATCATGACACATGTAGACACGCAGTTAGAAACGGGATATTTGTCTAGCTTCTGTAAAACATATAGACTTAATACTTTATATCTTTCTACTTGTTTGATAAGTTCTCTTTCAAGTAATAAAAAAACTAGTCTATGGTTTGGCTAGTCGGGTAAACTAGCAGAAAAAAAATTAATCTCCTTCTCTCTCTCTAGCTTGTTCCAACAAATACACACCAGGATTTTGCTAATATCCTTGATGTTTGCAATTTTGCAGAAAAAAAGTACAAAGTAAATGTTTCCACAAGAGTGCTTCTTGTAATAACAATTTATATTAAGAAGACGTTCATGACGCGAAGGTATACACTTACACATACAAATACAATAATGTACCCAGTACAATTTTTTTTGCAAGTTCCCTCAAAGCAAATATAAAAAAAGGAAGGAAAAATATTATCGAGTGGTGTGTGTCGTTGTCGGTACTACTCTGGCTTTTTTTACATTGACTAATGTTTTTCCTAGGAAGAAGTGTGAAGTATGTATCTACTGCTGGATTTTTTTTTCTTTTGCGCTGCTTCCTCTTTACCAATTTATTATGCTGCTGTAGATATATATAAAAAAGCCATTATGTACATTACACACGTGCCTTTTTAGCTACCTACCAATTGAATAGCCAATGTCCTCCAAAACCTCTTTCCCGGACGTGTTTTTTCTCTTCTTTTCTTTTCTAACTACATAAAAATATTTGATGGATGGATTATACATTTGGCGTTTTATAAGTATGCACTCCAGAAGTGACTGTAAATGCTGGTTGTTAAAGCGTTATGCAAACACTTGAAGAAATAATACATGTATTTTCCAAGAAGAAGAAACCTACAATCTTAGAATATTTTTTGAAATTTTTGGTGGTGGTGTCCCATGTCGTGTAGCTGTAGATTCACACTCTACGTGAGGTCCCTATATAATAATTGATTATATGATGACATCAACAACATAACACCAGCAGTTTAGAAGACAAGCATGTATTTCCAATTTCATTCATGCACACACGCGCGCTCATACCAACACTTTTCTATTCAGTAGACAGCGACAAATGTGTAAGCTTCAAGTTAAGTGTTTACAAAAAAGGAAAAGGACTTTGCAAAGGGTTTTATATATTGCAACATGGCTTTTACAAGAAAAAATATGCTACACACGCGAAAAAAAGAAAAATTAGAGGGGCTATGCTTCATTGTCAATAATGCAACGTTTATTTACAAAGGAAAGGTAATGTACAAAAAAAGACGCAAAAAAGGTAGTACAAGTTGCTGTGGGTATGTGCAACGCGTACAAATTATATAGAGAATGCAAAATGCATAATCATTTTTTTAGTTTGTCTGCGTGTGTGTGCCTGTCACTAAACTAAATAGTACCCCCAACGACGACAACGCTAGAAAAGTGACACCTAAATGCGTAAATGGGCTAATAATTGTAAAAACTGAGGACCCAACTAGTAATTTATTTGAAACTAGAAGTTTGTAGTATTATGGCTTGGTTTTAAATGTGTAACGCCATTATGGACACCGTGTGTGTGTGACAACTCAAGGCAATTATTAGGGGATGATTTTCTATGCACTTGTAATTTATAAATGTGGAAGAAAAACCGGGTTTACGCAAGAAAGGAAAAAGTATTTTGCGAGAAAAGCGGATTTTTAAAAAGCTTTTCTTGTGAGTTTGTGGAGGAAGGGCGTGAAATAATAATCAGAAAGAAAGAAGAAGAATAACGTCACATTATTCGCTTTCTTTTCTATGAATTTGCGGATTGCATTTCTTTCTTGGAGAAAGACCTTGAGAATGGATAAGCATATAAGTTGAAACTTTCTCCGGGTAATGTATTTTTTCCTTTTGGCTTTCTCCCGTCAGTAGTAGTATGGAAATCTACGCAAAAATAATTTAAGTTGTTTGAATAATGAGTATAAAAAGTGGGCTGAAAATTGTTGAGGAACGACGGAGAAGTTAAGGGCGTAAAAGACAATAAGCACGTGAGAGTTTAGGATAGTCGGAGAAACTAATTTTTAAAAATTAAGTATTTGTAAATTGATAGGGAATTGGCTGGGGACGCAGCGATTTTGGGTAAACTACGAAATAACTTGGGTTAAAAAAACAAATTAAGGTAGTAAGTGGCATCATCATTTGTTACCATTTTGCCACTTAATAATCCGATAGACAAATAGGTATGTTTAAAGTTTCTACGCGACTATTTTTGTACTTAAAAAAGGGGCATAATTGGACTTTTCAAGGACAAGCCCAACAAATCATTTCACACATTAGCAACACAGCACAACAAAAAAGGTTACACTTTTAAGGTGTGTAAAAGCTTCGCTAAACCTGATTGGCTTAGAACCGAGAAAGAGGAAGAAAAAAAGTTTGCAACTTGATAAAATATTCATTTAAAAAAAGGCCGCAACAGAGAAATACGAAACGTTTTTGAAATGTCCTTCTAGATAATAGCCAATATAAAAATATTATGATCCAGCCTGTAACAATATAAACCTGTAAGAAAAGACACATACACTGACATAACATAACACATATATCGCTCACGTTTTCGTACGCGAGACCGCAATTTCAATGAATTAATTATTAGCAAAAGAAAATGGCTTTTAGCATAATGGCCTTTAAGAAAAATGTAAGGCGTGCACACAATATTGTACATTTGATATGCCTCCCACTTATTACTTATATTGCTCCGCCATATAGAAAATGAGTTTTTTGGAAAATTATCTAGAAAAAAAAATCGGTTTAACGATTTGACTAAACAATACACTTCATAAATTACAAAGTGATTAGTTTCAAGTTACACTCAAAAATGTGCATTTTTATGTGTCTAGAGTTGCCGACTCACGTGTTTTTTTCCTCTTTTTCTGTGGTGGAATATGTCTGTGTGTTTCTAGGGTCAAGGTCAGTATTTAATGCACAACCAAGCTCGTAAAAAGTGGAAAAACTAAACCAACGTTTTTTTACAAATGCCCGCCTACTACTACTTATATAACTGCGTAGCATATTATATCATATATATGGCCATGTAGATTTTTAGGTAGTATCGCAACACAAAAATTTTACTGCGGCAATTAAACCAATTTTTTAGGATTCTATAAATGGCGCAAGGAAATACTGATTTTATATTCGTCATTGGTTTCTCAAGTAACGGCGGAGGATAACAAGGCGCAATAATAAAAGGATAACATTTGTCATCAAAAATTTATCAAGGACATTGGAAATGACTTGGAAAATGGTTGTTCAATATTTCTAGCATTTTCATTATATCATTATAACTTTGTAGGCAGTTTGGAACGTAAACCTGCAAAAATAAAAACCTACCTGGGCAGTCAGATACCACCTGGTTTTTACAACTTTGTTCCATTTTAACGGGAAATTGTGGATGAGCACTTTGCTTACCTGCAAAAAACCAATAAAAAAAGCAATTATTACTACTTTTATGTAAAGCTCACATGTTTTTCCAAACTGGATTCGCATGTATAAGCGTGTCAATACATAGATAGATAGATATATTTTTAATGCAATGTGTGCCAAACCGCGACAAGGAAATTGCATGTACTACACTACACTAGCTTTTTGGAGACAGCGCACACACACCATCAAGCCAAATATATAACAACGGGTTGAATTTTTCATTTAAAAAATCAATGTCGTTCTAACTCAAGGTTAGAGGAAGTGGGCATGTTTTTCACACCACACCCAGTAAAGAGAAATTTTTATTGACAAGCCTGTTGAAAGAAGCCGAGCGTATGCATTTCCTATTTTGTTCTGTCCACTTATATAAGTATGTACTTTTACCAAAATGATATGATAACCTTGGTTCTTGGTTTTGGTAAATAAAATAGGAAATGAGTATAATATGCATTGACAGAGAGACAGGTACAAGATAAAAACTTAATGCCTTAGAGTCCTGTCACGCGGAGACAGTTTGGCATTTGATTATCTGAAAATTTGATTTGCGCCATGAAATAGGAACCATGTTTGCTTGCGTGATAACATCCAATTGAACCAAACAACATCACCATCACAATGATCACGGTGATGTGTGTGTAGGGTTTAGTAATAAAAAAGGTAGAAAAAAATATTAAATGCTTTCTCCACGAAAAAAGGATGTAGTTTCTTTTTTCATGGTCAACTTCCCTGTAGAAAGGAAAGACGGAAGCTGTAATCCACGTAAAAAAAATCGGGGACAAAGTAGACTTTCAAAGTTTTTGCTCTCAGCAGAATATTAAAAAGCTTATTTCTTTTCTGCGAATCCGCATCCGCAATACTATAGTGAGCACATATATCCTTGTTGTAAATGTAGCGTGCAAACTAGCAGAAAACTTTTTCAAGATAAAACGGAATAATGCTTTTTGAGGAAAAAAATATGTTCTTGTGCATTTACTCATCTCATATCTTTCTCTGTATGGTGGGCAGTGGACAAAGGATCATCCCAACCTTTAAGCTTTTTCCTGCTTTTTTTTAACATTAAGTCTACTGGAGCATTAGCCCAAAGAAAAAGTAGAGTACATCATGCACTCACAATAACAATAACGGTAATAGCACATGAGACCCAGCTATCTTCTTTCTCTCTCTTTCGCTCCAGCTAAAGGAACACCGGAGACGGGTTTCCTGGCCGGAAATGCCCTTGAGCTCAAGCTCAAACTCCAGCTTTTTCTCTTCCTTCAGCTTGCCGGGTTAGAATGTTATGGGGATTGACGTCAAACATTTTAAATGGGTAGAAAAGTTGGTTCAATATGAGACTACACACAGTACACACACGGCAGAAAATGGGAGAAAGGAAGGAAACCGCAGTTCTTCTTCTGCTGCTGCTTTCTCCTCCTCCTCCGCCACCACCACCACCATCGCCTGTCTTTCTCTTTTTTGGGTATATAAAGCATACAATATGTATATATATTCTATAAGCATTTTTTCAACAGCATCTTTTTAAGGGAAAATAACCAGAACTAAAAAATGGAGCAAGCTGAGAAAACCCGACTAGACCACTACAAAAGGAAGCAAGTGTTAAATCATTCGCCTGGGCTGTATGTGTGTGTACGCTCCGGTGAAAATGTACATTTTCTCTTCTAAACAGCTTGTTCATTGCCCGTTTCCTCCATTCATTTACGGCAATCTTTTTTCAAGCACGTTTTCTTATTCTTCTTCTTGGTCGTCTTTTACAACTTGTCTACATTCAAGTACTATTACAACCTTGAGCAAAAAAAAGAATATAAAAAAACGTGTATCCGCCGTCATGACAATTTGCTGCTTTTCTATGAAGGCAGAGCCTAGCAGAGCTTTCATGCATTTTTAAAGGAAATCGTTGTCATTTTCGTTTTACTCGTTTTAGCCAAAAAAAACGAGTGAAAAGGGAAACGGGCAACATTTCTTTTTACTATGATGTATTTTACGTAACAGACAGCGAGAGTCAATTTATACATTTTTTTTCTTCTTCTGGAAAAAAAAACATATCTATGTATTATGTATGTTGTTTTTTAGTGCAAAAAGCGCGCAGACAAAGTGTGAGTAGACACTAGAGTGTATGGGGAATATATAAACACCTCTTTGGAATAAAAAGTCGAACAGGCGGAAATTTCGCAATATATTTTATATTCTGGTATGCAATTCCCTCTTCTCAGTGTTCTTCCGAAAGAGTAAATACTTTTGTAGGAGAGAAAACCGGGTAATAAATCGACTCTGACTTTTTGTGTGTGGGTTTGTGCCTCTAATATTTATCAGAAGGTTGGTGGACAGGTTCATGGCTGCTTGGAAGCAAGTTCGACTTTCACCCGTGTGCATATATACCTACTTATACTTGCATACATGTTGCTGGTTTAACTTGAGACAGCTTTTCTCTTTTCTCCAGCCAATGCCACACTGTGGCTGGTACTATACTAGCTATATTGCTAAGCTTGTTTGAATTTGAAAACTGCACAAAAATATTGGGTAATGGATGGATATATATATTGCGGTCAGCGTTTGACACTGATAAAATGCCTCTTGCAGACTTTTCTCACTGTCTTGTGAAAACGGAATTCTTGTTTAAAAACCGAAAATCTAAATGCAAACTTGGGCTTTTTCTAAAAAATGACCAAGGAAAAACCATACAAACGCGTAAGCATTTTTTTCTCCGAATTTCACTTCACACTTGTCATCATCTGCGTTTGAAATTTGAATAATGCTAAACCTAAATTTTCAAGGTTGTCCGTCGGGCAAGTAGGCAGTTACGTCTGAGACATACAAAAGAACTAATTAGATTTAGAGCGCGCGTAGTTCTATGTCGTAGAAATAAATTTTCTGTCTGGGGGAACAGCCCAGTTTTGAAAATAGACGGGGAAAGTGGCAGGTACAATTTTCTCAAATTTAATTTCGGCTTTTGCTTTTGCGCTACTGCTCAAAAACTTAAATATAATTGCATTAGGTCATGGCAGGTCAAAAAAACGTAGTTATTTTTCTTTGCATTTAACTTTTTACTAGCAGACGGTTATTAAATTATTAGTTGTTATTATTATTACAAACCGCTATATATTCTATTCTATTATATAGTAGAAAAACTACACACGTAATATGTATTAAGTAGGTATAGTGCATTTTCAATCAATTGGACAAAAAGGTCAGGAAAATTGGAAGTGAAGAGATATTGATTTCCCTTTGTGAAATATTAATTCCAAAGCAGGAAGTACTTTGCATGACACGCTAATACTTCAAACGTAATCCACACACACACAATTTTGACATTATACCTATTCTCCAGAGAGAATAACCGCAGCAATATAATAGCATGTATGCATAGCATCATCACATGTTTTGAAAATTAAAGCAAAATACTTCAAACACCCCACAAACTTGAAATGTTCAAAAGGGCACATCATAATAATGTGGTGTTTACGTGATCTTGTAACGTTTCCAATCATCACCCGCTATATATTTTTTACTACGCTGTGCTGTAAATAATTTACAAATTTGGTATGCACAAACACACACACACAACCATATTTACAAATTATGCACTGCCGACATTTCTGCCTTTGAAAATAGTCTAATATTTCTGCATGTGTATCCTGTTGACAAAAAAAGCAGTGCTATTTTAACGAGTTTTCAAAGAAATGTTTTAGTATGCAAAGCAATATAAATATGCTTATAGTTTCCGTTATGCATAATGGTCATACGTATTGATAGGCCATTGAAACTTATAAACCATCATTTTTTGGTATTGTATATATAACTATTTAGACATTTCCGTGAAAAATGATGTTTCCATCCAGTCAACCAAGAAACATAATAACTGCAGCTATGAATGGGGTGAAGAAGAAGAAGAAAAAATGGGAGCAAGATGAGCATAAATATTGGGGATCATCATTCAGCAAGATCAGCACACAGAAAGAAATCCTACTTAAAACATAACCATAGACAACTGGCGTTCTTTTCTGGTAAAAAAAATCCAACAGCACAGATCACAGAATATATAATATACCTTATGCCGCCACAGACAACAAAACCTCCCGAAAAAAATATTCCAATAGTATCCGTAACCTAAGGGGTAAATGAATATGATCAGAGGATGACATTGATGCTCCTCTTTTTTTACTCCTCTCATGTTTCCACCAGTTTAAGAATAATAAAAAGCGACAAAGACAAAACATGCTGAACCATAACCCAAAATAAAACCCGTTCAGTCACTAAATATTCGAAGGCCAAATGGAATCATCTTCTTTAGGGTTTTTTTGTCGCTATATTTTTTTAAAAACAGAAGCAGCCGCAACAGTATAGTGCCCGTTTCCAAGTGATCAATCAGTTTAAAAACGGGCCAATCGTTTTTTAGATGGATTGGAACAGATGCACTTTTGCTTTTAACCTACATACAAAATAGGGTGTAGTGATAAGCATGAAAATAAAAAGGCCTCTCAGATCAATAGGCAAATCCACTATTTACAAACATCGTATTTTTGTCACCATCAAAATAAACAGTTAAAAAATTCCCATGTAGCTATACAGAAATTGATTAATTTTAAAGCGCATAACAATTCGGTTTATTAGTCCGGAAAAATGGATACGCAGCCAAAAAAATACAAACCCGTACAACATTATTTTAGTTCTGGACCCGAGCGTTTAGCTTGAAGCTTGACAATTCTTACGTCACCACTAAACGGGTTAGGGTGTATGTATAGGTAGCTTTTCCGCTGCTTTATGAATGAATAATAAAAATCGGAGAAAGCCAACAACGGTTTTATTTGGAGTACAACAGAAATAGTAGCTCTGAAGCTTTTTGTTATTTTTACATGAGCGGGTAATCACAAACTTGCTGTCTTTTTTTTGGGAAGGGCAAAGCAATAGAAAAAGGGGAAAAGTCAAACAGGTAATTTTTGACTTCCTGCTCATCCTGGCGTAATGTACTATGCATGCGTGTTATACATTTGGGACGACAAACAAGAAATACGTATATAAAAAAAGGATGTCCAATTTTATTTCTACTTTGTAGAATGTGTACACTACTTCTACACAGGAAATATAATTTCCAGTGATTTCATTTCATCATCGCAAACAACGTCACCCTTTTTTTGTTCAGGGCTTGCCACTACTGTAAAAAAACATAACTGTATTTCTTTGTCAGAATAGAAACAAAAACCTGAGCAGTTTTGGTTTATGACTGAATGAAAATTGATGATTATGGAGATGTAAATGCGGGGTTGAAGACGAAGTTCCATTTCTACAATTTTATTTGATTTTTTTTCTATGTAAAAATATTATACTTGTATTTACATGTATATAACAGCGAGATAACAATATTTTAAGTATTTTTAGCTCTACTTCACTGTTCTAAAGTGGAACATGCATTCAATGAAGCAGAGCAGTATGAGCATCAACTTTACTAAAAAATTTACGAGTGTTTAGCCATTCTCTGACTGTATGTTGTACTGTACGCTTCTTGCTTCTTACATAATCACAATAAAGCATATTATTGTTTAACTGTTTTTAGTACATTTATTTCTCCAGCGTAGTGTTCTCATACTACATGGTTTTTTGACGTGTTCTACTAAAATTATGCGGGCGTTTGAAAAAGGTGAAGCATGAGTTATTAGTAGGTCTCCCACTCATTTTCTGTTTCTCAATGTATGTCATATTTTCCATACAAGCTTATAATTCTCCTCTTATTTCATCATCATCGCCATTTTCACCATCCCAAAAACCACAACAAAGGCCAACCATCAAGCTAGCTAAAGAAGGCACAAGCCATTATATAGTAAGAATAGAAGTGGCCTGAATATCTAGAGCTTGTAATAATTGTAATAATAACAACAACAACAACTTTATGATTTTTTGTAAACTGGAGTCGCTTTTAAAATTAAATGTTTGAATATACGTCAGCTTACTAGTTAGTATTTTTACATGAAACCTGCATCGGAATGCAGAAAAGTGTCGGTTACATCATAACTAGTGTCGGTACTTTTTTTGGAAACAACAACAAGTTTGCTGGCAAGTTTAATAAAAACCTGTCTAATGGCCTATTTCAAGAAAAACTTCCGAAGAATTCATTTATGTAACCGAGATAGTGTCAATTTTATCGATTTTTACACTGTGGTTTAATACGCGTTTAAAAATAGGGTGTGTATATGCTGCAAATAAACTAAGGAAAGAAATTTAAATTTTTTTATATAATTTTTAGTATGCGTAAAGCTATTATACTTCACATACAACAGCCACATTAATAACAGCAGAAGCAGCAATAAACCAAAGTTCGATAAGAAAATAAGGAACTACTTTGTTTTCCAAAACGAGACACCGTTGTTCTTGTTGACGACGACAACAGAAAAGTGGAGTCAATACAAGAAGCTCGGTAAAAAAAACTTGTGTGTTTTAAAAATGTACAAACCAAAGCAATTATACTATGCCTGCTTTAGATTATTCAACTAGTGTAAAAATAAGTGGTGTACGCACGCATCACTGAAATTTTCAGCATTCTAATCAAAACAAAGCGTTTTTTCTTCTATTGCCACATGCGTAATACTGGAATTTGTTGGAAATAATAATGATGCCATATAGCAGAGTTATATAACTTTGTGTGGAAAAAAGAGGTGAGCATAAAGAGGAATCGGATTTCGTTTTTTCATACATTCTTAAAGGTTTAATAATATCAAGACCAGCTTACAAAGAGACAAAATCTCCAGACAAAAAAAGCTTGTATGTTTCTTCCGAATAAAGTAGTAAAAATATGCGCAATGGTAAAAATGACACTATATACTCTCCTTGAATGATTTAGTAAGCACGTTAAACGCTGATGAGGCAAAACAAGCCGCCTACGTAATCTAATACGTTTATTGGTAATACAACGGCAAAAAGGAAGAACAAGGAACATGAACATGAAGAAGTGTAGTGTAGTAGTCAACTAGACAAAAAAACTAAAGTGTATATTACCATTGTTGGTTTTAAATGAATAAGTAGTAGTAATAATAGCCAGAGAAAAATGAATAGAGAGACAAAAAATTATACACAAAATGGGTTATGGGTTATTATGGTTATGGGTTGGTTGAAATCATTATTGAACTTAGAATATTCTAGCTTTAAAAATAGATTTGCTTCTTGCAGCCTGCGTCTGCTGGCATCTTTTTCAGATTTTTTTTTGTTTTGGACCAGGACTAATTGTTGGATTATGTGACCTGCCCCCACTCAAGTAACAAGCGTTTGTACGTTTCCTATACACATTATCATTCTTCTGTGACGACTTTTTACTTTAAAAAATATACACCATTTTATTTAAGTAAAAGGAAGCATTCAGAAAAATGTAAGCGTGCATATGGAATGGATGCACATTTCTGTTGAAAAAGGAAAAGTTGAGTGTGTTCTGTTGTTGTTTTTTACCTTCAACAAAGTTTGGTAAAAACATGCAAACAAGCAGAAGGACCATTAGACCTTCTGAAAGAAGAAGAAGGGTCAGTTAATAATAATGATGATGACGCTAGACAACAGTTATGTTTCAGGGCTAAAAGAAACAATTTTAAGGACATTTGATCGCTTATGTTGTTGCTGACCGTCTGACCAAAACCACTTATTTATCTGTGTCGGTCCATTTCTTTTAAGAGGAGATTTTGTGTCAAAGGAGTGTTTCCGCCCTCTGTAAAGCCACACCGCGGTGGACTGGACCGGACCGCGTAAAACGGAAGTAAAAAAGGACATGCTAGTTTACTCTAAAATGTAAACAATTTGCAAAAAGCCAGGGATTTACTCTGATAATCCTAGAACAAAAAGACTAAAAACATATATGCATTTTGATATTTAATGAATACTGTCATTGTACACGCATATTATATAATCTTGTGTAATTTAGTATGTAGCTCTGTATTTATATGCTGGTGTTATGCAAGTGGCACTTTTTTGTCTGGCTAGTTTACCCGATCTCCGTTATGCAAGCCAGATTTGGTAAGTATGGCATCATCATCAATACAGCTTGCGTATCAGTATGCAGATATCAATTTCAAAACAGAGACAAAACTACAAAGACGAACGAGACAGTTGAGTTTTTATGTGCCGTTTTTCTTTTCTCAGTACAGAAGCAGCAGTGCTATGAGTTTTTAAAAAACGAGAATGAAATTTGAGCCAAAAAATTAGACCACATACGGCTCACACACACACAAACAGTTCATCTCGCGGTGATGAGCTTAAAGCTAATTCCCTACAAGGAAAAATTAGGCAGGGAAAGATATATAAAGACGAGTAGGAAGAGGGATTCATATTCCAAATCTTACTCCAGTTGTTGTCCTTTTTTGTGCTCAGGATCTGTTCATTTACAACTTCTTTTTATGAATTGTATTTTTACTGTTTTGTCTCTCAACTTGTATTATTGATCATTGCAATAATCATAAGCACAAAAACAAAATTATTTTTCTTCCCGGGTTCTGGTATTGCTTCCTTTTGTGTAGATTGCTTTGCATTGCGTAGTTTTTATTTTTAGAGAGAAAGATGTGGCAAGCACATGCTAACAAACCAAAAAAGACAAAAAATGAGTTCAGAGTTTTTCAAATGAACATGACAAAATATAAAGAGGATTGATCTTTTGAAAAAATGAAGACAGCTGGAATCAACCAGAAAAAAAGACGCTCATTATTATCACATCATTACCAACACCACAGTGCAGACAAACTCCAAGACAAGCGGTTGTAAAATAAAATGGTCATTTTTATAAATATTTATGAAAAATATTCATATTTTCATAAACTAAGACATTGGACAACAACCTACAAGCCATTACACTTGCTTTTTTATTACCCCGCAAGTTTAAAAGCTTGCTATGGACATAAGATCAGCAACAATTGTAAGTTTTTTTTATGGGTACACTGACCACTACTGTTACTCACTTTACATCCGTGTGCCATTTCATTTTCCTTACAGAGTTTATACCAAGTCAAACGAATAATGAGATGAATGGCCATGTAAAAATGACTATGACGAAACAAAAGGAGATCAGAAGCCCTCGTTAATAATTCTAATGGCTGTTTTGTGTCTGGGGTAATAATATTGACCGAAAAACAGAATTTATGGTTATTTTATTCCCTCATTCTTTAAAAAAATATGCTTTCAAATGTTATACACGGTTTTCCAGCAATTTCTGCAATTTTCTTGGTATGCTTTGTCAACTTTGCATTTCTTCCATTTTTCTCTCAGGAAACTTAATCCATGCATGTTAAATTTTGTCACAACCTTCTATTTGTTAGGGAACTGAGTTGTGTACCCAAGTTTTTTCATGGACCGCCCTCTTTTTCACACAGGGACACGTGTCACAGCGTGCTTGGCAAATACAAAATGTTTTAAGGTATTAGCAACATTATCGTTTCAAGTGATTTTTTTACATGTTGTAAGTTTTTTCAGATTGTCAATTAATCAAACTTTGAAACTGAGAATACTACAAGCTATAAGATACAATGTTGGCTACAAAACTGCTATAAATTGCATTTCATTCCAAAATATTATGTCAGTAAACAGCAGCAACATGGGCCAATATGTAACCCAAGTTTTGAATAAAAATCGTACATGACGATCATGATTATAATGACCCCGTGGTACACTATTTATTCGGAGAAACTAGTTCAAATTCCGAATTGCATTCCCACGCAAGAAAAGAAACAGAACTCAGGGAACTGCCGTGTTGTTTTAAAGAAAAACATTTTAGCAAGGCTGAGACATTTATTCTGATATAAAAACCGGGTATAAAATGTCCGCCAAGTGCCGTGTAACATAAAAATGGTGACGATGAGCATGTCAACAACAAAAAAACAAATTCCTTTTGTAATTCTCCAAACAGCTGAAAACCTATATACCTATACGCCACAAAACCCTACTTGGCTTTCTTTCCAAACCGTTCTTTGAACATTCATTTTTTCAAAAAGTAGCAAATAGCAAAACCACACAACAAAGTGAATACATGGTGGCATGGTGGTGGTTTATGTTGTTGTTAAGTAATACCAAAAAGATTGTGTGTTCAGCAAGTTAATGAACTAGCGCCAAAATAATAAGGTGCTTTCCTTTTCCTTATAAACATTCAGAATTGAGAATGCTGTTGGTGGTGAAAATGTCGTTTTAATATATGGAAACACATGTTTCATTCAGATATGTATGTACAGAGCTTAAACATAGATATACTTTTTGATAATTTGCCGAGCAACTTTTTAATACTTTTAACACTATCGGAAAATATATACAGCAGCCGTCGCCACGAAAAACGCAACGGAAGCAAAAGTTGGACCAAAGAAATCACAACAAACCCAGTGTGTAATTGTTACACAGTGAACTTAATAACATGCCAGTAGAGTATAGGTATACCATCTAGGCTAGGTTGATATGTCGCATGTTTCTATTTTTTGTCGCCTTTGGTGCAGATGAACTCATTTAGTGTGCAGCGTGTATAAACTCTTTACACACCAGGAAAAAAGTTATAAAAACTGTTGTACTACAAGATTATTATTACAAGAACATTGACTAGAGACGCAAATAGCTGGCAAGTAAATAAAATGCATGCATAACACGTTTTTTATCCCCGTCATTATTGTCTCTATCAAAAAGTGTAGTAAAAAAAGTTGGAAAGTGGGAAACTTTCTTAAGTATAAAAGAATATTAGTCATGTTTGATGTAGTTTTTTCTCTGCTTTTCCTCTTTCTTCCTCTTTCTAATCATCTCAAGCCAAAGGGAACACGCTGATGATCAAGTTTTGGATGACGCTGTTGATTACATTTCTCACTTCCCTTGTCTTGCCGAGTCGAGGCCGCGCATAAAACATGCTGTCAAATCAATCCGGTAATGGGTAATATCATAAATTTATAATAAGAGCCTGTAGTTACGCTCAAGGTGTATATACCAAGCTTTAAGTCAACCTTTCTTTTTATCATTTCCCATTTCCCGTCGTCGTTTGCTCAAGAACAACAACAACGGAACATCCATTATGATGATGGTCATACTGAGAGAATAACAAGATGATATTGATTAATTTTAAGAATAGTTTGTATTTTTTACAAGTTTACAAGCTATCTGGCTTTTATAGTATTAAGAATGCATTGTTTTCTAGATTTTCACGTTAAATCTTCAAAACTTCTAGTTTTCTAGTTCTGTCAGGAAGACGCCAGTGGTGGTGTGCGCAGTATCACACTTGTCCTAAAATACGTTTCGGCAGATGCGTCATTTTATCACTTAGAAAAAACATGCATGCTATACACACAGGCATTTCTTCTCTTGAGAGAAATAAACAAAATTACAGTTTGTATTGCTTTTACTGCGTAGATTTCTTCTTATATTATTAATTATTTATATGCTAATGTATATCTACCTACCTACACAACTTTTGAGTACATGGTGTGGTTAAAAATGATAAGAAGTGACACATGATGCCTTGTTGCTGCCTACTTGGTTGTCGTTGAGTTCCTTGTTCCTGTTTAACTTTCTGCTAGGGAAAAAATCATGGTGACAGAATGCGTCCATGTCATGATGCTATGTGTGTTCTATGCTTTTTCTTGATGATGATCATGCGTGTACATAAATATGAGGCAAAGGTCGATGTAGGTTTTGCCAAGTAGGAGCACCGAAAAAGTAAAGAGCAATCTGTGGGGACTTGAGGTATTTCGGAACAGATTGTGCGCGTACTTGTCTCTTTCCCTGTCTTTACCCACAACTTGACAAGGACGGGTCGTGTAATAAAATGCCAGACACACAGAAATGGGTTTGTAAAACCTGAGTGTAGTTCAAACTTCAAAAAAGCTCAGAAGATCGGAAGGAAGGAAGTTTGGCAGAATATATATATATTTTACAAGCGTGTAATTGGAAGGAGTCGCCGAGAAATAAAAGAAGGAAACGTGATGATATTCAAGTGGAGGGAATTTCTTGTTGTCGTCATAGCACATTTTTTAAAGCAGAGTGAGGTTTGCCAGTAGCATTATTATTGGTTGTCATGATCCACACTGTAATGTGATATTATATTAGGGAAATATGTAATGGGAGGAATTAACGAAGGAAATTTGACTACTGAAAAAGAAGAGAGAAGTGATACACGCACACACAGCACGACAGCAGTTTATTTTTTGCATATTATTATTATTATATGCTATTTTGGTATACTTTGTCTGGCACATTTAAACCACAATTATAATTCTCTGAACTACTTACAACTTTCACCAGTATCATAAATAGAAAAAAGAAAAGCGTATATAGCTATAGAGGAATGTGTTGTGCACATAGCGAAAAATATGTCGCGCGTTTCTCGTCTGTTTGTAGATCCGTATCCAACAGCCATTTGTTTATGTCACTTGTACTGTGCTTCACACTCTGCCTGCCTGTTTTCTTGTTCCATCCCTTTTCCGTTTTTTTTTGTGATTGGGTTACAAAACCTATCTCTCTAAAGCTTAATACTTATATGCTCCATCTGCCCTGACGGCATAACACGATGTATGTTGTCACGGGATTAATGATTACATTTTACAGAGAAATTGGAGCAAAAAAACAGGCAAACGGAAATAGGACAAAATGCGGAATACTCAAAAATGATACTCTTGATTAGATAAAATATTATAGAGATATTTTTTCACAGTAAACTAAATTTAGATATAGTTTTTTTCTGTGTACAAACACCACAGACAAAAATATAAGGGAAATTATTTTGCATTGAAACCATTGAGTAATAATAATACCTACTTTTTTCTCTTGAAATACCGAGATTGTGGCGGACAGACAGAGCCAAGCAATAATAATAATAGGACAAGTAACCTTGTCTTGTGACAAGTACATACATTTTTGGTCTGGCATAAATAACAAAATAAACAGGATTTTGAGAGCAGAGTAAAAAAAAATGTGATATCCAAGTGGCCTTATTATTAGCAAACAGCTTGTTGTTTTTAGTTGGACAGGACATTATCATAACATTCCCCTAGCAAGTTATTATAAAGGCGTGAGATGTGTGATATTATGATTCTATATATAATGTGTTATGATGATGATCATCCTTTTATCAGGTCAATTAGAATATTTTTATTTTGGCTTGAATACACATATAGATTCTTTTTCGGGGAATTTAGAGCACAGAAAAAAAGCATAATGCGGGATTTGTTACGAAAGCATGTAGACAGAGAGAGAGATGCTGTTTTCACGGAAATGTTTTTGTGGGAATGGGATAACTACCAAAAAAGATTTTTTCACGCTTGGTTACAAAAAGTCGGATAAAATAAGGTCATAATATGTGATATTTAGTGGTAATGGAAGTTTTCTCTATAGGCGCTAACGGAAATGAATAGGGATTGAGAAAGAAAGTGCAGAGAGTAGAAAGTGTATTAATCCGATTGTGTCATCTTTTATGTAGCTGCTTGTTCTGTTGTTGTTTGATGTTGTGGCGTAAGTAAATAAAAAAAGGAGTACAACGACAGGATGTTCTTGTAACTTTACGTCTTGACACTTTTTTCCACTGACTTTGTCTAAATCTTGAAAGAAAAGGGTTTTCTGTGGAAATTTATAAAAACTCTGTAGATGGTCATGGTCACTGTGTACAAATAACTGCGTAAAAATGAGGGCGGCGAGACGGGGGTCGCAAGGGTAAAAAAGCTTTTACTTTTTTATGAAGTTAAAAATGGACTTTAACGCTTTAGGAAATTGCAATTGGATAATTATTGCAATTTTTTATGTAGCATTTTGTAATCCAAGTGCCAACTAAATTTTTGGGAGATTCAGGAAGTGTCACGCATTTCATCAATTGAAGACACTTGGCGTAACCACAACTGACAAACCTGGCAACGGACTCTAGTTTTTAGCCAACGTTTGAAAGATTTTTTTAACCCGTCAACTTGTACGGGGAACAAGGTAACATGAAACATAACACTGTCCAAAAAAGATTCCAACACGACGTTATACAGATTTGCAATTTAATCCAACTTTCTATCCTCTCTCTTTTCTGCTATTCCTGTACAAGACAAGTAGACAAAATCAACAGACAAGCAAAAAGATTCACTAAAAACGCTTGATTCTTTTTATTCTAAGTGCAATTACATTATTAATTGGGTCAATAAATGTGGGCTAAATCTGAAAATGAGCCAAGAAGCACAAGATTGTCCAAAACCTTTTAAAAAATTGGGTTGAAGTTAAAAGTTCGCATAACTTTTATTTCTGTCTGTTTTTATAGACTGTGTATTGCGTAAGGTGAAATTTAAACTTTTAATTAGGTGTATAGCACATCATCCAGTTCTAAAACTTGTGTTCTAATTTGTGACCTTAAACTTGGCTTGCTCTTGTCTTGTGAGTAGCAAAAATAAAAAGTAAAGAGGAATAAAAACGGAAACGGAACTACTTCACATTCCGTTTCAGAAACTCTCGACATTATTTATCGTGGCAGAAACGAACCTACGCAATGAACACATATACAAATTTAAAGAGAAAGCTTCTGCGGATATATACTAATATTCCGGTGCCAACAAACACAAAGAAAGAAAACATCTGTGAAATAAAAAAAACTCTCTGAGAAAAATAAATAGATGCACATTCATCTTATTTCTTTCTATATAGAACGCTACATAAACGGACTTGAAACACATTTTGTTCTCTATTTTCTTTCAAGAAACTTAAATATGTGCCAAAGAACCCATCTCACGTTGTCATGACAATCAAGAAGAGGATGACGCTGACGTTTTAAAAAAAGCACTTCAAGTCTGTTGTGTAGGCAGACATGGTGACTTCCTTGAACTAAAAGTAATTTCACAGAGTATCACTTTTTCTTGCCAAGCCAGGGTACGGATTTGCAAAATTATTAAAAACTTTTTTTTCCTTTTACCCATTACCCGCGTATAAGACTCTCTAATAGCCTATCTTTTTTAATATAAACGTAAATATTTAAGACTTGGCTTGCAAATAAAAAGGGTTCATGGAGAGGTTCAGTTTATGTGTGCGTGTGTATGTTTATGAATAGCGTGGGTCTTTTGTAAGCATTTCATCCTTTTCCTGTGTGCTTATTATTACCACCACAGGACTAGATAGTATGAAGACTATGATCATAGTGATCGATTATGATCTTCTTCCTTCCTTTTCCCAAAGTAAAAAAGGAATTCTCTTTTGACAAGAAAAAGCCCATCTGGTTTTCACTAACAAAAAGCATCAAAAGAACAGGTCACTGTCGGCTAAAACTTTTGTACTTGGAAAAAATGCTTCTTGGTTCTTCTTCTTTACTTTTACTCTGTGGACTGTGTGTGTACGTTTTAATGACCTTGTCATGTCATCTAGATCATCGACATCATATGAAAAAACTGAAAAAGTATAATCAACCTCCTGGCATGCATGACAAGTTCTAGCGAAGTAGGTATGGGGCAAGTTCATTAGCATGTGACCTTGAAATGCGCCATTCCCCCCGCGTTTTTTTATGTAAGCTGACGGGAAAAAAATACGTAGTTTTGGAGCAATTTTCCTTGCTGAGCGCGTAAAATAGTTGGCACGTAGAAAAATGGAAAAATTTATATGCATAATGTGTCATCTAAGGCAAAAAGGGATAAAATAAATGCTGACCTTTCATGGATCCGTTGTCAGAGCCTAGTCCGTTTACATCATTTTGGCTCATGTCGTTACGATGTCCCTGTTGACCGATATCGTTCATACCTTGGTTCATTGGGGCGGCCAGTTTTTCTGTGACAAAGTGAAGAAAAAAAAATTATCAGTACATTAGAATCAAAACTAAACTGTTCACCTTACACCATACGTCACTATATATACACAGTAGACTGGCGTCAGTTGAAACTTTGAAACAAAAAAACTGCAGTTGTTGCACAGACAGCAATTGACTATGCAAATTTTTGCAAGGATTGCATTTTCAAACAGGAAAAAACACGTTGCAACACACGTACCATTATTACTACCAGACCAGAAGAGGAGACATTATACCAAATCTTTAATCTACTTTTTTATTGTCGCGGCGACAATGCTTTAAAACTGCTTAGCCAGCACATTTTTATTAAATCCATTTAGATTCATTTGCAACTTCATATATCAGTTTCGCAAGTGGATTGAAAGAAAGCGGAAAAGGAAAACGTGAGCATAAGATGTTACCACACACTTTCTTATAGGCAGCTTATTTTCCAGGAAAAGAGAAGCAATATCGGTACTGTTTGATGAACAAAAGCAATCGTACCTACTTTCCATTGACAACACATGAAGAACAAAAGTGTCAGCAGTAGTCTCAGTAGAATAAACACTACATATTTTCTTTCCATTTCCAACATGTCGTTCATTGTCATTAACAAAAATAACTAGAAAAATATTCGTTATCTCCACTGATCCATAAAACAAAGCCAAAAAAATCAAGTCAAGTCAGCCATCATTATCCATTTTTCTCCGAAAAGAGTATTACACCTTCTCCTTAAAGACACCATATTATTATTAAAACCCAGTTTCATATTTTCCTTCTGCCCATCTTCCACTTGACAGTACTTTCTAACAAGCTTTCTTTGTGTAAAAAAAGTCTTTCTATCAAAACCAAGCCCACACTTTCCCTTTTTTAGTTTTAAAAAACGTATTTTTTCTCTTTCTCGCTTTTCCCCAGACAATACTCACGTTTTAACCCGAGATTTTTTCTGTGTTGTATATTTTATTATACGTGAAATACACGTTCCCCTTTCCTTCAAAATTATTAAGCATATCACTTCCTTTCTCCAACTTTTTTTATTTTCTTCTTTAGTCTCGCATTCCATCTCTCCTTTCTCTTTACATTTTTCCTTTTACAAAGAGGAAAATATAAAAATAAAATAAACGTTTGCATTTTTTTCTCAAGGAGGTAGAAGCATGTACTAGTAGTCCCTTGCCTTTTCTTTTTTGTCAAAGAAACTACTGTACTGAGTACTGAAACGTAAGTAGCATCAACATAGAGAATAAGTGTAGCCTTCAAGGTTGAACCCAAAAAAGTTTCCAGTTTGCCGACTCCCTTAACATTTTCCAGTTTCATGTTGTTTTCCACGTTTCCTCTTTTTATTCCCTAACTTCCTTTTCTACTAAGGTATGTATATGCTTTTTCCCTTTCCGACTCTACTTTACAGTATGTAATAGTAGTTCCTCTGAGTAAATAAACCAGCTTGTGTGTGTGTACTAGTATCACTTGAGACAGGAAAGGGAGGAAAGCGAAACCTCCCCAAAAAAGTAAAATGGAGCAGAGCAACTATTATTATTATTATTACAGCATAGGTTTTTCCCTTTCTTTTTATTCCTTTCCCTTTTGTCATAAAAAACAATGTACATATATAAATACATATACGCAAAGCGTTTGAAAAGCAGAACACAGAAAGAAAAAGATGACTTTCTCTCCTTGTACACTTTTTTTACTATTTCCTGCCTCCTTCACTTTTTCACGCAACAATGAACATTCTTTTTGTCTATTTTGCACTGACCTTCATCAGCCCGGCAAAGAGAAACAAGCCGTTTTATATACTTTCTAGTAGTAAAACTAAAGACAGCTATTTTTTATATAAGAAAAGCAGTTAGGCAACTTATAATCATAAAGATGCATGCACGGCCTCATCATCAAACGTGAGATTCGTGTTAAAATCTGGCCAAAAATAAGTCTGCTACAAGTCTACTACATTTTCTTGCCATTTCTCTTTGTCTTTTTGGATGATCGTGAGGAACCTACTAACACACACTTTCACTGCCTTTCTTTTTGTTAAAGAATATATATTCTTTCTTTCTCTGTGTGTATGTCACGCTACTATTACTACTTACTTTTTGCTACAATATTCATGAACAAAGTTAATAAAGTGCTTTTGAGGATGACGATATGAAGATGGAAAGTTGGAAAGACGGAAGCACACAGAGAAAAAAGAAATAAGTAACGGAACAAAAAAATAGTTCGTGCCTGTCTAAAATAAGTTTCAGGAAAAGGAGAAAGTTCACATTTTTTTGTTTAGGATGTGGTGCATGCAACTCACAAAAAAAATCTCGCGTTGAATTCCTCCATTTTCTCCACTTGCCAAAAAAAGAATATTGCAAAAATGTAAAATAAAAGCAGATTGTGCTCATTTTACCAAAAAAGAAGATTTCTTTGTGTATATTGTACCTATAGCCATAAATATTAAGAAAAATGACAACTACAAAACAAAAAAAAGATGAAAAGAGTGTCTATATATTATGTAGCAGTCAAAATGATAAAAAAATAGTGCACACAACACACATTATTATACGAAGGTCACAAAAAGCATCACACCACCAATCCTTTTTATTTGCAAAAAAACTTTATTTTATAGACAGATAAACTACCTATGCAGACTATATGCAATGCTTCTTGGAAAAGCCATATTTCCATTTGGCTTTGCAATGATAGCATTCTCCAGTGCCCTTTTGATTCCTTTGATCTTCCTTTTTTTCTCTGCTTTGAGTACAATTTTTTTCTCTTTTGTCATTCAATTCATGATACAAATGCCAAATGACAGTGACACCAACAAGTAGCAAAACATGAGTAGGCCAGGGGTTGTCAGTGTCACAAAAAAACCTAGTTCCTTTCCAACAAATAAATAATAATCAGTAAGTATACCTACTAGTCTAGAAAGAAAAAAATAAGCAACGTAAAAAAGTGCATGGACAGATCTATCATAACCATACAAACTCATTTTTTTCTCTTTTTATTGTAACTGATAGCCTAGAAAAGGGTGTGGGTGGAGGGTTTCGGCTAAAACTAATGTGAAAGTTGAAGGAAAGTTATGTGTGCTTATATGACTAACTGTGTAGAAAAACAAGTTGGTTAAATTATTCAAAGAAGGATCACGTTGTACACGCTTTTCTGACATACAAGCCTGTTACTTAATTAATGTCTTTGTAAATCAGCCACCACAGCCACAACAGAAAAACACTGGAACAACAAAAAGCTCTACATAATAAATGACATTTTTCCCTGTGCTTTCCAACTTGGCTTACTAATTGACAATTGTTTCTGGGAAAAAGGTGGGCTTTTTATTCTATTGTTTTACATAGTCTCTCTTTTTTCAAAGGTTTCACCTGTTTATTCTTGCTAACCGCAGTAGCAGCCACTAAATCGTGCCATTGACTTTATCAAGGACAACTTTATCATTTAACATGAAAATATGTAAAAGACCACAATGTTGACCGTTTGGTCAAAAAGACCAGTACATTCGAACACGACTCACGTGTGCTTTTCACTTGTCATTCCAGAGCAATCTATCACCGCATGTTTTTTTCTGTAGCTAATGCGTAGTCTGGACCAAACAACAAAAACAACATGATCACATCATACCATGCCACCAGGTGTTTCTAGCGGGTTTTCGGTGTGGAACACTGGGATTGTAAATGGATCTTCTAATGTTTCACCACACAAAACGGATGTTCATATAATTCCGTGTAAATATGTATACACATCTCTTTTTCATCTTGATCATTTGATTATCTCGACGGTGGTGGACTGTATGGATGACAAATCCACTCACTGTGAATTATACAAGTCAGCTAGGTTGTGAAAGTCAGAGAGACTTTGAAAACTAATATCTATTACAGCCTTTTATTGCATTTTCCCTGAATCAATAAATGAACCCAGAAAAAAATAAGGTGTCAGTTTCATCCGAACTGGTATACTACGTGCTACGTGCATTGTCATCTAGTAGAAATAAAGCACGAAAGAACGAAAAAGAGAGTTCTAGATTGTTATTTGTCCCCATGGACCCTAAAATAACTAACTGATAGAGAAAGAAGAGAAAAGATAGAGTAGCCAGACTTTCTCCCTGCCAAACTAGCAGCGCTAAAGGTCAGAAATGAAATCAACTCCTTATTTTTTCCGCTTTAATTAAACTCTCGGCTTTTATTTTGTTATGACAAACTAATAGCATTACTTTCTACTTTTTTATGTAATAAATGTAATTTACATTCTCCAGAGAGAAAATCAATTTCCCTTTTTTTGCGTCTTTGTTACCACACCATATAGAGCTTCGATGCTCTATAATGTTTTCTGCGCATTATATGTTGCCCTGGAGCAAGTTTATTGATCAAACATAATATAAAAAAAATTTGCAGAGAAAAAAACACTATCTTTTTAATATTCAGAAATTCTGGTTTAATAAAATGTACATTTTTTATAGCAATAATAAGTCGTCAGTTGCATAATTCATAAGAAAATATAATATTGTCCCTTATAGCACATTAATATACTTTTTCATATTCTCATTTTTTTCTCGCTTGTTCAGGAAGTGTATTTTCATGTAGTCCAACATTTTTCCTGTTGTTGTCATCATCATCATCACAAGTGCATTTTTACTCTAGCTGTCGGTTTCACGTACACACTTTCCTTTTATCAGAGAGAAAGTGAAACTTTCGCTTTAGCTTTTTACTACTGACTATCCAACTGACTTTCCTGACAAGAAAAAGGGGTGCAATATTGTTGGACCATATGAAAAAAGCTTTATATTCTGTGTCTATGTCTATGGCCAAGAGCCTTTTTTTCCATTGTGCAAAAAAGCAAGGTGTCGGGCACATGTCTTTTCCATGTGCGCTTAGAAACCACATTATACTCTACTATTCAACCCGGTTCCCAAAAAGTTGACTTGAATCCTTCTTCTTCTTTTTTTCAAAAAAGGAGAAAAATTGCTCTGATCACTTACAGACGGAAACTATTTGCTTCCGACGGAAGAAGCAGAAAAAAAGTTTTCTCCACCAAAAAGGAAGCCTTTTGTGTGTGCTACTACACTTTTTAGGAAAGGTCATGTGAAACTTTTTCCCCCATTTTATAATCTTCACTTTTATAAAGAATCTATAAAAAAATTGTTACATTTTGCAAGGCTCTATGATGCTAAAACCTCTTTTAAAATTTTTATAAAGTACAATTTTCACTCCTTCTTCTAGTCTCGCTTTCCCTTTTATTTTCTCTTGTCTCTGCGGCAGCCAGCAGCAGCACAAGCGTTTTTTTCTTTTGCTTTTATCCTTGGAAATGGAGAGACAAGTCTCTGTGGAAAGGTAGCCTATCCTGAAATAGATGATGTACCGTTATTATCCTGCCCCCTCCACTTGGTACGCTACACCATTTTCCAAGTAATTCCTTTGATCTTTCATCTTCCCTTTTCTCTTTGCCTTTTTCCGTCTGTTTCTGTGCCTCTCTCCCTCTCGTAACAAATCTCCTTTAAAAATATGTACCTACTACCTGGTATACAAGAAGCCCTATGGGCTCCCAAGAGTATGCCATGATGATTGTGTTCCTACTAACCCACTACCTACCTGAAGTGTCCTTGACGTCATATTCAATTATAGTGGTAAGGATAAAGTTTTGGTGAGGAAAATAAAATTGTAAAAATATTGAAACTCACACACACACTCAGACACATAGGAACATTTGCACGTGTGTATAGTTACATAGCTAAACTTTTTATTTTTTAGTAAAAAAAGTTACCTGCTGGCTTATGTTCCTAGTTTAGCAGAAAAGGTAATAATAAAACTGCACCGGAAACTTTTTTCCTTGTGCTAAGTTGTGTCATCATTATCATCATCGTAATAAATGTGGCTTTGTCTGTGTCTAAGATAATGGGCTCGTGGCCGCCGCAACCCATATTGCATTTCTCATTCAAACCTGTCGTCTCAATCTAACCTCGTGTCTGTAGCTAACTGTTACACAACAGCATAGCAGCCTAAACAACAAAAGAAAATCCCCTTTGGCTTTTTGCACTTGTGTGTTTCCTCCTCCCTCACTCATTTAAAACATTTTATCTCGCAAGATGCACAATTTCTACAGAAATTGCTTTCTCATAAAAAGTTTTATAGTATGCTTCCGTGGGCAGCAGCATATTATAATGACTATATATAACCCGTGTTCTTTTTAACCTTCTTTATTATTATTAGTATTTCATTTTATTTGTTTCGACTTTATCCCACCAAAAAGCAGTTGCTGCTACTGCGAAGTAAAATGATTTACTCTGATTTTCAAGCTGTTTGTGTGTTGTTTGTGCTTGAGCCCAAATTACTTTTGACATTTTCACTTTGCCTTTCCACTTTCTCTCTCTCTTGCAATCAGCCAGGCAAAAAGAGGAAAGCAGTCAGTCACATTTTTAGGCAACCTTCAAAATGTCTTCTGTTTTCTGCGTGTAGAACCAATCTACCAACACGTTCCTCTCTCAAGGAAAAAGACAGTTGTTCCACTGATGGTGGTGAAAATACCAGTTTATTTCGCAAAAGCCAGCCAAGCGAAACAGTTTTGTGAGGGAGGCATTGTTATTGAAGTCGGGCGTTTTAGGTGTTTTTCATTGTACATTCTTCTAGAGCCCACAAAACTCTAATATTACTTCTCTCTCTCTCTTGTGTTTTACCACGCCATGTTATTAATGTTAGCTCAAGTATATAATGGGTCACGTGGGACTGGCAAAACACCACCATGTCCCCATCATATCCTCAAACTTGAGTGGCAGCTCGCACAGCCGTATCCAGATTCCACATTTTCAGATTGAGAATGAAAAGCCAAAGAAAAAAAAACAGAAAGGAGAACGAGATGGGGGAGTAAAAGGGAAAAACAGACAGAGAAATAGTTTGATAGAAAGATCAATAGAAAATTTTTGTTCATAAAATCATTAACTCTTTTCATTGCCACCATTTGCTATTCTCATTTTCTCATCATGATCATCATCATGTCGTCGCCATCACTTCTGCTGGTCGTGGCCTGGCCACGACACTGGAGGATGATACTACTAAAAAGGGCTTTTGCCGGTGGCGGTGATGCAGACACGACGCAGTTTTCTCTCCACTCTTTCACTCGCAATATGTTTCCATGTTGGGCAGGTTATAAAGAGAGATGGTGGTGGTGATGTGGGTTAATTCAAAGCAATTTTTTTATGTAGTAAAATGTCGAGGACAAAGTTATGCAGCGGCAAAGGCACAAATAGAAAGTGCCAAAAAAGTGAGAGAAAGCTGAGGGAAGTTGATGATGACGAGACGAGACGAGAGAGGGAAAAGGACCTCCCGGAATGAAAATAATAATTTTCTCTTTTAAAAGCTTTCTTGGAATTTTCTGCCTCAGATTACATTTACGTGCTAGTATTTACGTAACAAGTTATTTTTTTCAATCGTGTGTCCTACCAGCACATGACAAGGTCATTGATAAAAAACGAAGAAAAAGTTTGTACTTTGTAAGCAAAAAAAATATTAAACCATCTTGTACGTTTCAATGAAAATGATAAATCATCAAAGGGTTTTGACAGGGTAAAATGATTTCTTTTTAAAAAGAAAAAAAACGTTCAAAAAAACCAAGGAAGAAAATGTGAAAGGTTGTGTGTGTGTATTTAAGGAGGAGTATAAGGACGCTTTCACTTTTCAAGGCCAGCTTGATTACCTACCGTTTGAGCTTCTCTTCAAACATCAAAACTGGGAATAAGTACACAAATAATCGGGGAAAATATTGGGAATTGCGTCAACAAGATGAAATGGGTACAAGCAAACAGAAGAAAACGTAATGCGAGATCACATATAAACGAATTATATAATGCGCTCCATTTTGCGTCGTGTTTTTCGTTTGAACAAGAAATAAAATTTATTTTTCTGTTTTTAAAAAAGAGAAATGGGGATTTTTTCCACTTTTTAAACGGAACTAGAATCATCATCGTCATAAGTGGAGCGAGAAGGGAAAATAGAGAACTGTGTCCTTGAGTTGACTTTCTTTTTTTGCGTAGTATTTTAGTCTCCTTTAGTCTCCTGGCCTCATTTTCTTTTTTTAATGGAAAAAGCATAGAATGGAAACAAGAGAGCACTTACCAGCCAGAAGGGGATTAGCTGCAGCAATATTTGCCTTTCCATTTCGTAGTCCCCCATTCATAACATTGGGTCCGTGATGACCTGCTTGGGCTTGGGCTTGTGCATCACACAACTGACTTTGCAGTATGGACTGCTTTCTTTGTGCTTGTTGGTGCTGTTGGTGTTGTTGTGCAAGGTTTGCCAATGGAAGAATGTTGCCGGCCGCTTCTTCCAAGGAAACGGTTTCCATGGGACCGTGCAAGTCAGGTAATTTCATTTTATTATTCTTGCGTTGTCGTCTGTTGATATTATTATTGTTTTCGTTGCGCTGTTGATCCATCCCATTAGCTGGGTGGTTGGGGTGATGATGCTGCTGTTGAGGATGCTGTACATGACTCATATTATTTTGCCCGTTTGCGTAGTTCATAAACTGCTGCATGTTTTGAGACTGGTGCTGTTGACTGTGCTGGTGGCCATTGCTGTGGCCATTGCTGTAGCCATTAGAGCTGGACACCATTCCTCCTCCTCCGCCGCCTCCACCTCCAGTGGTTCCACCTCCACCGCCACCATTACCACCACCACCTCCTCCTCCTCCTCCTCCAGTACCGTTATTTCCACCCCCGGCATTACCACCACCATTTCCATTGTTGTGATTGTTATGATTGTTGTTTCCACCTCCATTGTGATTGTTCCCACCGTTGGAGTTGCCTTGAGGATTGTCGTCAACAATGCCATCCAAAATAGCGTCAATCTCAAACGCTGGCCCTGTCAAGTGGTCAAACAAATCTGTGTCGTCATCATCCAAGGAGCTGACCAGCCCATTTAAATCCGCTTGGGATAGCTGCGACAATGGCAGCTCACTGATCTCCTGTTTGATAATCCTGTCCGCTACATCGCTTCCTGGGTGAGATGACGAGTTGCCGTTTGACTGTGTCCCCATCATCCGATTAGCTTGTTGGCCAGTGGGATTTCCTGAACCACCACCATTTCCAGCGCCATTTACACTAAGCGACGCGATCAGACTGTTGTACTCTCCGCTGGATTGCTGGGAAGATGGGGATGTGCTTGTTGTACTTGTCACCGAGGATATTGATATTGACGAGTGGGTTGTGGAAGTGGCTGTGCTTGAGGAAACCGAGTCCACATAGCCGTTTGACCCTGCACCGTTTGAATAATAGTGCTTCACCCCGTTGGACACTTTCTGTTGATGTTGCTGCTGTTGTTGCTGTTGCTGTTGATGCTGTTGATGGGGGGATTGCTGTTGAGATTGGAGTTGAAAGTGATGTAAACTCTGTTGTGAGGGGTGTGATTGTTGCTGTTGTTGATGCTGCTGTTGTTGTTGCTGTTGTTGCTGAGGATGAGATAAGTACGAGTTCAGGGCATGACTGTTGACCGTACTGTTTGTGCTTGTGGCAATGCTGTTGGATGGGGAGGTGGCGGAGCTCTGGGTCTGGGTGGAACTGGAGTTTGAGGGACATGAGCTTGGGATAGTGTTAGGACTAGGTGTGTTACAACCGACGGTTGAGCTGCTAGACACTAGGCCTACCACTGGTCCACTAGCTGAGGATCCATCCTAAAATTTCATTAAAAAAAGACAAATTAGAATTTACGCTTTCAAGGTTACATTATTTTAATAAGTTTGTTAATAACTTGTTTGCAGACATTATCGGTTTTGTACAAAAATTAAAATTGAGTAGAATTTATGTTTAAGAAATTCAGACAAAGGAAGCAGCAGACGCTGAACGGTTACGGGTATACTGCTAGCGCCACCATTTGCCTTTACGGCAAACCAACTGAGGCCGCTGGTAAATGGCAAGCGTTTTTCTAATAAAACGCTAGACTGCAGCACAACAGCAAGTAGCGAGCATCTTTGTTGCTGTTGCTGACGTTAGTGGCTTCAAGGCCTTTTGAGTTTCAAGTGTTGGCTTTACATTCCATATGAAAATTTGCATGTTGTTTTAACTCTGCTCAATTTTAATACTTTGCACAAATACCTGACAGCCCAACAACTTACCAGACATCCCAAGTCAATAAGCTTTCCGTCATTATCGGGACCCCACAGGAGATCATCTATGAAAGGCATGCCCACATCGTCAGAGTCCTGAAACCCCCGAGGGGTTCCGGAACAACTGAGAGACATCGACCCAATTTTTATGTCTACGTTGCCACCTTTATCTGAGCAAAATTCAAAAGAATCGAGGTCCTCGTCCACGTCCAGCTTGACGGATGAAAAGGCCCGAACTCCCTACCAATTGGAAGGAGACGGGTGCGGAAAAAAACTCTTTCTTTGTGCCTTTCTTCTTACTCTCTCTCTCTCTGCCTGTCTGAAAGTTTTCAGACAACTACCCAACACTTGACGCTGTCTTTAATAGACGAGTATGAGATCTCTTTTTTGAAAATAGTTTGTTTCGGTCCCGTTGACTGGTCATTTGTATTGTATTTTGGAGACAGTTCGGTTCCTGTAATAAAAGCAAAAAATAAAAACTAATTAATAATTTGCATAGTTATGAAACGTTTTAGCGATTTAATCATGATCATCATTTATCATTTTGCATAGTTTACTAATCTCATAACCAGTTAAGCCAATATAATTCATTGAAATTATTACTGTTCAGACGTTTTAGCAGTGTTTTGGCCTCACCCGCACCTCGCCCAAATAACAACCTATGGCGAAAATCACCATTTTTAGGGTTTCTACTTTGTTTGCTCTGTATCAGCGTTTAGAACGTTTAAACGTGCAATCATAAACGAAATCGATTACCATGACGTTCTGCTAGCACGCTAGTAGCTATTCTACGCTGCTTCTGTGAGTGGTAGTAACGCTTTTTGCAAGTTTTTGCAAAGCGTCTATGTTATCAAGGCAGTTTTACACAAAGTATACTTGCGTAGATGGAAGCGCCACCATTCCAAAACAGACTGAACTGCTAGTTAACTGTGCAGAGAAACGATAGAGTTTTGGTGGCCGCCGCTAGAGTAAGCTGCTTGTACAACCAAAGTTCTTATAGCAATTCTGTGGCGTTCTCGACTTGTACCAATGACCAAGTAAATCGATGTATTTTCTGTGCATCAGTTTGGTAAGTTGAAGTTGAAGGAAGTAAAACGACATGCACTATTCGCATTCTCGGAACTAAAACGAATTGATTTTTTGTTTTAAGCCAAATTCTTGTTTTACGGAGTTGTAATCGGAGCGGATCTCTATGAAAATTTTATGTCTTTTCAAAATTCTGTCACATGTTTTGGCAGCTTTCAACTTCCCGAATACAGCCCAATTATAAAGTTTTCTAAAATTGCATTATAAGCTCTTTTACAAAGCACATAGTTGACATTCGTCGAAATCAGATTATCACGGAAGAAAACAGCAAAACATTCATAGTTAATCAGATGCTAATATTCCGCATGTTTTTGTCATTATGGCTAAGTGTATAAAGCTATAACAGCTCTAAATACCAAGTATATTTTTGTGGTACTAGCTAACTGCTTCTTTTTTCAAATTTGACCTTTAGCATAAAATATGCATATGTTTTTAAATAGAGGAAATCTGGAAAGGACTAAATACTCTTATTATGTTCTTCTGCTGCTGTTACTTTTCAAACGATAAACAAACTTGTTACTTTTGAATGTGTGTTCGTCATTTAGTATGCTAAATGTTGTATGCGTGATTACTATGTTTATTCAAACTTGGTCTCTGATGATGATGTTAAAAGTTGAAGCAAGTCTTAACTAATCTTCCGTATTAAAGAGATGGATGCTAATGATATAGCCGAGGATAAAAGCAGCATCAACACAAGAGCATTGAAAATGAAAACATTGTAACTTGTAACGGTGATTATATGGTGATGTTGAAGAGTGCAAAAGTTGTGTACTGGAATATTATGGTCCATATGAAAATGTGATAGTGATGATGACTCTATTCAACATTATTATTATTATATTATGACGTCTGTGTTCACTGTTCATTATTCCACATACTAACCACTTTGAGCAACTCCATTTATTTCTCTGCGCCCTTGAGTGGAGTTACGACGAGTAAAATCCTTAAAGTGTTTGTCAAGGAAACTTGCCGCCAGCAACAGAGACGTGTAATGTCAAGTCGACTAACAATGAAATCACGCTGAAGGTTGAGTCTTTTAGAAAAGCCAATTTTCTATAAAATGCATACGTAGGCAGTAATATAAAGTCAAGCTATTGCAAAGCAGAAAAATGATACACAATTGTTCAATAATGTACTATTATTATAAAATTGCATATTTTTTCAATTTACCACCTGCGTGTAAGCGCGTACAACAAATACACACGACTTGCTTTTATAATAATCCAACATGTACTCATGCTTTACGCACAGGTATAATAGCAATTATGTATTTATTGATCCGTGTAGTTAGATAGTCATGCATTTAAACAATGTGTGTGTGCAAAGTGCCGATGAACTAACGTGTTAAACCAACTCATAGTCAAGTTCAAGTGCAAAATTTTACCGAATCTTCTTCCTTCCTGTAAAATCTCACTCTAGTTTTTTTAAACCTTCCTAAATAAGCCATAATAGACTTTATCAATTACGTTGTCATATTTTTCATGTATGCACTCATGTCATCTTGCAATGCAATTTATTTCTCAAAAGATTGTCACTTGTCACCTGTCACGTGTCCTGTCTTAAAAACATAAAATTTCTAATTATTTCCGAATTGCAATTTTATGCAATTTTTCGTGCAACTTTACATAAAATTCAACAACAACAAAATCTGCATTGTATTGTTACAACAATTACCACGTCTGTCTACAATCTCTGCAAAAAATTGCAAGTCCAATATACAAAATATACAAACCGTCATCATCACATCATCACGCATATACAACATTACGGCTGTGTGCGCTCTTATCGGTCAAATCTCCTTTTCAGATGAGAGCAATGAATGAAAAGAGCCTGTATTATTTCAGCCTGCATAATAGCAACAGCGCAGCGCAGACGGAAACTTTCTCCTTGTCATATATAATACCTACAGCTTAAAAAACACAATTGCAATGTTTTACACTGCAGCAGTACAAAAAGCTAATAAACTCGCTCTGACTATGACTGAGTGATGATGCTGTGCAGTAATATGTAGTAATAGTAACGCTTTATGAAATTTGAAGGAATGCACACACACACGCCACAATGCGCATACAATCTTAACAAGTTTGCAATTTAATCAACCAACAAAACACACCAGCGCAGTAGCAGCTGCTGCTGCAATTTTTACGAAAAGTTTAACAAAATATATATCTTTACATTGTATCAAAAAGGAAACAAGAGATGATAGCGTTAAAGTGCAATAATCATTTAAGTTTGTGTAATATTAGCTTTAAAAAAACGTGTTGTGCATACCTATGCACTAACTTGCAGTTGTTACCAAAGCAAAAGTGTATCGAATTTTTTGTATCAATATACAAGCTTTAGAAACGGTAGTGTGAAAAAAGTAGTAAAATACCCAATTGTTTGCATTTGGAATAAAGTATAATAACACCTTTATCAATAATGGCAACAATGGACATACCAGTGTTTTCACAGCAAGCGGGCTGATAAAGCGTGTAAAAATGGAAATGCTTCGATTACCCGTAACAAATGCAACTGATTATTTTACGACGACATGTGTATATATGCATCTTGTATAGTAAAATGTCGATTTTTATAAATATCTTCCGATACAACTGCAATCCTTCCTGAGTAGAGCTACTATGCACACAAGAAAGAAAAATTGCAAGCAGTTTCCTTTGCTAAATAATTTTAAACAGTAAGTCAATGATCTATTGGTTGTGTGCATGTACATGTGTCTTGTTGTAACAGCAACAAAAATGAAGTACGGCTGACTAACTGACATAAAGAGATTTGATTTTTTAAGGCACAAGACGAACGACTCACACACCGCGTCTTCCTCTATACAACTTTTTTTATGACTTGCGTTATGCCTGCCAAAATATTGTGGTGGGATAAGAAATGATGATGTAAATTGAGGCTTTTTGCATGATGATGATGATGAGAATGAAAGACATTCGTCACCGGATTGACTATCATCATCTTTTAAAGCCAGCAAAATGTTCTTCGTCTATTGTTTCAATTTTCTTGGCAAACAAAACATTATTGAGAATGTATATTGAAGCATCATAAAGAGTTAAGTTGACTTGAACTAAAAATGTGTATCCGCTTTATTTTCTGGTTACATTTATCATCAACGCGAACGCGCAAGTTTAGACACTTTTTATGAACTTTACTGATAGGCTATATGAAAAAAATGATGATGTCGTAAAATAACAGATTTTGGCTATGCTGCTGCTAACCTTTTCTTTTTTGCTACTCAGCACATTTTCGATATTTTCTAGGGAGAGTTTTGTTTTCTTGCAAAAAATATTGATTTCCAAGGCTGTAAAGAGATTGTGCTGAGCTAAATTCCTAGAGTTACAAACCAAGCACGATATATTTGCGGGTTGCAAACAAAAGCTACACAGATTAAGCGGAACAGCTTGTTAAAAGCCTATTCAAACTATTTGGCATTGAAAGTTAGGCTATTTTTCTAAAATAATCTTAGAAATTGCCAAGCTTTTGAGCAATGTGTGTGGTTCCGACAATATTTTTTTTTGTTTTAGGATGCCATATTACTATCCTGAGACATTGTACATGGCTTATCAGTCATCATCATGCTTATCGCCACAAAAAATAAGGTAAAAAGATCAGCATTATGATTGCACCTGACATTTTTCCTTATAAATAGTATGCCATGTTGTTAGCTACTGCACCTTTTCCAGAAAATGTTATTACGTTAAGGGCAAAACTTCAGCCAACTTATTTTATTTTCTAAACTGACACATATGCACACAACCATCCAGGAACACAGAACCACTGAAGAGTTAGCTCTGACGCTAAATAATTCTGAAGCGGTAAAATAGCATTTCCAAGTCTTCCACTATTAGCCCACCTGTCACAGGTGATGTGGATGGCTTTGCTTTAGAAAAGGGTTTCTTTTTGCACAAAGCCATCTTAACAAGTGCCTCCTTCTCCAAAAAACCCTAGTGACGGACACTCCGGACACATGTATGTAGGCTTGTGTAAGAAATAGGAAAACCGTTTTTCGGTGATTGTTCCTTTTAGTGTGCTTGAGCATTATTGCTAGCGTATAGCACGATTATTGCCACTAATTGAATATAAGAGAACTCAAGAGAGAGTGAGAAATAGAGAAAAGTGCAATTTTGCCCTCTTTTCACTCTTTTCTTTTGACGGCCTACACACTCCCGAAACACTTCTGCTTGGGAGGAACAGACAAGAGTTTTTCAGCAGAAGAGGCAAGAGTGCAAAAAAAGTGATGATGATGATACCTGAGAGAAAGAATCTCTCTTTTTTAGATTTGCACTGAAGTAGCAAACTTAAGTACACACTTACAACTTTACTTCTTCCTCTTTTCTCACTTCTCTTTGCTTTCCCATGTCAAAAGTTTCTTTTTTCCCTGTGCAAATAAAGTTTCTACAGAAAAAAAAGTTTTCTGTTGGTAAGGCCATTTGAAAAGAGAGTTTGTTGGAAGGTTTGTAAAATGAGAAATGCTACTGCACATTTTATGTGATGTGCTGTATGTATGTTTAGTTCAGAGTGATGCTGATGATGATTATTGCACACAAGCACACACACACTAAACAAGAAGAGAGAAAAGGATGATGAGTTTTGTACACAATGAAGTGTATAAGGATGAAAAAAGTGAAAAGTTGGTGATCTGGTGGTGATGCTAGAATAAAAAAAAGTTGGTTGCAATCAAGTGCATCTGTTCTTTCTGCTGATGATGTTGTTAGTTGTTACCATTTTATACTGCTTTTGTGTGCTCTCGACATTCATTTCCGAGAGAGAAGGAGAAAAAGTGAAATAGAAAAATAAAAACTTGGGGTTTCGCCTCATAAAAAGAGTTACATCATCAGAAGCTGCTAGAGCACACTAAATGGAAGAAATAAATGAGATAGATGGAGATGGATTTTTTCAAGCCCTTTACCAGAAAGAAATTGAACTAGCAAGATAATTGAAAAGAGATGAATAATTGTTGGAAATGTATAAAGTTGGGAAACTGGGCTTTTTTCACTGAACTGAGTTCAATGACATTTGTCATTCTATCACCAGAGCATCCAGGAAAGAATATATTATTTTTGTAAATTCTCAAGAAATTCTGTATTGTATAGCTTAATAATAACGATACCATAGAAAAGCATGATAATATCAAGTTAGTTTTTTTTAACTTGAGAAAAATAGAGAGGGTTAAAGTTTACAACTAAAAAAAGTTTATTTTAGTAGGTTTGTGCACAAGCAACTTTTAAAAAATATATCCCAGTAGCCTCCCATTTTCTTCTGCAAAGCTATCACCAACTTTTTACTTTTTAGTTGAATTGGATAAAAACTCTGTTCAAAGTTTTTAGTTTTTCTTTGCAGTTTTCAATTATTGCATTGCCAACTCATTCTAAAAGTCCTATCACTGCTGTATATACTAAAAGGGTTTTCTCTCTCTGACTGAACCTGGATTCAGTAGAGAGAGCAGTTTAGCAATTTGCAAAAGACACAAGACAAGCTGATAACATTTCCCTGTCAGCAATTTTCTACCGGCAGCTGGCCATCATTTATGCACCTACATTTGACCTACATTCTTCTTCTTCTTCTTCTCAGAGGATACAACTTTGGGACCGCACACAGCACTTAATCACATTCAACCATGATTTTATAAGTGGCAAGTGGTCATACAACCACAAAAAGCGTTATAAAATGTTAAACAGAAGTTGCCATTCTTTGGAAAGACGTGCATCACTCAGTAAATTAGTGGGGATAATTAAACCAACCGTAATAATGGGAAGATTGAGAAGGGTTGTGCGGGAATAGGAAATAGGTTTTTCGTTTCTTCTGCTTGCTTGCCGTACACATTACACAGCTTCAAGGAAACATCCACCATCTCCTCACACCAGATTCATTACAATAAATAATAAAAATCATCTACAAATATTTAATTATTCTAATTTTATGTAACGCGCGTAGTAATATTACCACCACCAACTCACTCTAGCTAATAATTATGCTGTTGGTGAAGGCAGCAACCTTAACCTCCAGAAGCACAGCAAAACGTAGAACAAGAATGAGGAATTGTTTTTTCTAGCTGATTAATACAGAGTCCCTGCCATTGTTGTTCCATCTTACTGCGCGTCATTGTTATTTGATACACATTGACATTGACTCCAACCGAGGTAACGGCAAACAACAATGTTAAAAGTCTACCGTTTGGAATAACAATCAGTGAACGTTATATAGCAGCAGCACACGCTGCACTGCGCTGTTGGGAATACCAAGTAGGTTCTTAAGGCAACCCTGATTAACTTGTGCAGGTGAGCGGTAGTAAAATAGTAAGGTATTGATACAAATCTTGTGCAGACAACAATACACTTATTCCTTGTGCAATGGAAATGGATGATGATGATGGTTTTTTTGCTACTTAAACAGGAGCAACACAGACAAAAGAACAGCGTATAATAGACATGCATGCATATATATTTTTTCAGCTTTCTGGTGCTGCACCATTAATTAACGTGTAGCAAGTGGGTGTTCTTCTCTCATGGTCATTTTATTATTCCTCTGAACAAAAAAGCAAGTGTCCTTAAGAACGTTACAAGTTCAACAATGCCATTGACAAGACCAAGTTCGTTTGCTGATGGGATGATGATGATGATGACGAACACAACATTTTTTACTGTGCGTATAACACCCTACTGTATAAAACTTTGTTTCATTTTCATATTTTTTTCTACTTTACGAACCTCATGTTTCACGCATGCAAAACCTATTAGGCAAATCAGTATATGAAAAGTGCGGGGACGTTGATATTATAATCTGCATAATGGCAAACAACGGAGCTTGTAAGCACAAGCCTTCTTAAGCTTAGTGGAATTTTGTTTAGCTTTTCACTTTCAGTTTCTTTTAAACTCTTTGGGCTACTCGCAGCAGAAGCAAGAACACCAGAAATGGGAAAAAATGAATAGAAAAATTGAAGAGATAATTCTAGGCCATGATCATCATTATCATCGTGATGCTAGTCCGTGCTTCTGATTTTCATCGTCGTCTTCTTCTTCATTGGCTGCCCTTCAGTGTTTTGTGCACGTAGAAAATATCATTATAAAAAACAACGCAGCAATAATGGATGGATGGAGGCATGAATCATTATAAATTGCCTTTGTGTCATCCACCGTGGGGTAGTCCGTCTGCGACCAAGCACATCTTATAGCAATTTTTAAAATAAGGAATTGTGCACATCCGCTGAAAATTGCTACCTTGTCCTTTGGGTGCATTTTTTACGGAAAGTTGCAACTTGACAATAAAATAATGACAATGTTTTCACCTTTGGCATTTTTCTTCACAGTTTCATTCACAATTAGAAAAGCTAACACCAATTTTTTTAACTTTTCCAAAAATATAATTGCATAAAAATGCGCATAAAATATTGAATGCTGAAAGACGTTTGTAGTATTGACGACTGATGAAAATGTGACGACCCATCAAATTCAATATGACGTGAAAATGTTAGGCTGTGCTGATGGAAATGTGTTACAACCGAGGTAACATTGAGGAAATCAAGGTATCATCATCAACATCACGATGACGACGACATCAACGCTGCGTTCTACGCTGATATTATGATGATGAGCAAAACAAGCAGAGATTTATCCTTCAAACAAAAAAAGGACTTTTTTCCTATTTCCTTTTTGCATTAAACATTTTTATCATAATAATCATACTGTTTCGCGTGTGTGCATGATGCGTTCCTCATGCGTCTGTTTCTAAGAATGGTGGCGATGATCATGCCGGTATTTTTCTATAAGCTTAGTTGTCATGCATGAATGCATTAGTGCATGTAGTAATCAGCAGCAAACGGAGTAAAAATTCTGTTTAGCACCTTTTCCCATTCATCTTCATTCCAAATAATAATCATAATGAAAAAATGAAGAGCTCTGAAAATCTTTCCTGTTCTTGTGTCATGGCCTCACTCAAAACAGTCAGAGTCAGGGTAGAGGACGCACAAACATAAGGAAACGGTATATAACGTACAGTTTTGGAATATGAAAATAGTTTAAATCTTTGAAATTTATGAAGAGTGTGCGTGGATATTATAGAATTTACCTTGAAAAACAGAATACATTTTTGATTGTTTACCATGACAATGGCATCTTGGACTGTGTGTGCATTTTTTGTGCTTTTAAAAAATATCAGTTAAATTGACACATGTCACTTATCCTACATTCTACTATTTGCATTATTTCTGAAAGCATTATTCACTCACTTTTGGCTACGCACCTTTTTATATATTTTGTACAGTGATTTGATTATAATTTTTAATAGTATGTAGCAATAGTAAGCAGGGCGGACACAAAAGTGGCTAAAAAGGAATCATGACACTGACTAAGGGCAAAAGGACAACAATTCATGTGTAATGATCATGTAACGAACTGTAACTACAACTAAGCTTTATATGATCAAGGTAAAACGTGGACATTGGAAATTACAAGATGGAAGATTACGTTTTGGAGTGTGTGCTCTTTGTACTGTTTATTTTAGAGTCTGTCATTTTTTTTGCTACAGGGATCATGTCCATATAAATCCACGTTTAACAAGCTACCTTTCAAAAAATCTGCAAATAAATGCACCACTAGAAAAATGACAGGAATGCATTATTGTTTGGTATTTTGGAATAAGAATAAAAATGGAATTTTTCAAAGCTAGTAAATTATGCGCTCATTATAACCACGATTGTTGCAAACGAGAGAAAAAGGCAAATAGGTAGTTGAGGAAGTTTTTAAGCACGCAGTAGTTCTTTTGCACTCATCTATTCTCCTACACACACAACAAGTTTTTTATACCTGTTTTTTGACAATATAATGAATCACGTAGAAAAACAGTAAGAGTTGGAGTTGTGGAATGCAGTTGCGGTTTTTACAAAGCGACTGGACAAAGAAAAATGGGCAAGTTGAACAAATTGGACATTAATTGCAGATACAACTAGAAACCTAATGTGTAATTACTAGCTAAAAAGTTTGGATTTCACTGATTAGTAATAAAACAGTATGGATTGACATAATTGTGTACGTAGAGCATCAACAGTATCCTTAGTTAGTAGAAACGCTTCCGTTTAAAATTATATACTGCCCATAAATTTTCTGTCAAGCCCAAAAATCTCCAACTGCATTCCCACGACAATGCATTCATACAATTAATCATTTTCGTTCCCTGTCCAATTCTTATCATCTTTGCCTATCTCAACATTCATTTTACCACGCTGCTCCCAACAATCCAAAACCTAACCGTTATCCCGTTCTATCTAACGTCACTTTACACAATCTAGCCAATACTCTAATATATATTTTTGCAACAACCGCTTATTGTTGGGATTGATTCAAGGCTTTCAAGGTCACCATCATCCCTTAATTTTCATGCACTGTTAAGCTTTAGCTTGCCAGTCTAGCCATTTATTAAAGTTGCTAGTGGCTCTATATTTCACAACCTTGCTCAAGTTACCTTAACCATTATCATGATCAATTGTTGTCGTGGGCAAGGTAACATGACGTCTGTGTCTCACAGCTCAATAATAATCACACACACACTTTTTCTACCTGTCTGCCTGGGTGTGTGTGTATGTGTGTTCATCATCATTATCACATTTATGACACTTTGCAAAACTGAAGACGCGCTAAGTTGCAAGCTTTTTTCATAAAAATTTTTCTAGAATATTTTCACAAAAATGATTGCCACTTTTATGTCAAGTCAAGTAATACGTCAGGTATTTCCAATTTCCAACAAAATATTTTGGAAAAGAATACTCCAGAAAATAGAATGCAGCATGCATAATTTTTCAAAGTTGTTTACCAATTTGCAAATTCTACGCACACAGGTGCTGTATTTTTATTTGCGCTTTGGTGTTATCTATCACAAAAATGAAGAAAAATGCAGAACAACAAGTTTATTTTGCAGTGAGTAACGAAAAAGCTTCCGGGTTCCCTTTAGCCATTCACGCGCAACTTGTATGTATGAATGCATGCACCATGAGTCATGACACACCGTTTATTGGGCATTGGGATGGGTATACAGTTTTTTTGTATTCTGTTCCATGTACCTAGTGGATCAGGAAATAATACGCGCTTTGCATTGAAAATGGCTACGTTGCCGATTATCATCATCCAATCCAAGTTTTGCCAATGAAGTATTAATAATTGAATGTATATTTTAAATAAATAAAAAAGATCCCTAAAGTTGCATTATGCAAAGTTATACCAATACGCATTTATTGTTTATCTATTGATATGGTGTAGATCAAGATTTTTCTCATGGATGGATATACAGTTATCTTTTGGAATGGAATAAAATTATAAAGGTTTTCTTTTATTACTTTGTTTAGTAACTTTGATTAAAACTCTTTCATTTTATGTACTGGCTACTACTTTATTTCATTTAGTCAAGGCTACAAAATACTTAAAAATGTGGAATAAGTGCTTGTGGTGGCTGCCAATGCCAATTAAACTGTTATTCCAAAAGATCTTCTTAGATTTGGGTCAATTTGATTAAGTTGAGGAAGATCAAAACTTTGTGGTGGAAAAATTAGTAAAGCGCTTATTCAAGAACACGTGACAACTGTCACGTAAGTACGTGGACATTTGCTTATGGAATGATTACTGAAATGAAACTACTGGAAAAGCAAGTTATGCAAAAAAGCTAAACAAAGTCCACATGAAAAAATGCTTTTTGGTCTGTTTTGTTTATAAACTTGTCATTTTTTTACAGAAAAAAGTGCATCATTTTAATATAATAGGTAGGTACATTTATAATTTTAATGATAGGTAGGTATTATACTGTGCAAGTCCAACATAGCCACGTTGCTTCGCTGATTCAGCAGCGCAGCGTCACAAACGTTTTAGCAAGCGTGTAATACTGCTTCTGTCCATACACCATAATCAGCATGGTTGGAGCAAAGTGTGCGAAAAACTTTGTTGGTGGCGGTATTGGCAGTTGTAGGTGAGGGCCGTGACACAGTAACCCTCACCTACTCTTTGGATGAATCAGGCAGCAGCAGAAGCAGCCGCGCAAAGCAATGATGTTGGGTATATATATATATATCCACACACACAGGAAAAAGAAGCGACATTTACTGATGCGGCCGTCATTTTGCTTATTGCAGCAGCAATAATATCATCATCATTTTTTAGACATTTGATGCAGATTCCCAGCAAAATGTATTATTGTCATTGTAATCCTTATGATGATGATGGAATGGATGCATCCATAATAGTATAAGTGCTAATACCTACCGAAGTTTGGTCATCCTTTAAGTTTGTTATACAACTTGGTAAAATGCATGTAATGTGCTGGTAGTAAAAAAATGCATTAGTTGCGTAGTTGATGTCCATGATGAACCCACGTCAGCATTAAGAACCAAGCATGTAATTTGCAAATTGCGAATTTGTGCACTGATGATAATACCTACATATTAATTCATACGTTTAACTTGAATTCATTTTTTAATTTATGAGAATCTCTGAATGTCAGGAATTCGGGTTCATCAATAAAAACCGGCCTCAAAATAAGTTACCTGACTAACCCAGTTTCGTTTTTTTATCATTTTCATTTTCATCCTGATCTTCCAAAAAATTATGCCACGTAGGTGCCTACATGCAGTTCCTGATGCTGCTACTGATGCAACTCCTACATTTTTATGACTGTGACGACAGCCACTGACACATATTTTTTAGCATCGTGTTTCAACACTAAACGATATCATCTTTTTTTTCTTGATACGAATATTATGCAAAATTATTATTATTATTATTATTATAGGTTTTTCAAAAAGTGTCAAGTCTGTTTGCTATCTTTCTGGTTTGAAGAGCACACTCCAAAAAATCACAGTAGGAGTCAAGTTTTGTAGCCAGCAAAGTTGTAAATTATGGTAACTGCTGTAAATTAATTGAACGTGCGCGGGTGTGCGTGTGGTGCTGATTATTATAACGATTGTATAATAAGTTAGTAGAATATCTCTATCTGCCAGTATGAGAGTTACACGAGCAAAAAAGTGTCTTTTAAAATATTACAGTGAGATGCTACTACTGATTATGATTATTATTAGTATTGTTGCAAATATGCAAACTCTCTGTCCTTCCTTTAAATTTAGGTTTGGGGGGCAGGGTTAAATCCATATTTGCGTGTGTAGTCTGTACGCTGCAGTTATAAGAACTGGTACTAAAATCTAGAGACATGATTCATGAAATATGTACTCACGTACTTGCTTGATTATAGATATTTATAAATCTCTAGAACTTTTCATATTTTTTTGATCCTGTCTTCAATTCCACGTGGGTTTGAGCTCTCTAGGTGACATGACATGTTTTCTGTAATTTTTTATGCCACACTGTCATTTGTAATTCAACCAGGTACACATAGAATACCGAGTAGAGCAAGATGACGAACAAAGATGTATATAATTTTTTTTCCACCCGAAATTTTCTTCCGGTAAGGTGGTTACATAAGCTGTATAACATACACACACAGTTTGTTATTTATGCCAGTAGAAGCATCACAATCTCATCTTGAATAATGCCTGGTTGTTGGAATTTGTAAGTAAAATTTGCATAAAAGAAATACATACTTTTTCCTTCTTATTAAATCTAAACAAAATGCGTGCATGAGCATGTGTGTCTTGTGTACGTATATATTTTGGATGGGATAACCAACCCACCAGACTGGGTAACCGATGTATTTCTCCATAATTTTCCTTTACCCAGTTCACGTTTTGCCCAATGAAAACGTGAGAGGGTAAAGTAGAGAGTGGAGAAGAGGTATCTTTTCCAACCCAGCAGATTGTTCCTACTGATAGTAATCACAACAGCACATCTAAATCTGTCACTTTTTTTCTAATCTTTTCCTCCTTCCTTCTTCAGAAATTGTACTGAGAATCGGGTTTTTTACAAGGACTACCCAATATCAAGATTTTTGTCAAACAGATCATTACTCATAATATCTGCCAAGGTTTTTTCATCAAAATAGAATAAGAAGAAAATAAAACGCCTTTCTCTCAACAGTCAAGTTGTAAAGGATCTTGGGCAATAAATACACAACAAACATATTATAATCCTCTTCCTTTCCTTTTCAACATTTTTTAAAGAAAAACTTTTGCAAAAAAAATCTGCCCGATTCCCATCTCTACTTTAAAGCTTGTTACCTACTCTACTCTTAATAAGCCATTATGGAATACCATCCTTCTCTCAAGTAGCTTGTTTTTCTATCTAATAATCATCCTAATAATAAGAAAATTGGGACTATCAACGCTGCTGACAAGAAGGAAGCTACCAAAAAAATGTTCCTTATGATTTGCTGTTCAGCTCACTGAGAGCATACACATAACCGCCAGTTTTTTTTATTTCTACCAAGAAGAAGAAGTAAAAAAATTATCCCTTTAAGCAATAAATCTGTGATAGATAGATAGACACTCTGATGCTCTGCTGCAAAAGTGGCAGTAGTGATATTCATCCTCTGAGAGTGTGGTATCCTTTGAGTAGTACTCTAGTAGTCATCTCATATCGTCGTGGTTCATAATAGTGAAACTTGAAGAAACCAAACCAAAAAGGCTATCGACCTCATCTCTCTCTCTCTCTCGCTCAAGCAAGAACTACACAACAGCACACAACATATTTTTTTAACTTTTAAACTATCTATCTTTTTCTCTTCTGTAAAACTGACTGACTGTCTATCCATCTATCTATCTCTCTGTTTCTCATTTCATCCATAATGCTGTTATAGCATGTCTTCCTTTAACAACCGCCACACTAGAGACTATTATCACTCACTTTACTACAAGCACTACCTACAAAAGTACAGAGAGATATGGGGTGCATCTAACTAAAAAAAACTTTAAAGGAACAAGATGAAAATGAAATGGGCCTAGGTATCATTTAAGGTATGCCTGCATAATAGGTATGTAGATAGAGAGAGGCTAAGGTAACCACTTTTACTCTTTATTGCGTACTGCGCTACACTCCTCCTGTTGTTGCCGGTTTCCTTCCTTTAAAAAAGGCTTGAACAAAGTAAAAAAAAATATGAGAAGTGCCTGCTGAGGTTTTTCTGATTGAGGAGGAATTAGAATGTGATGTCGAGTGTGGGGTAGCTACTCCTTTCCTTTTAAAAGTGATCTAAAACTGTAATTGGCTATCAGTTTCTTTAATCTTCTCCAGGTGGTAACAAGGACTCCAAGAGAGAAAGTCTTTCAAGTTTTTGTGCGCACGGAACTGTGAATTTGTTTTTTTGGGGTTTTTCTTTGATTAACAGAGTATACTTTTATTTGTACCGAAATAAAAAATGGGTGAAGAAGAAACCAGGCAAATTGCAAGTAACGCAAAAAGATGACTAGATTGGTATCGAAATTACGACGAAATGGAATTGGATGTAAAAAATATTCTAAAATGAGTAATTTTTATGGAAGCAAGGTCATACGTAATTTCTCGCTTGTGTTGTTCCGTTTTATTTGCCATATGCCCGAATAGCTACCTACGCAAAAAATTCGGGTACTAATGTCCTTGAATTTTACGACGCATATTGCATTTCAATCCATATTGAACTGTTCCTTCTGCAAAGCACATCCGATTTCCCACTTTCTCCAGCAGCAAATTAAGGTGTGCCAAAGTTCATTAAGCATTTTTTGTATCCTAACTTGCTTTGTAACAGCCTGATTAACACGTCTAACCTGATGAACCCTTTTTATGCAAATGTTTTTTAATAAATTACCCAAATCATAATCATAAATCTACGAAAATAATATGCCATTATGATTATGATGACCACGTGACGCGAGGGTTCATTACCCCCTCAGCATATACATAATCTACACATTATTACAAGCCACTATTTTGCTCTGTATTCCTTCCTATTCCTTTCCTGATCCTGATCATTTTTTTATTGCGTGTGGTTCCTTCCCTTGTCTAACTGCTTTGCAATAATGTAATGTACCTTACAGCACAACTACAGAAAACATTTTTTTTTCGAAAAACTATTCAACTGCAACAACAACACAAAAAACGACTATTTTGTGCCACATTTTGACTGAGTGTGTGCCTGCCTTGTTGATAAATCTATTTTTTATTATGATGATCGCTGATAATGGATGGTGATGATTATGATAATGTTGATATTTTTTCAAAATCCCTTTTTTTGTTCCTTGTATACAAATTTAGTATTTAAAAAACAGCCCAGCAGTTTGATAAATCATCAGTCATACTTTGTTTTTTTTCAAGGCATGAAAGTCAAAAGATTAGAGTTCACACACAGAGGATGATGTTGATGGCGATGACGATGGTCGGCAAATCACCATAATAATTCCACGCCACCACCGCCACACTGACCATTTCTCTGTTCTGCCGCGCGCGCCGAGTGCTTGTCAACTATCGAAAAAAATGATCAGCAGCCAAAAGTAATAAGATGGGTATAAAAAGTTATAAGGGGGCTTGAATCAAAGGTTTTTGACCCAAAACTAGGTTACTATACAATAATATTATACAGGCTACTACTACAACTTGGTAAACGTGTGTGTGCTGTTGCCGGTTGTGTTTTATGGTTATTATATGATCATATAAGCTAAGTGAATCATCATAGAGAACTGCACAAAACAAAGCTGTGAAAAGTGTATGAAAACGCATGGGCATAAAAATAAGAAACTGGCTGTTCGTCATCTTTGTGAAAAAAAATTAGTCATGATTTTTTTTTACTGCTGGCTTGCCCGATCAACTTTGACTCGGTCCGTGTTTGATTATGTGATAGTGATAGCGTACACACATACACCACGCAACAGGACGCACATTTTGCACCAAAGCAACATTAAAAAATTCTACTGAAGATCAAAAGTGTGCGTTGCTGTTGCTTTTTTCTGGTTTCCTTAAAAAACCATTGTTTTTTTGGGTGGTGATGATGATACAACATGCAATAATAGAAAAATGTATTCATTTTTTTATAAAGCTGAGCTTCCTTCCTTTTCCATTTTTCACCAACCACTCATCACTCTGTCCAAAATGAACAAAGAGGAGTGGGGAGATGAACAAACGGACAGTGATGTTCACTATATGCGGCGGTGGACTTTTTGCCGTTGGATGTTATTATGCGGTTTAAAATGTACAATTTTTCCTGTTTTTTAGCCTCACATTTTATGACAGCTTGACTTGTACAATTTTGTTTTCACTCCAAGCGGTTAATATGGTTGCATTGCACAAAGATGGCTACTAAAAAATCCAAAAACTTTTCTAGAAGCTTGTTTTCCACCTCCCACATTTCTGTCCGCACTCCACACTCACTCTTCAAGCCAGTAGCCAAATTTAATTTGTAAATGTTTGCAAGGCACAAATTACCATCATCAAAGATACCATCCCATTTATGCAAAGTATTGATTTAAAAAGTAAAATAAGTAACGGAAGTAAAATGGCAATTGAAATTTTAAACGTATTTATAAACCCGCATGATAAATATCAATTATAACCAATTTTATGCTTGTCAATCTCTTACAGATGACTTGGATGACAATTTATACCCCGTTTTTTCCTTTACCATCAAAGCGCATTAACCACAACTTATACAATTTTCATTCATAAACATAATAGCCGCGTTTTAGCACTCTGCCACTTCCTTGTACACACACACAGTTTTGCACCAAATTACCATAACATTTTATCCCCATCATCATCATAATCATCAAGTGACCTTAACTGCAGCAGCAAAATGAATAGATAACACTTTATTTATGTTGCAATTACTAGCACGAATGACCAATATAAAGCCTTGTGTGTAGCTTAAATAGCCAATCAGATTACCGAGAGTGTACCACTGTATCCATGATTTTGTATAATCATTTAGGAAAACCCTATAACATAATACCGCGTTATAGTAGTCCATTTTCCTGGAAAGTAACCTTACAAGCCATGATAATCCTGCAAAATTTGCCTTGCAAATACTACATTTTTATTACACAGATAATTAAATCACCAAACCAAGAAGCTAAACCAACACGGAGAAATCTCAAAGTATTAAAAGCGCATCCTTAAAAAAATCAAAGTGGTGTGGGGTTAGCTACCTAACACGTGAATAATTACCATTTTGCATAATACTCACACCATTGCACATGCTGATGCTGCACCGCACTAACGCATCTTTCTGTGGTAAATACTTTCCCCAGTGCTTTGGATGATGGAACAAAAACCCTCAAAACAGCATTACTCATTTTGTTTATTATGCAGTTTGTGTTGTTAACAATGAGGCATTGTTGGTTGCTAAGGGCTCCCCTGCTTTTTTTCTACTAAATTATATAAAAGAGGCACTTTTTTAACTTAAAAAAATTGTATAAAAGACTTTTGGTTTCATTGACCCCAGAAGTGGTAGTAAGTAGTAAAGTGATGATGTCTGTTGTTGCGCGTAAAGTTAAGATATAAATGGTGATAGTTCTACTATTATATCTGTATATACTACTACAACAACGTATTATTCTCTATGCGATCACCATTATTATTATTTGTTACTACATTACTATACTATTTAACTACATTGTTTATAATATATTGTTAAAGTAATATGCTTGCATGCTGAAAAAAATGTTTTAACTTGCTTGGTTGGTTAGTTGCTAGGTTATATGATATGGTGATGATGTTGATGATGATGACGATCATGGCGGTTGCTTGATATTATGATGGTGTGTGTGCATGGTTGTAGTATTAGTGCAGTCATTGTGACTGCTGCTGTGTACTTTTGCTGGTGGTGTGGTGCACAGTGAACACAAAATTTTTTTGTAAAAAAATTCATAGGTACTTTTACTACCTTCCTTTATAATTCAGAAATTCCTTCCTTTTTTGAATTGCAAAAATATTTTGTTTTTAAAAAAGCATCTACCTATCCCTTTATACACACAGAAGCACTGAGGCAAAATAAGAAGGACCTTTTTTATACAAAAAATACAAGAAATGATTATGACAATTGCTAATTTAACGTGATAATGCGTGCAAACTGCAAACTCCAATTTCAAAAATTAGCGTTGTTCCTATAGCTGGTTTGTGCGTTATAGTTATAGCGATTAGGGAGCATCTAAGGCAAACAGGTAATATTACGATTGCGGCCTCACGTGGTTCAAAGTACTTTTTAGAAAAATGTGCATCCCTTCTTACTTGAATTGCATTTTTAATCAAAATTGCATTTATTATGCGCTGGAATCAATAGCTACTGTTATGAAATAGGCATTTACACCAAATTTAACCACTTTGGGAAATGATTCCATAAAACGGAAATTGACAGATCAGAAATGGAAATGCATTGTTCTCGTCTTCTCCTGTTTAATCTTTCCAAACCAAACCACAAATTTCAACTCTACTTATTTATTGTCGTTTTTACTTGTCTTTCTCTCTTGTTCTCCCGTACACACCATATTACTCCTGTTACTACTATTTCAGCTGAAAACTCATTTTTTATGCAAAAAGCCTAAATGCAGTTTTCAGGTTATCCACACAAAACTCTCTGTTTTCCTTTGGCACGTTGCCTGTTTCTCCGTGTGCTCTAAAGTCTGCTAATGCTATAACTATCAAGTCTGTCATTGTCCCCTGGTTGAGATTTCCTTCTTCAGAAAAGCAAAACTAAAATAAGAGCTCAATTTTCGAGAGAGATCACCTTTGTCTTCTTTACAAAAATGCTCCATTTTCTATCCTGTTGCATCTGTCTTCAGTCTTTTTAGACTTATGACTTCTGCAATGATCACCATCATGATGATGATGACAATATTGACTTTCTGCCGTGTTGATAATACCGCTGATATTTTAAGTCTGTGCTTATGAGCTTGGTTTTTCTTACCCACTCAAAAAAGAAAAATATTAGCACGACAATTTCTGCGAAAAAAATGTTGGCTCCAAGTTTTATGTCGTCTTAAATGCCTCTAAGAACATGTACCTAAGGTAATAACGTAATCTTAATTGGTGCTCTTTATGCCCATTTAGAAACCTCGCCAGAAAAACAAAACCATTTTTGAGAAAGAAAAGCAAGTAGAATATATAGCTAGTCCTTCTTCTGGTTGGCATGGTAACAGCAAAAAGGTGGTTAACACCAAAAATTAAATACTCTTCAGTTAAACATCATATTTAACTCTGAAGGCAAAACTGATTTTCCTTTCTTTTCAAGCGGGCAAAATTAACAAAATCTTAGCTTCCTCATAGATTACTATGCAATTTTTATTCTGCGTGATAATTAGATAGCACTCTGTTTTAAACCAAGTTTTTAAATTCAAGTTTTTCACCTTGTCAGTTCTTCAGTCTTCTTCCATGGCTACCTGTTTGTTTGGTAATAATAATAATAATGTGCCTAGACTTTTATCAAAAAAATTGCTGTGTGTGTGTGCTTTGTGTGTAATAACAATAAATGGTATTACAACTTACGCTGCCATCATCATCATCATATCAAACTATCAATTTAAACCCCTTTAAAAAAGATTTTTAAGCACGATTTACCACATTCAAAATAATGTAGTAGGAGGTGGAATAATAGTCAATAGTAATAGCAGTTAAGTTAGTACAAGTGGCAGTTGTGCAAGACGAAGAAGAGAGTGAGAGTAAAACCAGCAGAGCTACTACTGAACAAAAGACACGATGATGATCATGATGACGATGATAGTTAAATCAAAGCTCAAAAGATGATTTTTTTATGATGGCGATGATCAACATTTGTTTAAATATACAACAGCAGCAGGTAGTAGCATACGCACAGAGTAGACTAGTTTCTTTTTCTGCATTTCTGACTTTTTTGTGAACCTTTGCATGAACCTGACTGTCTGACTGATCATCTTAACTGCTGATCATGATGATGATGATAAGTAACTAGATGAATCTCTGTAGCACACACACACAAGACACACAGACAGTGAAAATTGTAAGTTTGAGCTTCTGCTGACTGCTGCTGTTGTTGTTATGTAACAATGCAGACAAACCCATTGAAAGGGGTAAATGACTTGTCTTCTGAGTTGTGCACATGCTTTTTTAAAAAGTTCAAACATTTACACACTCTAGCTATTATTATTCCGTTTTTCAATATAAAAAGGCTTAATTTTTTAAAATCTTTTTTCAAAACAAACTATTATTGTTTATTATCTTATTTTTATACATATTGTTTGAAGTATCATCACCATAACAGCGGGGTATAATGCGTAAAATAATAAAACAAATTAAGTGCTAATCATTTTCATATGCTAAATATTTTTGGTTCCGGGGTAAGCACTTTTTTAAAAACGGAGCAATTTGCATGCGTAGGGACAATTATAAAACTAACAAGCTATAACACACTATTTTATTACTAATTGATAAAACTATAGTGATTGGTGACAAAAACAACAAAAAAGAATGAAGATGAAAATTTTCAGCTAAAAAATTTAACAAACGGGAAGTAAAGTAGCAAGAAAAGAAGTTGTTTTTGTTGTAAAATGCGTACCGACAGCTATATCAATGCTGGTAATTTTGTGACTGACTGATTGACTGAGAAAAATGTGGTTTGTTAAGCTGGTTCCTTGTCATTCAATCTGTGTTACCAAGTAGCAATAGCAGCGGTGGCAAAAACTACAAAAATAGTGGCAAGTAAAGTACCAATTGTGCTTCCTGTGTGGCTATATAATAATGCAGTACCACACGTTACTACAAAAAACTACAAATCAAAATTTATTTGCCAATTTTTTACCGTTTTCAAGTCAAAACTGTCAACTAAACAAAAAAAGCCTGTTTGCAGGTGGCGGTGCTAAAAACTATACACTCATTTGCTACTTGTATTTTTAATTTTTATTTGTAAAAAAAGCACATTGACTTGAGAATGATGATTAGGCATTTTTATTTGTTTAGTTTGTAAACTTAATTTTGTATTAACGTTTCTTTACGCTGCGCTTAAGTTAGAGACTTGCATAACAAGACCCTTGTCAAGTTATATTTTGGGGTAGGGAACAGAAGACAAAACTCATTCATTTATTTTTACGCCATTTTATTCCCAAACCACTTTGTTTCTTTATAAAAAAAGAAGTGCATTTCCTTCCTACCGGTTTCTCTTCTAAAGGTTTATATTGTGAGAACAATCAAACAAAAAAAGGACTAAAACTTGTTGTTTCTCTCTTTTAGACTGGTGAGCACGAGAAACAGGAGAGGATGAGAATGACACACCAAAAAAATTTAGTCTGCTTGTCATTTAACTTTACTCTCTGCAAAATTCTTATAAAGCTTTGCAATGTCTTATTGCCCGCCACAACACAACAAAACATTATCAAACTCCTTTGCAAATTGCAAACAGTGTATTACCACACATTCATTTGCATTGCATTGTTACTACTACTATTATGCATTCCCTTGCCATTCAACTTTTTTAGGAAGGAAACAGAAGCATATATACAAAACAGTGTTGCAATTGCGTTAAGGATAAAAAAATGAAAGTGAAAACAGCCACACAATAAAAACAACAGCAGCATTAAGCATAGCATTTTATCTTAATATTTTTGCTGATTTTATTGCTGTATCGTCTTTTCTCTCTAGATAGCCAGTCGAGTCTGGTTCTTATGCGAATATGATGATAAACTATAATAGCTGCTGTAGTAGGAATAGTAGGAGGAGGAAACATCAAACGCTGTACGTCAGCGATTGTACCAACCCTGTTGCCAACTTCCCCTTTCGTACCATTCATTTCTAAGCTTGATCTCTGAGCATCATCATTTTCGCATGAAAATCATGTAACGCTTGATCTAAGCATGACATTACATGTGCCTGTGAGACAGATGATGATTCTTATGCTGAGCTCTTAGCTTATACTATATTGATAATAGTAAAAGACAACAGCATGATTATGCGTGTTATTCCTTGCTAACAGTAATAATAAATGTGCTGATGATGAATAGGATATTATTATGTGCAGAAAAATGTGAAAGTTTTTTTTGGCTGCTGCTGCTGTGCGTTTTTCAAAAGGGCTTTTAAAAAAATGAATGGGAAGAAGTGGAGGACTTAGAAAGATGACAATGAATGGATATGGATGATGGGAGTGTAAAGAGTAAAGACGAAGAGGAGGAATAGAGAAGTGCAACAATGGATTTTAAATTGATAGTTGGTTTTTTTATTAAAGCGTGTGATAATGGTGTTTAATACTGACTGTTGTTTAACTTTATGCTTATTTAATCAGAAAATGGCTCTGGTTTCTCTGGAGTGGCTATAAGGATGTGTTTTAAATTGACAATTTAGACTGTTTTACGATCCATAATAACAATGCAATATAGATTGGTAGATGGACACAACTTAAACAATCCAGTTTTATGTGGGCTCTAACTATTGTACCTTTTCGTTAAGATGAACGTAGGTGTTTAAAGCAGTAGCTATTTGATTACCCGTTTTAATTACTTTTTTTGTCGTCTAAAAAGGAGTGTTAGGCGGTAATAAAAAACACCGACTTTGTAGTATTTTATATAGGTAGTTGTTAATCTATCAATAATTATTAATCACGTTGATACGTCCTACTGTGAGCACTCAAGTTCATCTTTGTAGCCGCAGCTTAGAAAAAACAATAGCCATCTAATTACATTTTTATACACAAGAAGAATACTTTTTTTCAAGGAAATTGTCCTTAAATAGTGGGATCCTTCACCTTAGAACGTCTCTCTTTTACTCTACTACATTCTGACAGAGTCTTCAACTTCACTACACTTTTGCCTTAAGTTGTGACTGTGTAAGTAAGTTGGCGATATACAAGGTTGAGGTCAACTCAAAAAACGCTGGTCTTCCTTCTGCAAATATTATGTACTGCGTGTATATGTGCACACCTTTATTAGTCAAGTAGTATATATACCTAACTATACCAATAGTGACAATGATCATGAACATCAGCACCAACATCGTAAAGAAACATTGACAGAACGTGTGGGTTTAGTGTGGACACACGATAAACAACCAAGCAAATAAATCATTGAACCGACTAACTAACGCACTAACTTGGCTTTACTATATTTTTGGAGTTGACCTTAACTTTTACTATCTGTCTATTAGTCAGTAAAAATATTTCTGAAGAAAACTTCAAAACAAATAACTTATTATTCAAGAAAAATATGCAAGATTTTATCATTTTTAAATAAACTTAAAAGTATGTCGTTTGATAAATTCCGTTTTTAACGAATTTCTTATTTTCTTCCTGTGACTCCTTCTTTTTCCATATTGATTTGCTTAAAAGCACTACAAAGCCAGCAATGATTTTCCTTTCCCTTTTTTGCATGCCTTCAAGCAATCAATTCATTTCTCAATAGTCTCGTGTTGCTCAAGCTTCCCTTTATTACCTACCAGTATATTGCTTGACCGGTTGACCTTCCCTTGTCTGAGACCACTGGTTACCTAAACACACTATCTAACTAACAGAGCTCCATAATACGCTTTTATGCTTCACTCTAAAATTGACCATCATCATTGCCATGGCAACAAAGTAAACTTGAAGCTTAATATGAAAAAATGTAAGTGTGTAGCAAGTAGTAAGCACCATGATCATGATCACAAAAAAAGTCCCTGTACTTGGCCAATAAACGGTCCATCAGACAAGAGCATGTCTGCTTATTTATTTATGCATATTGATTTATAATCCCACTGCTTGAATATCTATCAATTTTGCATATTATACAAATTAAGTGCACAAGATAGGTATACTCCAAATTTACTTTACAGCACAACTTTACTTTTGTTGCTGTTTCTTGCTGTCCTCCTCCATCTATCTAAAATATGTCATCATTATCTTATAGCTGATCATGTGCTCAAGTCAAGCACTTGAAAATTTGCTTAGTGGATTTACTTAAGAAAATTATAAAAATGTCCTATGCCTCACATAAAAATATAATCATCAATAATTCAAAAATAGTTAATCAATATTTGTCCAAAAGTCTAACAAGTCTACTTTATAGTATTTTAGACAAACAAGCTTATTACCTTTAAATTACATTTTTTGACAATTGGCTAGTAAAATGATGACAGCTAAAGGATATAATAATAGTCCAAAAGGGACCTATTTCATTTTTGTCGTGCCAATGCACTCAAATCAGTTTACTTTATGCATTTTTTCCTTCTTTCTTATTGAAAAAAGATACTCAGCACCTCAGCAGCACGCGAATCAGGAAGTAAAGTGTGGCGATCATTAATCTCACATAAACATACATCCTCATCGAAAATGTTATCACCATTTTTTATATTACAATCCTATATATAACTATAAGTTTAAAAAATGTATAAAGTTTTTAGGAGAGTTAATGATGCTGCGAATATTCTTCTCTGCTTTGCTGCTGTAGTTGACTGAGTAGCAAATTATTATAAGAATCGTGATTTTCTTGGGAAAAACATGGTTTTTACTTGTGTACACAGAGAGTGGAATCTTCCCGACGAGGTTTTTTAATGTGTAATGATACTACTGATATAAGTTAGCATGATGATGAGTTAGTTGTACATGTCAACAAAACAAAAATAGTAAATAAAAAGTAAAGAAGTATGGCTACAACAGAAAAGGTTAAATGAATAAAAAATATAAGTGGGTTTAAACTGGTATTTAAATTAAAATAACCTACACACTCTCAGCGAGAATATTCTGTTTAACGTGTTAAATAGTGGAAATGTTATCATTTTTTCATAGTCAGAATCAGTATCACAATAATATTTATAAGTCAGTGGGAAAAAAGGTGAATGAGAGAGTCAAGTGAGATAACGGGGATTAACAAGTAGTGACTAATAGCAATTTGCCTTCTTCAAGGAAGGTTGCTTCATTGACCTTCCGCTATGGCTAGTTACCTTGAGTTTGTTGAGTGAAGTGAGTTGAGTTGACTGGTGCCGTTGATGATGATGATGCAGAAGCAGCAGCAGCTGGTCTGGTTAAAAGCAGTGAACAATGACAGTACTGTTCGATTTACTAAATGAATATTAGTTTGATTTTGGAATTGAGTGGAATATATTATATACATGCTCATTAAGATAATATGTGTTCCAAACTTCAGCAGACCACAGAAGATTGAATTTGTAGTCGTGTCTATATTTTATTCATTTTATTGAATTTAATTCCCCATCTTGAAGTTTCCATTTGATTTTTGTTTCAACCCTCCTATGTTTTGATTGCACGATTAATAATGTTTTTTGGGCTTGGCCTATGTCAGTCAGTATCAAAACCGAACAACCGAACCATATTACAAGCTTTTGAATAAAACGCATGTAAAACAAATCGATTGTTAGTAAATTGCTGTAAAAGAAAAAGGAAATGCAGCAAAAATCACATCACGGTACGCACACCCTCCCCGTGTCTTCCTGCTTTAACTTTTTCAGCGTAAAATTGAGCATAATAATCGCGTTACTAGTTACTGGACAGTAGAATGAAATTCTTTTTTAAATTTGTAAAATGTGCATTCAACCATAATACACGCATACACGAGATTACTGCTATCCCTGATAAAACCTACTAATTGATTAAAAAGTTTTTAAGCATGTGTTCATCGTAACAACTCATCTTTTTGGAAATGTACCATTTGCTAATAAAGTTTTCCATGAGTGGCTTACCCTTGGAACGGTTTTTTAAAAAGTTATTACGTGTAACGCTTACACATTCCTTAGCAGGCTTAGGGTGCTTAAACTGCTTTACTCTAATTTCGTGCATTCGAGCTATTCGAGCTCTGCGCTCAAGATTGGTTTACACATAACTGCATATAATAATTTCAGAGCAAATTGGATGAATGGCAACAGCACAGAAGATATTATGATGAGTATACATACTTTACTGACTTAAGAACAAGAGCGCGCGAGTAAAAATGATGATGATGATGATAATGGAAAGGAATGGAGAATGTGGACCTTGGAAAGATGTTGCTTTTCAAGGTAATTCCATTTTATACACTTATTCATACATTACAAACCCTACACTTTTTACTGCTGCTCTGCATAATCTTCAGTTAAAGTTAAATTATCTCCCTCCACTCCACTAACAAGAAAAATGGTTTCACAGACTTGCTGATGATCATGATTACAATAATATGCATGCATAAACTTTCAACGTTTTTTTCAAGTTCCATTCCTTTAAGCAATTTGTACGGACAATGATTTTTTTCGGACAAAGTTATTTACTACACATTCGTGACTTGGCTTTTGTTTCAATTTCAAGCACTGTTATATATTTCGCAGCCTGCCACGCACAATACGCATGTAACAGAAAATATTCACCGTTAGATTTTTGCTGGATGCGTTATCATAAGAACCAAGCCAAAGTCCAATGTCCAAGTTGAAATGGGAAGTGTCTAAAAAGCATTTTTATATCATCACGATTGTAATCATCATCAACAACATCAAACATCAAAAGTCACCATGTTCGAACACGTGAACGTCTTTTTTTCTTATTAAAAAAGAAACTGTATGAAAAAGGTCGGAAACATTGCTAAAAGCTGATGATGCAGCAAAATATGCTATATAGTATGCTAGTACGTAATATTACATTCTGTCAGCAACTTTTATTCTCTGTGTCATAAAGCAAATATGTTTATAGAGCATTAATAATAAAGTATTTTGATGTACGCAGCAAGGCAACAAAGATGTGATATTCCATTACTTCCTAGTTCCATTTTGTATCCAATACCAATATCAATCATCAAAGCAAACCTATTCATTTTTTCAACTTTTTTTCTTTTATAATAATGTTTCTTTGATCGTCATGTCACTTTTATATCATAACAATTCCGAGTACAAAAATGTACATGCGTGCATACCTATATATCCTTAGCTAATAAATTAATAAAAAATATGTTGGAAATCTATATACCTATCTTTTTATTTATCTCATCATGCGCAAAGAACCTTTAAGCGCGAATAGTGAATACAGCATAACCGCCCAGCAATTACACCCATTTATGTATACTCTCGGTTTTACGGAATGGGAGCAAGATCCAGTTTCCATAATAATTAATTATTACTGCAGCTTCAAACACCGAGTTCCCAGAAGCACACTCTATTTTTGGATATTGATTTTCCACGCAAAACTTTCCTGCTAGCTATATCAAACATTACAAATTAAACTGCTATCTCTCTGCCTGACTTACGGCTTAAAAGCCAAGCCAGCATGCAATAATTATATTGACATCATCACAATTAATAGTGATGATTTTGCTATTCACTTCTTCTTGTGTCGTCTCTGTGGTGACTCAGTAATATGTACTGGTAGTGGCTGGTGGCAGTGGCCATGAAAAAGGAAATGAAACGACCTTCAGTTCAGTCAAACGAGATAATACGTACAACACAGGGATACCGTTTGTTTGCATGTGTGGTGGTTCTGCTGGTGCTGGTGATCATATCTTGTTGCGTATACATCATCATAATGTATAACAGCTATACACACATCTACTTATAAATTCATCCACTTTATTAAAAAATATAGCTTAACCTCATAGCAAACAAAAACTCCTGTTTCACAGAAGCAGCAACAGCAGCAGATTTATACTCACGCACTTGTGCAAAATCCTGCTTGAATATAAAAAGCATGTACAGTGGTTGTGGTAATAGTGCAGCAGCCTCTTTTCTACATGATAATGCATTCACTTTTACTTTCGATACAATGTGTACGGAACTTTGCACATTTGCTGCTATACGCACATACATGCTTAAACCCATTCATTTATTCTCAGCTTAAGTTCTCAATCCTTTATAATAACTTGTTTGCTAAAAGTTTTTCTTCCTCTAAAAAAACATACAGAGTAGTATACTTTTTTTGTACGTGACTTAAATGGCTAATAATCCACATGTCTTGTTGTTCTGCTGCGCTAAAGTACGTACGCAACACTTATCATATAATAACTTATAACTTTGCACATGGCAATCATAATAATCTTTGTTACGCATCTTATTTCTTTTTTTACTTGTTGGCGTGTGTGTGTATTGTGTGAACGTACAAGGTATTGTCGTTACACGATCATAGGATAATTGGTAAACGCAGGCGTAACATATTATTTAAAAATGACCAAAGAAGCTTGTACTATACTATAAACGCTTGTATGACAACAAGAAAGGGTGTGCTTTGCAGGTGGTACGGCAATTTTTATACACACACACAGATTATATATATTTTTTGATGCAATTGACAGTTTCAATGTCAAGTTGTCAACTTTGTGTATTACCGCGTGTAACTGTATGTGTGTGTGCACAATACATAGTTTACTGCTTCGTTCCGTTGTTCCTCCTCAAAGGAATATAAAAAGATTTGCGACAACAACGTGGCAATAAAATGTTGTATTTTTTTGGCTTTGCTTCTTAGTTAGCTGTTTTGCTAGTAGTAGAGTGATATCACCTTTTTTTGCACAGTGAGATGCTTAAATATTATGGCTAGCGGCTACACAAAAAGACGACAAGGACGTGCGGTATACATCTAATAGAATTTGCGTTCTGCCATAAATGGCTTTGTCAATGTCCTTAAGAAGATAGATAGACTTGTGGAGAGATAAATTGAAAAGAAATGATAGCATTTTATAATGTATGCAATGTAGTACTAGTAGTAGTCAACCAATTCATGATTAAACGTCAAAAGTCTAGTCAAGTTCAATGTGAGGGCTGCAAAAAAAATATGTAAGCTAAAAAGATGTATTGATTTTAAGGCTTGGCTGTAGTCAAGGGCATTACGAGACTATAGCTGTTTTACTATTCTACCAAGCTATTGGAGAGGGTGAAAACTTCACACAGAAAAAAGTGCGAAACTGATAAATAACTTGTGCGCCTGCATTTCGCACGAAATACAGTTACTACCAACCCATAATACATATTATTCTGTGCATGTAATATTTTTCAGTAAAAAATGTTAACTGAACTACGAATACAAAACCATTGCTGGAATGTTCCTCAGCGGCCACTATTACATCAACAAATTTGTTTTTTGCAACAATCTATTATCCCAATGTGGGTGGTAGCATTTTAACACAACCTGCTTGGAAAAACGTTCCCATTGTAATAACAAACTCAGCTTATCCTTCTAGAAAATCTTGCATCTTTTCAAGAAACCACTGGTTTTAAACGCATAGTTACAGTTTATATAGGAAGAAGATTCTAAAGATAGTAATATTTTTAGTAAAAAATGTATAAGTATTAGCTAATTAGCAAAGAAACCAAGAGAAGCATATAAAAATTCCACATCCCTTATGCACCCCCATCGCTGTATCCAGTTCCAAAATAATTTCTAACAGTAAAAAAATTCTATTGCCATTGTTTGTTTCACTTACAAAAATAGCACACTAATCATACTGCCTAATAATAATAAGTACATAACCAATAATGGTTGCAACAACCCACCGCAATTTAGTGCGCATTGCGGCAGAACAATCGTGAGCGAGTTAAATCTGGCAAGCAAAAGTATAATAATAATACAACACATGAATTTCCTGGAGTCTGCAAAATATTTTTGCTAAACAATTCTCCCCTACTTTTTATCAGGTATTTTTGAACACTTTTTTCCAAAAAAAGAATTAATAACAGCAGCATGACTAGCTAATCATAATCATCATCATAATAAAAGTGGATAAACGCCCTTGACTATAGACAGATACAACAAACGGTTGTGCTGGAACTCTTGAGAGCAGCTCATTATAATATTCAGCTCATCAAGTTGCATGAAGAAGCAAATAAGGTGTGTGTGTGTGTGGATAACAACAATACACTCAAGCCTTACAAGCTGTGCTGGAAAAATGAAAGATGTAGTTCATGGAACACTAGACATAATTATCTTGTTAGAAAAATGTATGGAATTTCATCCCACTTATAAATACAAGCTGGAATTGCAAATGCGCAACTGAAAAATAACGGTGAATAAAAAAGAACCTTTAGGGATTTAGTAACTGCCAAAAAACAAATTGGCTATCTGTTAAGAATCTTTTCGCATCTGCTATACTTTTCAAGTTTCAACTTATTGTTCAATCTTTTCTTTGCTTCTGCTTAACAGGCTTATCTTTCCAGTGGCTTCTGCGAAATGTTTTTAGATAATTGGCAAAAACAAAATCATTAAACAATTGAAGCCCTGCAAAATAAACTTTTATCCGTTACATCTTCAACCGTTTTTCTTTAAAAACAACAAACGGATTTGGTTATCAATATGATAATAAAATTTGTTTTGATTTAATTATTTTCTTTTGCTAAGGTTAAGGTTATGGCCAACTTGGAAATATGGTTATAATGGAAATTTGTAATGAAAAACGGCACTGCCCTTCCCTACACTAATCAACATTATCAACATTTAGATACACGTCTGGAGTTACAATCACAGGATTTACGCATTCTAACAAAAATTAAAACAGGACGAGTGTCTACGTCTAGAAAAATGGTTGCCAAAAATATAAATAGCAATAATAATCAGCGATTGACTCAGCTGCTGCCACTGAAGATGATCAATTTCAACAAAAAAACAATGTTCATAATGCCATGTCCATAATGTAGAATCTTTTAAGTTTCTTTACAATGTTTAACATTAGCACAGTTATATATTTAGCCAAGGAAGTTGTTATCTTGTCTTCTCAATTGCATTGTTATTGTGTTAATTCGTCCACATACTAAGAACACCGCGCGTCGGCAGCGCGAGCGCGGCATTGGCTTAACCTTAACCTTGGAAACGCCCTAACAGCAGCAGAAACAGCGCGCAGCATACTGTACAAAAATAACTGTACATTTGTACATAGCTCATTATCTATACCTAAATAGCCCTATCTACTATGAATTTTGCATGCTGAATTGAAATAAACACCTTTTTTGTCCAGAACTTTACTTCGGATATGAATTTTTGGGTAATGGACAATAAAAGATGAAAAGATAGGACAGTGACCCTTTCCCGCACACCCGGATACAGTGCAAAGGACAAAGTGAAGTAAAAGGGTACGAAAACCCGAAGTCATTGCTCATTTAACTTCACGTTCGACCTTTTTTGCTACATGTTTGTAGGTATATTGCACAGAAGCTACATAATGTTCTTGATGATGGCCACCAGGTCACGTCTCCAAAGAAAAAAACACTTACTCTTTCTTTGGAAAATCCCATGGACACTGTAAAATGAAGGGAATAATAGTGCACACAAGGCAAGAAAAGAAGAAAAAAACAGCTCAATGTACTTTACGACATCACGGCCTTGTGCACTTTTTCCCTCTCTCTGGAAAAAAAGGATTGTTCTATTCTCTCCACTACTCTGCCAGTGCATGAAAAACGTGCTTGTGTGGTTAACAAAGCGGTTCTTCACCTTAAACATTGTTTCTTGGAGAATCAGCAAGGTTCAAAATCAAAAGGGGTCTGCACTTTGGGAATACTAAATAGAAAAAGAAACAAGGCTATAAAAGGCTTTGGATAAGATGCTGGGCTTTTGGACTGAATAAAAATGGTCAAAGGGTTTTTGTCCAGATCAACAATTTAGTTTGCTGCACCATGCACCACGTAATTCAAGCAAAAAATACACAAAGCCAAGCCAGTTTACCAATTTTTCTGCTCAGCTCATCATTTGAACAGCTTTCGCATGACTTAAAAAATGGGCCAATAAGCTAAAACCAAAATAAGCCAAACAGAGTTTCTCCGTGTGTAACAGTTACCTCTAATGCTTTGTTATTTAAAAAGTCGTTTTTTGCTGACAAATGCAAAACTGAATGTTTGTCTGGGCGATCATGATCTTGAGTAGTTTAAAATAACGAGCACATCACGAGGAGGTTGGCATATAGCTTGTGTATTTAAAAAACGACTGCGTAGATGATATTATGGTCATTATACAAAACCTATTTGCATGAATGAATGATCAATGAATTTTCAAATTGCATTTTTGTTTTTGGGGGCCGGAGAGAGCTCCACGAGCGTGTGTGTGTGTTCCATTTTTATTTTTTATTCCCAATGACTTGTTTCAGAGAGCAATTCCTTATTGCCCAAGAAAATTGCAGTACCAGTCAGCAATGTAGTAGCTTAGATCATCGTCCCAGACATAATTACTTGCTAGTACCAGTACTACCATTATTATTACCCGTTTGGATTTTTATTGTTATGATGGACAGCTATTTATATAAGCCCACAAAACTACTTTTGCTACTATTTGTAATGCTACTATTAACACTTACTTGCCATTTTTTGTTCATGAATGCATGCAAAGCACCCACACACAATGTATTTATAATCAGGTAGGTAATTACAAGTGTGTGTGAACGGTTCTATTATTTACCAACCCGTTTGACTAAACGTCCTTTCCCTTTTCATCTCATAATGCCCATGGCCTTCAGCAGCAGAAAGTAAAGCTCTTAAGGTAAAACTCTAAAACTCCCTGTTGTACTTTTTTCTCTTCATCTTTTTCTAAGATTCCCTGCATGCCCATATCATCATGCCCAAAACAGGATTGCAATAAAGGCTATCTAAAATTCCTGAAATTCATCTCTAGTTTTTTCTTCTAGGAACAAAGAAAAATACAAAATATTTTCATCATTTATTATATAGATTCCTTTATAAAAAAGCTCTCAGAATGGAAGGATAGTATGCATAGCTGCTTTTCAAAATGATCCTTTAAGTTGGTTTACATGTTCCACGCTGATTGTTTTTATGCTCACGTCAATAATATTTTATTCACGGGCCTCACTCAAGTCACAAGTCACACGGACACTTTTATGGAAATTATGATGCTTGTGCTCTACTTTTAAATAATATTGCACACACATATCAAAAAAATTATTATTATCATGTGCTTGTCGTAAAAACGCCGGCTTATAAATTATTAGTATCCGAAAAAAGGCGATTACGTGAACCATCTTTTTTTCGGTGTGCCCTTCTATTCCCCACTGTATTGCATAACAGTAGTGTAGGGGGTACTTATACATATTTTCTCTAGAGTTCATTTGAAGTTTTGTGCAAAAACGTCAGAACAGGTAAACTAGCAAACAACAAAAAGTGACAAGAGGATATAGTGAGTTTGCGTTGTTTTTAGGGAAAATTTGCATACAAGCTTTGTACAGTAAATAAAAAAAGATAATAGTCATTCATACATCAGTACACAATCATGATGATCAGCACCATTCTAAATAAAATGTTTGCTCTGCTTGTTACTTCCGATATAGTTAGGCGAATGACCTAAATGTTTGCTGTCAAAATACATGGAATAATTTTTATATAAAAAAACACACAAAAAGAGAGAAGTTGACTCAATCAAACAACAAAACTGGAAACTCTTGTTAAAGCTGGAAAGATGATGATGATCATGATGATGACTGGGATATGATGTACGATGTTAACTTGAGTATTAAAGTACTTCTCTGGAGGCATTAAACTTGATGCAGTTTATTGGCACACTCCATGTTTCTACCCATTCTCTTCTGGCACTTGTTTTTAAATGCATTCTCTAATATCAGAGTTAGAAACTAGAGAGTTTTTAGGTATAAATATGAAAGAGGAGAAAGATAAAAAAAGCATTTTCCATTTTCATCATCTTATGTAAATGGAGCACGCAAGCAGGGAATGGCAAAAGAGAAAGAAGAGAACTATTTGGAACAGGGTTTTTTTTGACGAGAATGAAAAAAAAGTAACTTGACAGCAGAAAAAATAATAGAGGCACTAGCTTTCTGTATGTATTACTTTTTATTATAATATTTTGTTATAACTAACGGAAAGAACACACAGAGTGAAAGCAAACTAGAGAGAAAAGAGAAGTGTAAACGACAGGTCTTTTACCCATAAGCCCTTCACACAGCTTTTTACCAACTAAATTTTCTATCTGTCCATCTTTCACAAAGAGAAAGAGGGAACTTTTTTTTTGAACATTTTTGGGTTATACACCCTCATGCAGAAAAAGTGCATCTTTTTGAGTTGGTATTCACACAGCATAAAATATAAGGATTATTATTGTTACGTGTGTGTGTGTGCTGTGTGCACATGTACATGCATATATATAGTTTTTTTAACCGTCATCACCACCGCACACGAGGAAAAGAGCTACGTAACATGGTTTTTTTCTCCACTTCATTCTCTTTCCACCTTTTTTTTATTTATTCACATGTGCCAGTTACTGTCGAGTTTTCCACTTTTCCAGAGAGAAAAATTTTGTAAAGGGTGAGTGAAGGGGAAACACAGGAGGAAGGAAAGGGTTTTTTTTAAAGTTGCCCAAAAAACTTTCTCTTTCGCTCTCATCTTTTTTATTGTACATTTTCACACCACCACACCATAACACACATACACACCGCTGTTTTGTGCACTGGCTCGTGTCAGCAGTTTTGTGTGGAGATGTGTGTTGTAGTTTTTTTGGAGTTTTTGTTTGTTGGTCCTTATTCTCTCTTCTTTTGGATCGATATGCATGCCGGCTTGCCGGTTTTTTGGAGTGCCCTGTGCATTTTCTCCTTTTAAAAACTTTTTTGCTCAAGCTCACATCACACACATTTCTCTATTCCCAAACGCTGCTTTATAGTTTATTTTAACCCCGCAAAAAATAAAGTTGCAGAAAATAATAATAAAACAAAGTTTTTAAAAAACGAGAGGATGACAACCAGTGGATATATCATGTGCATGCAACCATGCAACTTACTTGAGAGTTTAGGCCATCTCACAAACAGATGTGCTGGCAGCAGCATGAATATTACTTTATTTTTGCACAAAAAGAATAAACTTTTTTTCCTCTTTATGACTTTGGCTATAGAAAAATAATATGAATATAGCATGGATCTACCATTACCCGCCATTACCATCCGTGAAAAACCGATCCTTTTTTTGATACGACGAGGCCATTATTCTCTCCAGTATATAGAATGCACATACTTACATCCTTGTGCAGTTTTTTTTATAAAAAAGCCTCATTTCAAAATGAAGTAGTTAATTCGGCTACACGTGTTTTAGCTGGAAGCACACCAATGACTGGATATGAAATGGAATGGTGCCTTTCAAACAAAAAACCAATATCAGACTCATTCAACCATGCAACACATTTATGCATTGTATGCTCATATTATCATTAACTTTACAAGTTCTTACATTATATATGATTATGATTATAACCCGGTGAAAAAAATACTGGTGACGTTACTGCTTATTTTTAAAGAAGAAAAAATATATATGTATGCCGGATAAGTGCAATATTTTGTACTCTGGACTGGGAACAGTGTACCTCTCCAAATCTATATCCAGTTTAATATTAAGCTTTTTGCCTTTCATTTCTCTCTTTCTTTTGTGCTCGCTTCTACTGCTCGGGAAAATGCGCTTTATTTGCTTGCATGCCATCTTCATCCATATTGCCGTTGCATAATAGCAGCACAAGTTCAAAGGAAAACCGGAATATGGATTTTTTTGTGCTGAGTTTCTTTTGTGTATTTTAATAAAACGATGATGCTAGTTCTCTCTCTCCCTCTTCAGCTTTCTCCTCTGAGCCTCTATTCTCTCAAATATCTGACATCAGAAGGAAGGAACCTCCAAGCTTCCAAGAGAAGAACTAGGACACTTGTGCCTCATTTTTTTCCCTGTGTGCAAAAATAAAAGTGGGAGATAGCAACAGCAGCACTCGGCGAGATGATGATGCTCGTGTGCAAAAAGCGAAAGAGTGTGTCTTGTGTGTGCAGCGCAGCAACATACAAATATATTCTCTCAAGTGTGCATTCAACTTATCAAATAAAAAAAATATGCAACTTTTTGCACCTACACTCAACACACACACAGGGTATAACTATAATAAACGGAAACTAATAAATGTATCTTTTTGGTTGAGCAAATTCCAGAACGAGAAATGCAATTTCTCCAGCTGTTCTAACAAACCGTGTAGAGAACTGTGGATGATGGTAAAATGCCGCTGTCACTTTTGGATAGCCTCTTTATGTCAACTTTTATTTCATTTTGTGTGTTAGGTGGCAGGGCAGCGGTGGGGCGGTACTGATGATGTGACAGGGTTGGTTTGGGTGCTGAGAGATGTAATAGTGCAGCAGTAGCGTGTGCTTGTTCCGCTTTTCTCTTTCTGCCATTTTCCCCGGCACTAGTGGAGTGTGATCAAGTGATGTGTGCACAGTGCAAAATGCACAAAAAAACCTGCTTTTGTACTTTGGCCTGATGAAAGTAAATGTGATGATGAGAGAAAAAGGGAAAGACTAGTAAAGTCGGCAAAATCCCTTTTCCCTTGTGGGAAAGGATAAAATAATGAACAGCACACGGGCCTTTCGCTTTTCCCTGTCGCTTCTGTTTATCGTCATGCCCCTCATGTGCCTCATTCCCTGGTTTGACGCTCTGCTGCCACTGCTGCACCAAAAATAAATGATGCACAAGAAAGGCCAAAACTCCAACATTCTACATGTAACCAGAGTTCTCCCAATTTTCTCTTGATGAATTAATGCGGTTTTGCACAGAAAGGCACGGGCGGTGTGCGCTATTATTTAGGCCTTTAAAAGAGAACGGGGATGCGGATGCCAAAACGATAACTTTTTCTACTATTAAATTGGATTCCACACTAGAGGTGGATGGATTGGGTTTTCCACAAGAGATACTAAAAAAACTTTTTGCCAAATGAGCATAAAAGCCACACACAATGCTTCTGCACTGTAGTAATTCCAATATATTGGCTTAACTTATCTTTTGTGCTTGTGTTTATACCATACCAGGTATTTATTGATACTGAATATATGCTATGCATGCACACGTGGGAAACAAAGAAAGCGTAAAAGGTATTTGTTTTACTTACGTGAATCCGAGAAATCCAAACTAATTGAATTTACGGATCCTCCTCAGTTTTTTTTGTACGCTGGAATTCACCTGGAAACAAAAAAAAAATAAAACAGAGACTTGGTTAGTTTTCCCTTTTCAAATGTTCTAAGCCTTATGCACAATTAGTTATTCTACAAAATGTTTCCACAAAATTTGCGGAGAAAAGTTGCAACATAAGAGGTTTTTCCTTTTTTTGCAAGTAGGTTCACTGCGGCGGTGTTTTGTGGTGGCAGTGAAAAATACATTGTTTCGTAGCAACGTAATATTGTCTAATTAACGGTAACTTGTTTAATAAATCTAAAGAGAGGGTGCTTTATTCTCGCTTTTCAGAAAAATATGTACCAAACCAACCGGTAAGTTTTGTACCATGGGCCACGGGGTGCTTTTTTTCAGCGGGTATTATACTTTTCTGAGCTTCTTAGCAAGCTCATGAAAGAAAAAAAATGCGTCAACGGTCATTTTTATTATTAGTATAAATAAGCTTCTTTTTCGCTTTCGATCTTGTTTGGTAACTTGGTGGCTTATTTACAACAAGCTTATAACTTTTATAGCATTTTTCTAAAGACTTTCTCAATGAAGATAAGTGATTTTTAAGCTGACTTTACTTTGTGCAGAGTTCACTGCTCTGAAGAAACCTCCATTGCTTAAAATGTGAGAAGAGGAACGACAGTAGTGTCTAAAGTCATCATCATTGGCGACGTAGTCAACTTGCCATCACTTTTTATTAGTTGATAATTCAATGCTGCAAAAAAGTCAACTCTGCATCCAAACTTGAATATTTTTCAGAGATATTGTTACAAAAATATGAGTGACGCTCTCAGTGACTAAAAACCAATAAAGAAGAGGAAATGAATTTAAAATTAAAAAAATATCCAGAAATGTAGCCATGAAACGGAGAGGCAATTAAGACAAGGCACCAGAAAATAAAGTGATAATAAAGGATTAGCCGGTTTTTATGCCTCCTTGTAATGATCATGGCACTTTGTACCTAAAACGATTTTAGCAAGTGGTAACTTGTGTGCGCATTGTATTTAATTGCACAGGATTTTTTCAAAGATAAACTCACAGTTTAACAAGTGGTTTTTTTCTATCTGTGAAATGTGAATGAATGCAAATGGAAGAATAATTACTTTTGACAAAATTTGTTTATACAGTTAACTTGGTTCCAGACGGGGTTCGGGTTACTTAATAATTACGTGCAAAAAAGATCATTATTTTTTGTTAATATTTTTGCCTTGCATAAGTTTTTACGATAAGTACTGAGGTATCGGATATGGGTTGGTTTTTTGGAGGGAACGACACAAAGATTGACCCTTTTTTATTATCTGGGGTTTCTTTGGAACGTTTATTTCTTCATTTTTATTTTATGCACGAGTTTTTTGTTAGGTAGTTTATATATAAGTTATTAAAATATTCAAAAAGAAAAATGTTGGGACAAAAGTACGCAACAAGAAGCCACAAGATGGTAAAGCTTTTGCTTTAGCTTTTCGCTGTCCATACCAATCGATTAAAAGTTATTGGGAAGACGTTATATAAAAATTTATAATATTTTCAAGTTAAACCCAAAAATGGATCAATACTGAGTGTACCCATAACCACATATTTTTTTAATTTTGTAAAAATCTGGGATTTTAGTGCAAGGTATTTTGTTTCTGAGTACAAGTCCAATATTTGTTCATGTCTAAAACATTCGGTTATGTGGTCTCTTTGAAGAAGAAGAAAAAAATCTAGCAGACTTTTTTCTCGGTACATTTAATCCTCTCGTCTGCAGTTAACCCTTGTGCCAGAGAGACTGACAGCCTATATAACTTGACAACTTCTCTTCATCCTTTTTGCAAATTTGTCAACCATTTTATTATTTCATGTTTTATTCCGCGTCAATCGGGTCAAACCTATAAATAAATTTTATGGTAAAGCTAAAGCTATATATATAAGCTTTCACTTTGCCAAAGGTTTTATCTCTATTTCTTTTATCACATTACTCTCTTTACCCCGCTGCTACCTGTATTGCAAAAAAATGATGGGAAGATGAAGGCCTTGAGTTAAATCCCCAAAAAAGAGCTGCAAGCAGTCAATTACATGCTCAACATTTTGGAGTGACGTTGCCTTTTTAAAAATAATTTTCACTTTTATATTTATATTCCTTTTGCCTCAATCGGGTTTCTTTCTAAAAAATTGAACAGCACAAGCATTCAATCATAAATGTGGTATCGTCCCACGCAAATGAAAAAAATAATGTCCTGTAGCCACATTACCTACTAGTCAAAAAAGTTCCGCGGAAATAGAGAAAGACTTGTCAAAATGCATTTTCCCTTTTTCTGACATGTCCCAAACTCACTGCATATTACACAACATTACAACATGCATAAAGTGTACTAAAATGCAAAGCTGGTTTACAATGTCGTGTCAATTGACAGTCAATCTAACAAGACACCAAATAAAATGGGAGCAACTTCTGATGCTGTTGCATTTTTTTTGCAAGAAAAAACGTCAACAGTTTAGTGCAAAGCTACTAAAGACCCATAAACATCCGCAAAAATTACAAAGTTGTCTTTGGCTCAAGAAAAAAAGGAGAGAGATAAACACAGAAAGAGCAAGTCGAGTCATATGCACAACAGCCAGAAAAAAAAGTTTTTCTTTTTCAATTGATTTTTTATTGAGCTCAAAGTCGAGCCAGTGACCTACTTTGATTAGAGTAGCCTTATCCATTTCCATTCCTAATTTCATTTTCAAGAGCTGATGCTCTGATCCTCGTCATTATTATCGTCATCGTCATCACCATTTTTACTGATAGGCTAACTCCATGAAACTCTCTCTGGGTACACACCACCACCACTTTCCATGACAATCCATCGAGATCCATGCTCTTCTCGCGTTTCAATGACACAACATAACAGAGAAAAGATGGCATGGAAAACAGCCTATTAATAATACTTTTTAGCCATTCATTGCATTTTCTCTGCATATTTATTTATAGCTTTGCACATTTAAGAATCCGCACTAAATGAGCTGATCAATGATGAAGGCTATATTGGCTTAAAACATGCTTGTATGGATGGAGCTCAGGGTAAAACTCAACCTCATTGAAACATTTATATGCTTGGACAAATTTTCAATAACACGGCTCAATGCTTTTTATTTAAAAATGCTTAAAAAGTGATGCACATATCATCACATCACATTATTCGACATCAGTCCCACAGAAAAACGTCAAAATGCGAAAAAGCCTTGAGAAACAGCCTCACCTCCTGTCCTGTTACTGCCACTGCCTGGCCACACGAGAGACATTGACCACAAACACCAGAGATTAAATGAAACACAACAAACCTAACCTGATGGATGAAAGAGTGATGATGATGACGACAACAACATCGAGGATATTATGGTGATTGATAATAAATAAAAAAGAATCATCATCATGAATACCTAAAACAGAGTCAATGCCATGTCCATGTCGTGCTGTACAAGTGTCATGTTCGCCATCTGATTAAAACTGGCTTATTGGCATACTACCATCCACGTTGTACCCCAAGAGCATTATAAAAAATGTGATAAATACCTGAACTGATACTACATGCAAAAAAAGTACAACGTGCTATGCGATTCCCTAAAAAATGCAAATTTGTGTTGATTGTGATCAGGACATATCCATGCAAAAAAGTAGATTAGCAGATTTACAATAAAAAGTCCTCAATACACTCACGCTATACGCTTGATACAAAAAACATGCAAATTTTACTTTCTGGAAAATTTTTCTAAAAAGTTTTTCCAGAAACGTCTACAAGCTCTCTAGAAAGCTGTTTAACAATTTTAATGTTTCACTCTTCATCAATCATAATTACTTTACTGGATCATTTGGGTGTCTGTCCTTGATCTGGGTTTATACTTGATTGTAAAAAATGAAACAATTTGTATACACATAAAGATGCTCTGCATATTATAACTCTCTATTTGTTTTTCTATGGACAAGTTGGCAATGAAGCGCTAAATGGAGCACTCGACATTGACTCTCTTTCTTTTCGGCGCTTGTGTTATGTTGAGTTGCATAAAAAACATACTCAGTTTTTTCAAAGGCCGGCCAAAATGTCAATGACAGAAAGAGCAAGAGCATTACAGCGCACATTATTAAGCAGTTAAGACAGGAATCTTGAAACCAGAATGTGTATTAATTGGAACTCAGTTTCATAAACACAAATCTATTAAAACTCTATATCCATTCGCCTATAACTTTTACTACATGACCAAAAGTGGTACTATGTAATAAGCTGTTACTTTTGTTACCATCAGAAAAATGAGGCATTAGCCATGAAACGCAAGGAGATACAGATGAGATCATAAGTTTTAGTTAAGCAAGTAGCATCCTTGAATCAATTAATACATATATTCTTGTTAAAACATCATCACCATCATCACCACACATATTTCATTACAATGTGGTAGTTATATAGCTTATTTGTGTGTGTTTGCTCCAGCTTAATTTTTGAGAATTGTGCACTGTCATGCTCACTTTGTGTAATGGGTATTTATAGATGCTCTCGCTGGCGGAGAAAATTTATAATGCTTGTTAAATCAAAAATTCAAAGTCATGTTTGCTAGAATTTCATCAGAGCGGAGAGAACAGACCATATAATATACTCATAGAACAAACAAAAATACCTAACACCTTTGCAAACTGAATTAGAATGATAGTCAGGTAAAATATATGCGAACATGTTGAGCTTTGACTTGGCAAAGTTTATTGCTTTCTCAACTCGAGACAATATTTTGATTTGTGACGACAAACCCAAAACTCGCATAATATTTTTTTTTCACCAACGCACCAAAGCAAGAAAGGGGATTGACTTCCTAAAGTAAACATGATGATTATGATTATCATATCAAATCATATAGACACATCTGGCAAATTGAAATTTTTTTGCAACTTGCCAAAAAAATCATCCACCTAATTTACAACTTATTATAAACTATTTGTATTAGCAATTTTTATTAAGTTTGCTTAAAGTCTACAGAGGATGTTTACTGGAGATTTGTAAAAAAAATTGAAGCAAATTCTTGTTACAGCCAAACACGGCACGGCGTAGGGTTCATTGGTACAATGTAATTATGATGACGACGATGACTGTGACAACCACAAAGAAAGGAAGAGAGCAAAAGGTTTGGTTTTTCTAAGCTTATCATCAACAGTGTTAAAGCAACGTGAACGCTGTCATGTCACACACAGCCGCAGAAAATGACCGGACTTCAGAACCCAAACCAGTAGTGTAGTAAAAACACTAATGATTCCTTGTCATTCTTGCATATTAGTGTATTATTATCTCTGCTGTGCTGTGTGCGGCAAAAACAGCAGAAAAAATACTCATAGGTTCAGAATCACTCTCAAACAAGAAGTTTTTTTAAAGAGAGGGAAACGACCTTGGCCAACAACAAACCATTCAAGCAGGCTAGGTTTAGGTTACTGCATCATCCAACAACCACACCATCATCGCATCACATCATAGATCGTCACATTGCAGCACAGCAAAACGTAGACACATTTTTTAAACACTGCCGACCAGATTGAATACTGGTTTTTTGGTATTATGTGTGCTTGGTTGGGAATACGTATATGTATATAAAAACCTTCGCTTTTCTTTTCAGTGACAAGTCCAGTTTCATACAAAAACTCTCTCTGTATCATCGGCGCATCGTCACCAACATATTGTCACATTGCGCATTATCACTCATACAACACAGAAGTTGCCAAAAGTGTCAACCACTGACTGACTACTGCCGCGCTTATGATTTTTATCATCATGTTTCATACTGAACCATAAGCATCAGTTGAATATACCTACCTGTCCACAAGGTATTTACCTAATACATGTACTACACAACTCATGACAGCATCAACAAAAACGACACTGGGGACGTTTTCACAGTAAAGCCTTGGCTTGATTTTGATTCTTTTTTTATCTGTCTATCTATCTCTCAGCTCAAATATAACATTGACTTTTGGCTTGTATCGGCCGGCAAACACGGCTAAGGATAAATATCAACAGACTGAACAGACCATGTTCATTATAAGTCATAATGCTCTCTAATCATGGCTCCAGTGTATGTCCACCTAACACTAAACAGAGTGATCTTGGCGCTTTTCCTTTTTGCAAAAATATTAATCTACTTAATAATTTTAAAGTGTCAAGAAACCAAAAGCCGCATATATTTTTTATCCTTGTCATCTTGTCACTCCTTCCCATTCTAAATCAAGCTAATAATCTGGTGTTTTATGCACAGTTGCAAAAATGATGATTGGCAATGATGACGAATAACAAGAAGTTTTAAAAATGAAATATAATTTTTTTAAATAAATATTTATCCACTCATAGAAAAACCCGAAGTTGCTTCACTTCACACGTTCGAGAAAATAAGTCAAAAGTTAGAGCATCTGTTAAACTACTACCGTCACACATTCTCAAAAAAAGCATTTCCCTTTCGGTTTCACCAGACAGATGAACGTTTTTGCACCAGCTAAAAAAAGCGGACATGGAATATTGCCCTTTCGCTTGCATTACTCACACTAGTTACGTTACTATATGCTCACACATCACATCATCATTTTTTCCTTCTCTTGTGCATCTTTTTTATCAGAGGCACACACACCACCACCACCACACCACTCAAATAACATACATTTTTTTGCCTTCTGTGTACAAGTTTTATCGTTGATTTTGAATGAATGAGTGAATGAACTTTGAAAAGTTGAGTCTCGCTGATGCGTGAGTAGGTACCACAACACTGGTAGCAACAACGTAATAGTATTATTATCAGAAAACCATTTTACTACCAAAACTACTTTTGCTTTTTATACAGATATATTTTTAACTTTGTGTAAAAAAATATAAGGCGAGAGAGATGATAATGACGATAATGAATTATTAGATAGAGAATTATAATAATAGCGTGGTTATATCTGGTTTCATTTTTTGTACCATGTTCACCTTTCAAGCTTTACCTACAAATTAAATTAATTTGAGTAGGTTTGCTTGTACTGTAAAACCTGTGAACAATTTGAAGTTGATTTTGTGTTGATATGTTGTAGATTATAATATGTTTCAAAAAAGATTATAATTTTGGCTTTTTCTACTTGAAAATGGCTTGAAAGATGTGCTTGGTTTCAAATTTAGAGTTCAAAACGGGGTACAAAGATTAGCATTCGATAAGAGATAACATTTGGCAGATCTTTTGTTCAATTAACATGAAAAGTTAAAAAAATTTCTAGAGTTCAAGTTACGTCAGAAGTTATTATCATCTCATCTTCAGATAATGATTACTTAATCCATTGATTTGTCTAAAAATAGCAACGAAAATTTTCAGGGAGATATTTTCGGACTTTTTGGGCAAAAATACTATTTCCGGAATCGATGTCCTAACCATTTACCTTTACACTTTTTTAATTAACTTAACTTACTTAAAAGCTTAAAAACAAACTTACTTTTTTGGTAATCTCAAACTTAAATCCAAATCCTTTTTATAAATACTCAACAAAGTATAAAATTTGTCTTTTTTGCTGCTTATATTATTTCTGTCATTTCCAAGCTATTCATTCATCACAACTAAAACAATTATTCTGTTGATTTGTGTAGGTCATCACTAAATATACCTAAATGCAAAATTGTTGAATGTCACTACTTTTAATTGAATTTATTTCTCACACTAACAAGTTATATATGAATAAGCTCGGCATATAATCCTTTAGGCCACAAGGTAACACGTTTAACCTCACTCAATATTTATTACTGGCGTACTTCTAAAAGGGAAGTATTTTTTATATTAAACCCAGCACAGAAATAAAACCAAACAAACAATCCATGTATGTAATGGGAATCCTACACAAAATTTTCAATGTGCATTCACATCATTTTTTTTTGTTACTATCTTTTAGTTATAAGGAATTGCAGCGTATTAAAAAAGAAAAACAGATTATAAAACTACTCTTAAACAATAGGGGACACACAAAAACACACATGCACAAAAATAATACACACGCGCGTTTATTTTTGTTGCTATTAATAATTTCTTACTTTTATAGATTCACCTGCTGCGTTTTTTTATGTTGCTTGTTAAACAACGCACAATATCGGCACGCGACGTTAATTTAATATGTCACAATACACTATTACGTGGAATCTTCACACTTCCTCTTTTCTTTCCATTAATCAAAACTTGTTTCCTTTTTTCTGGAATGAATTATCTGTTTAAGCATCCATTTGTCATTTTTTCATCAGTAAAACTACTTGATACTAAAACACCACAAAAAATTCGGTTTTTTTCTAGAAAGGTCAGCACACCATCCAAATCACAAAATATATATCACATATACTTTCCAACCCTCAAATAAATCTTTTTTTCTAGAGGAAAAGCATAAAAATCATCAAAACTATTAAAAATGTTATGCCACATCCAAAATTTATTCTTTTTTTAGCATGTCATTCCATTTTAGTTTGTCCCATTCATCATCTTTTTTCCCGCTGATTATGCAGAAAAAGGGTACACATCCACAAAAATTCACATTTTTTTCCAAAGTAAAGCATACATTTTGAAAATCCCTTTTTTTCAAGAAAAAAAGCAGAATCTTTAAAAAATACTATATAATATTCTTCTTCACTGGCTGATCCTGGGGTCAATGTATCCTTGCCGCATTGCAAAGAATTTCACTTGTTGCACACAGCCATCCCACTCATTTTCCTTTTTATTTTTGCTTTCATACAAGAGCTTTGCACACTTGCAATGTGAATATAAAAGACACACATACACACACACTGCAATGCAAAGCAGCAAGATGCAAAAGCAAAAGTCTTTTCATATAAAAAAAACTACTACTACACACACAACTTTATACACTTCTCAGAGAAAAGAGTAGTAGTGGCAGTGCAAATGCATATAAATATTATGCGTGTGTAGAGCTTACTACGTAGCCAATCTCTTATGTTGTTGGATTATTGCAGTAGCAAAAAAAGCAACTTGTTCTTCTTGTCGTTTTTGTTGTAGTAGGGATCATCACACAGTGTTTTAGCTTAGCTTCCTTTTCTCATATAACTTATATATCGGCAAACTTTGAAAATATATATCATGTGGTGTGGTTTATCATGATCTGCTTACTATGCTCTGTTGTGAGTTTCAAAAGAAAAAAAACGAGAAACAACAAACTTTATCATATGTGCATATATAGCTTGTTTTACTTCCACTTGCACTTTATTATTAAATTTTTATATTAGCCTTTTTCAAAGGTACACTCGTATCATCATATTATCCTGATCGTCATCATTATCATCATCTTCACTGCCACTATATATTATTGCAAACGCACAACAGAAAGAAGAAAAATGAACTTGCGTTTTTTTTCGAGGATGATGATGAGTTTTGTTGGTGAGGATGATAGAGTTATAATGTGATGTAGTCTTATGCAAGTTTTGCGCTTTGCAGCTTGAAAAGTTTATTGCACTTTATTTGTTTTCATTTTTTGAAATGAAGAAGAGAGGGGCACTGAGCAACATGAAGATTGGTTGTAAAATTTTTGTAGAAAAATGAATGAACTGAATTGAAGAAGAGTATGGAAACGGACCGGAAGGAAGTCCGGGAGCAGTTCCGGAACTGCTATTTTGCTGGAATGCTTAGAGTAGCACACTTTTTTATGCTTATTCCAAAAGGTCACTGCTCACATTTGTATAAAATGTAGGCTTCAAAATTGTTTTGGAGTTTTTAGAGAAAGTTGAGACGTTTTAAAAGTAAAAAAGATTTTTGTCACTTTTTCAAGTATGTAAACTTTCGTATGAATTTTTGTAAGAAACTCCAAAAAGCCCAAAGAAAATCCTTTTTGTTCACAAATTCGCTTTGAAAATAGAACTGTATGAAATCACACACTTTTTCCAGTGTAGGGATTTAGCAATAGTATGAAATCCAAATAAATTAATTTTTTGTATTTTCCAGAGAAAATTTCAAAATCAATTTTTCCACGAAATTCACTTTTGTGTCAAACTGGAATCCAATTCATTGAAGAAGAAAAAATCCAATAAATCCAGAATTTGTTTTTTTGTGGAATCTCCAGAAAATTTATCCAGAATAAGAAAGGCTAGCAAAGTATTTGCTAGCCTTACAAAAATGTAGACCGAAAAACACAAAATCCGTTTTTAGCTTTTTTCTTATTTTTCCCACTTCCTGTTTTACTTGTCACCAAATCCCACTAATTTGTTTACGGAAGGAAGTAACTCGACCTTATAGATTAATCCGAAATTATTAGGCCTCACAATTAAAAACCGTGTTTTTTCAAAAACAATTACTTCTCTGAGTACCCAGTACAATGGTTTTATTTTTTGAAACTAGACAAGCCCATGCTTGAGTCTTGCATGCTGGAATCCTTAGTAAAATGCTTTGTATAGAAAAACACACACTTACTCACGCCGGAGCACATGTCTGTGTGGACAGACAATTGACTATAAACTAACAACACAAGTAGAAAGGGCATCTTGTTCAGCCTCACACTCACACACTCTCAGTTAGCTCTTTAGGCAGTCAACCTTTAGAGAAGTGTTTTTTTTGCAAAAGGCAAAACTTCATATAATATTGTGGTGGTATTTACTCACTTACGTTTTCTATGCACACAATATAAGCTCAGCGTACATTCAATCATGGATCATCATTCACAAAGAGCTGCATTACTTACGTTGAATTGCATTGGCCCATGTACTTACGTACTTTGTTTATAAGGTTTGTACAGAGCAAAACTTTTTTGCTGAATTCCTTAGCATGCTGTACATAGATATATATTGCTATGCTATATCATAATGTGATCATCATCATCATCAACAACATCAGCATTGAAAATCCTCGTGAATTTTATGTGATGTGCATTTAACCACACACACAAACTAAATATCTCTCTGTGTGTATATGCTTATGTGGCTCTTTTTGCTCAGCACATAATAATATTAAAAGTGTCTATCCTTTTTGTGCTTTTGCAGAGTCCTCGCTCGTATCCTTGCATACCTTTCAGTCTGTGTAAAACGGCTCAATGCTAAAACTCATAAATGGTAAATGTTCTTCTCGTTCTGAGAGCGTAAATCTCTCTCTCTGAAAAAGAGTTGAGTGCTAAGTTAACTAAGATTACGTTGCTCTGCTAACTTGAACAAAAACCCAAAGCTATAAGCTGAACAGAGAAGAAACTCATGATTAGCCTCACTTTTCCTCTTAAAAGCCTTTTGCTTTGGTTTGTCTCAGAGTCAGATTCACTCTCGGTAAACCCAGTCAACTTGTCGTTTGCTGCTGTACATTGTCATTCTTACAGGCACTTTTTAAGAGATGATCAGAAGAAGAAAAAAATCTTTTCTTTTTTGGCTTTTGACTCTATGCGCAAATCTTAATGTTTGTTACATAGCCAAAGCCACATTGCAATTCTTTCTATTGGACCATTATGCTTTTTTGGCCGCAACAGCAGCAGCAACATCTAAAAGTTACGTTTTGTTTTCAATGCCCCAACATGGGATTTTTTTACCTGAGACTTTTTTGCATTGTTTGAATGCACCTAGCTTCCTATACATTTGTTGTGATTGTCATGGCTGTTTCAAAAAACATAAAAAAATAAATAACTCATGCTGTCTTCTACTTCTGTTCTGAGTATATCACACAGTAAAAAGCTTGAAAAAAACGCTGCGCGCTGCGGCAATAATGCTGGCGCTAATATAAAAAGCCTATGTCAATGCAATGTTTGAGGGATATCCTTCAGCCAGACTTTTGCAACTTTGCAATGAAAAAAGGTAATCTCTCTTTATTCCCTGTGCTTTGCTGCTGTTGTGTTTTGTGGTTCTTTTTTGGCTGAGGATATTTATTTCTGTGTTTTCTACACTGCTGCTGCTGTGAAAAGACAAAAAACAGCAGAAAAGGGCAAAAATACAATACTTTTTTTTCTACTGCACAACAGACACACACACAACCATAATAACATTATACCATAATAATGGCAGAAAATACGTATAAAAATGAATTGTTAGCTGATTGAGCTTGCTCTGTGTCTGCTGAGTACAATTCATACTTTTGGTCTTGGACGAGAGTATCCTTGCCAGTGCTCAAATTTGAGGGTCTCTCGCATAACAAGGCGTAATAATAATCATTGCAATAATCGTAGTCACAATTATTATCGTTATTGTGTTTCAATAACCATCACACAGCAGCCATATATATCCAATCCACGCAATATTACTACTACCCACATTACTGAATCGTTATGAATCAGGATGAAACATTTTCAGCGGATAGATTATTACTATACGCGACAATACAATAAGTGCATGTGGAAGTAGCAAAACAGGAGTAATAAAAAAGGCATGTTTGGGCTTTTGTCAATATTTCGTGGTATAAAGATAGGCCATCATAATATTAGCAGTAGCAACGGCAAAACAATGTATGGCAAAGTATGGGAAGACCTTCCTCATTTTTCGCTTGAAAATGTAAAAAATATGTTCAATGGGAAGTTATACTTGTGCTTGTGATGCGGATTTATTCATTGATGTGAACAGTTTTGCTTGCTATTATAAATAGCGTGCGCTAAACACATGGTCATCTTACTATAATTGTTTTTCCACCCTTTTATCAGCTTTTTTTAAAGCCCAATAAATCCAGTCTTGGCTTAAAATTTCACTTGGCCTCTAGACAGACTCAGCAACCCTTTTTGTTTGTGTGTGAAATCTCACACGCATTTTACAAGAATGGTACATGTATATCCACTCACTAGAGATTATTAGGTTCATTAGTGTAAAAAAAGGTGGAAAATATTGTTTTTAGCTGGAAGCGGAGTAAGTAATATATAGGAAGCTTTGGATATCCCAACATAACTATTTGTTGTGTGTACTAATAATAACAAGCAGACACATGTGTGCATGTAAGCTTACTCTTTTTATTTCTTGAGAAAACTCAATTGATAATGTCAATGATGAGCTAGAGAGCTAACCTTAGGCAAGGCTATTATTTACGTACTTAACTCAATGGGATTTTTATTCTGCGCAAACACATGAAGAAGAAGAGGAACAGTTCCACAGGCAAAATAAATATGATACGAAAATGTGTCGGCAACTTTGCAAAAACGTTTGGCTGCTTCCTTCCTATCCTTTTTTTCATGGAAGCCGTCACATGTTTAAAAGGTCCCTTTTTATCATTATTTTTTCCCAATATGTTAAAAATATGTGTGTTTGTCATGCAGGTAAAAAAACTACCAAAATAGGCAACTTAGGAAAAATGGCATGCACAACAGCTTTATTTTTCCGCTGCATTGGCCATATGCAAAAAATGGATATTTATTGGCTTGGTTGAATAATCGCAAAGAATATGCTGGGCTCAATCACTTCCACATTAATATGCAGATGCGTATCCTTCCTTGATGTTAAGGACGTTTTGTGCTAGGACTCGGCATCATTCATCCCCATAAACAATGTTAATACCAATATTAAAAGAAGAATTTCTGTAGATTCTACTGTAGAAAAAATCAGGACAAAATGTCTGTAGTTGCAAAAGTTATGAAGCTATAACCTTGGAGGAGCTGTTCGAGAACCCTCAAAAACAGCCCTTTTTCAAGTCAACGTTTCACCCCCGGGCCCACCTTTGATTTTCGATGTTAATAGCAATTTTGAAAGCGATTGTTCAGGAGATAAAACTGAGAAAAAACTGGAGTGGTATCTTTCCAAAACCAAGACTTATCAAACAGAAGATGCTAAAGTATCATCTATTCACAGAAATAAACATGTATTTTTACATTGAGTCGTCAAAGTTTGCAATTTTGGAAAGATACCACTCCAGTTTTTTCTCAGTTTTATCTCCTGAACAATCGCTTTCAAAATTGCTATTAACATCGAAAATCAAAGGTGGGCCCGGGGGTGAAACGTTGACTTGAAAAAGGGCTGTTTTTGAGGGTTCTCGAACAGCCCCTCCAAGGTTTTTATAAAAATGAATGATTAGCAAGAAGAGATGAGCAGAGAGTGCTTAATAAATAATGAAATGGTATATTGTTTGTACACCAAGTTGATACTGTAATGCCATAATATTGCTGTGTTGTTGTTTGCTTTTGCAATACAAATCAAAATGAACACGTTCAAATAAGTTCTTCTACAATAAGCTTATAATATCAGAAAAGAACTCACACATAGAAAGATATGCATGCATGCAAACAGCACACAGCAACCAGTTTTGTGTGGTTGGCAAAAAGGCTGTGTGTATTGTGAATAGATTATGCATGAGATGCGTTACCATGATCATCTCTCTTCAGTTCAGAGTAAGTTTACCTTGCTCGATCATCATGATCTCATCTCGTCGTCGTAGACTTCTGAGGCTAAGGCTGAGATGAATTGTTATGTCATTCAAAGAGGTTTTACCTTGCTCCGTCTCTTGGCCATTTTGTTTTGTGACTTTTTGTTATATACTGAAAGGGACTGTATACCATATAAGTTTTGGGTATGATGAGCCATGATCATCATCAACAACCGTGTTCGTTGTTGTCTTGATCATGACACAGAGCAAAGATAGTTTTGTGGTTGACATTGATGCACAAATAAACACTTATTGGTAATATATTATATTGGAATAGGCTGCTGCTGTAAGGCTTCAACTTTGAGGAAGGGTTGTATTGTGTGTACATTTAGCATTAAACTAAAAGCCTGCTACTAATTTTGTTCGGATAATGAATAATAATGAAACAGTTTATGATTAGAATGATGAAAGCATATAATAACTTGACAATACCAGAAACACTGGGGATTTTACGCATGGATTTTCATTACTTGTGATGATCTTCTTGTACGGTTTCCAAGATCAAACAAAATAGCTGTCATTTAATTAGTGACATAATGAGAAGATGCTGATGATTGTACAGTTGTAATTTGAAGAGCACGAGGAATTTTTGGGATGTATGAGATTTAACTACGTAATAGAATGATTATCTTGTACTCATGACATTGGAATTGGAACTTCATTGCCACTAAGGCTAAAGTTCATTGTTCTCCAGTTTGAATATTGGTCATTTGGTATTAAATGAATTAGGTAGACGGATACTACCTAAAAGAAGTGAACTGCTCAAGGAAATTTTCCTATTGAAAAGGACATTATTTATTGTGCCAAGAGGCAATTCCTCTATTTGCTATTTTTGTCCAGAAACAAAAACTGGTGGTGAAAATTGAAAATGTAAGGTAAACAAACTCCACAAGGAAAAAGGATGAGTTGAAGGTTGACCGAGTTTTTGGAACCAGGCGGAATATTTATGTTTGGTGTACGTACACATAAACAGGGTAAAATGGTTGAACCTGAGAGCGAGAGTGAACATGATAATGATTACTCTTCATCTGCTTGCACCAAGAAAAAAGGGTGACGGACATTGCACGCCATGTACCAAAACACATAAGGAAAGAAACATGAGTACAGTGACCAACAGCATTGCACACCACGGCGGTCGTGGAGTCGGGATGAACTTGTACCAAAAATAGTTTTTTTTATTAAGGATGTATTTTGCTTCTGCTGCTATTACTATATTAGGTAGGCATATAATAAATTACGTATTCAAAGCATCTTAAAAATTTTCTCGGCATCTTATAAGCTATTTTGTTTGTGTTGAGCTGCTGTGCAATGCGCAATGAAAAAATCCTTTCTTTGCAATAAAAATTGTACACGATTCTTTTCTTCAGATGTTTTGAATGAACTCTGTATACAGCACCATAGCAGCATTACAGAAGAAAACACATATGATAATGGCTTTTCTTTCTTTTATAAGAGGATAATATATGGAGTAAGGTAACTTTTTTTGCAAAGGTATGCGTACAATAAAGCTAGGCAAGTCAAGGAACTTTTGTACTTTAAATGAAGAAAAAAAGTTTAAGAAGGAAAAATTTGCCGTAGGCCTGTTCAAAACTTCAAGACTCGCACGGACATGCACAGATTTTGTGTCTGCGTATCTCTATCTCTCTCCCATCCCATTGCAATATAAATTGTTAAGTGCAAAGACATACACATTTGCACTGACGTTGCTGCTGCAGAGAAATGAAAGAGATGAACAAAAAAATCAGGCATATTAACACGATGATTTTGAGAGGATCATCATTATTCTCGCCATTCAACTTAAAAATCTGGTATTTCTTTCTGCATCAGATATGCTCAAACTAAGACCAGTAAAAATGACGGCTAAATGGCTATGCTGCTGTTGCCAAGATAGATTTTGGATAATGATTAAAGCAATGATGATGATAAGGCAACAGCAGCAGCAAAATGCAAAAAAATTGTTATGTATATTACATATCATCATTATTATCATCATCATGACCAACACCAGTTTTCGTTTTCATTTGCGTGAAATCCCGTTACGGTTGATTCCTTTCCATTTCTTCAGGAAAGTAAGCGAGTAAAAGTTTTGGACTGGTTGTTGAAAAGCCGGCCAACTACTTACTACCTGGTAATTTCTACGTTGGCGGCACTGCCACACCACACAGCATACAGAGAATAATAGGTTTTCGTAATGTAATATGCATGCTTGTTGATGATGATGACGATGATGCATTGTTATTGTTCTGGTGGCACCATGATCATCATCAATACTAACACTCACACGTACTACTATTATTATTTTTTTGGTAAAAAAGTGACCAAGACCAAGGAACGAAGGAACTTCTTGCTCTTCTTGTAAAATGTTGAGCAGCATTATTATTATGGGCTATTGCTAAAAACATAGAAAGAGAGACAGGTAACATGACCCACCGGCTTTTCCTTTAAGTTAAACGGGAGCAGGATATTCTGCTTTCGTTTTTTATTATTTTACTACTTAGTTTTTTGCTCAGAGCATACAGGAACAAGTTTGCTACTCCGGCAAAATAGAAAATGGATTGAAATTCAGGACAGTAGAAAAACAGGATAAAAAAAGATGTTGAGTGCTTCTTCTCAGTATTATTTTTCAACTTGATATTATGGAAATAATAGACACAAATGCACTTATTTTGTTCAGGCAAGTTTCTCCAATAATGCCTTTTTGACCCTTTGGCAAAATACATAATAGGTAGATGATCATTATTTTTATAAAAAACACGATACGTGTACATTTAATGTACGTAGCCATTCCAAAATGTCTATTTTTACTAAATGATGAATCTGGAATCACTTAAAAGGCAATGTAAACACGATTTTTATGAGACTTTTAAACCGTTCCTGAGGGAGTGCTTAAAACGGAAACAGTATAAAATTGCTCAGATTGCTTTCTAGCCTTTTTATTGGATCAGTTTACTGAATTGAGTGAGAGCTCTCTTCGTGTGCAAATTTTACTTGTTCCTTCCGTTTGCTGCCCATACAAAAACAGGGCTTAAAATGGGCCAATAAAATGTCAAAACTGTTTCTTTCTCAGTTTATTAGCTTTTCCTCTGCCTTTCTGAGTATAGTTGCCGTTGTATAAGTGTGTGTACTGCTGCGGTGCTCAAGATGCATTTTTATCTAATAATTTATCTGTATTGGTGTTTCCTCTCTCTAATTGAAAAGCTATGCTGATGAGATCACGAACGGAAGAAATCGTAAAATCCCCGTGGTGCTCATAAATCTTTGCACTTTATACGCTTTGTCTTTGACTCTTATTATTTTGGCACTACTACTGCCTATATGCAACATTGTGCGGAGAAGCAACAGACAAAATGGTAGTCATAACTTTTAGATTATTACACTTTGGCCAGTTATATATTGCATTGCTAACTTGATCATCATCCTATAATAGCCAGTGTATAGTGTGCAATGCACTTTATTTGTACGTTTGGCCAACGTCAACTTATTTTTTTGCCCGTTTTATGATAGGCAATTAACAGGACACCTTTTTAAAAATATTCTAATCTTTTGGCTGATTAGACTTTAGTCCCACCATCCTGTTCCATTTTTCCAATGAAAATTGACACACAACGAAAAGATATGAATATTTTTGCGTTTTTGCGTCTCAAGAATTCAAAACGACCCGACCCCATTCAACTTTTAAGTCATTATATTAAATATATATTGACACATGACACATATAGTTGTCTACTGCATTATGCACCAACCACAATACAATTTTTTTGAGAAAATGTTTATCTTAATGCATTTGCTAAAAACAAAAAATATAAAGATATCTGCTGTCACCTTTTATTTCCATGAAATGTCATAACAGCTCAGAGTCTTGAGGTTAACTGCTGCTGATGCCAAGAGGATGACGTAGTCCTTCTGTGTCCCAGAGAATTCCTTTCCACGTTCAGAAGAAGATGTCACACAACCTGCCAATAACAAAGCCATAATAAGTTATGATGTGAGTTTCAAACGAGACAGTAGTAAAATCATTTTGCATTTTTCATTTGATCATTAGAAGCTTAGGATGTACATTAGCTAATCATCAGAAAGCAATTATTTGAAGAAAATATCCAATATTATCTTTATTAGCCATGGTGACTATTTAAAAAATACCAAAAACCAAAGAAAATATATATTGGTTTTAGTGCTCGCGCAGGAGAAAATCAGGAAACAAAGGAAACGAGCCTTTTTTTTTGAGTCTGTGTGAACGTCATCATTATAATTGATACCACTTGAGTAGCTTATGATTCATGAGTGTAAAAAAATGATACGCTACTTATATTTTTATTTGCGTATCATTATTCACCATGCATTTTATTTGCCGGTTAAACTATCTTCTTTGCTTGTTCTTCAGAGATTTGCTGTTTATTAGAAAGTCTACAGTATTTCGTTAGTCTCTCTAGCCTCTTATTACACTTTATGGGAAAACTGTTGACAAATATTTGCATTTTAGCCAGCTTTTTTATGTCCCTTTTTCACTTTATTACCTTTTGGTCTATAAAAGTTGTTCGAGTTAGTAGCAGTAGTAGCGCTGCTGCTTATGGGTATACATGCGACATGCACATTATTAGCATTTTATTGGCAAATAATATTTTACAGCCAAAAAAGCCAAGCCACACCACACTTTTCATCAACAACAGCGTTTGATTTTTTTCGAGCTGGGGAAATAAAAGCGGAATTCACACGTTGTTGTTTTGTTAAGCGCAACGTGAACAGCTAAATAATAATATTGTATGGATGCATTTAACTGTCATTTAAAAAATGAAAAGAGATGCGTTACTGCATCTATTAGAGTCTTTGAAAATGACATCTTTGAATATTAATACCAGCCACAAAGCAAAGATGATTATGTGAAATAATATGCCTTTAGGATCAACAATCAAAACAGCAGCAGCTAAAAAATCAACATTAGCACACGTTTTGAAAGTTTTGTGGTTTTTGATTTACAAAACAAAAATCTTCTATAGTCAATAGTACGCCTCATTGGCTTTTGAATGATTTTGCAGAAAAAACACGTTTTTCTTCAAAGGAAATTGATGCGTTGTGGTGCAGTGGAAAAAAATGGTATGACAAATCAATACAAAGCATAAAAATCGGAAAAAGGAAGGATTACATTGAGAAAAAAATTATTTACAAGGTGCAGTATCTAAATGTGTTTCCTGTGACATCTGGACAGAATATTGAGCAATTTGGCGTGACAAAACAAGACAATTAGACTCTACTCTAAACTATAAAATTTAATGCTTCAAAACAAAGTGTTACATAAAAGCCCGCGCGCAATTTTGTTTTACTAAGCTGCAATTGGCAATGAAAACAATTACAATAAAAAGGAACAAGTCTTTATAATAAAAATTTATTACTCTGAACAAAAATAGCACTTTTCTTTGTGATTAACTCATTTGTTTTAAAAATAACGGAGGATTAGCTTCAAAGGCTGGTAATCACTTTGTTTGCTAATCACCCAACGCTTTACAAAGACAAATTGACTTAAAATGCCGCTTCTTTTACATTTGATTGTGTTTATGTATCTATCTATGAACGAGTACGTGCGCATTTGGTATAAAAATTATCATTATTTTAGCACCCGAATTTTGTGGCGGTAATCCCCTGATTATTATTGCTCAATGAGCGCATGGAGAAAAATTTTGTTCTAAGAATCCATACAAAGAAACTACGCTTAAAGGATTAGTTTAATTAGTTGTAACATTTTAAAAATTGTTTCCTATTTTGCATTCTTGAAGGCATTAAGCACCTAAAGATGCGTCAGCACAGCTTTATATTGCGGTATTGAGTACCTTTTAATTGCCCTGTTATTCAAAACTTGTGGTTTGGTTTTGCAAACGCATAAAGACTTATTAGCAAATGAGGCGACATGACTGTATCACTGTTTTCTTCATAAAAGATGATTAGTGCATATTTTTACAAAATAAAAAGTTTTTTTGAGTGCATAGAATATTTCTGTGCTGTTTGCGTTTGCATAAATTTATTAAGTGCAGAGTAATATGAGATGATGGTGAGATGATCATCAACATGTGCGTGTGAAACTACTTTGTAAAAAAACACACCAGCATACCTAATATATTTTATAGCCACATCTCTAATAGTCAGTTGATGATGCATTCTATCATAGTCATTTATCAACCTATAACAAAACTGCCAACAAGTTCTAGTAAAAGTGTTCCCTTCTTCTTTTTCTTCTTTGCAACGCGGGGTCACTTCCGGTCAAGATTGCCTATTGTACAGCAACTACGTGTTTGTGTTATAAAAGCATTTATATAATTTTGTAGCCTTTGCATTTGCACAAAAAATGTGTTTCGAACCCTTACTCAGAAATGCGCTTTGGTGCGCTATGAATTAATGATGCTGAACAAGTTACAACCAGTTTAGTGGTTGATGCGCTGACAAGAGAGATGATAATTAACAGGATCATTATAGCACAGCGTATAAACCACTACACATGTTTGTTGTACCGTTAGTTAATAAAGATGAGGTTGCAACAAGATTGCAACTTTTTTAGAAAGGAAATCCAATTTAATCTTTTGTGCACGCAACTCCACTTTTTTTATTTTGCACCTTTTATTTATCCAGCATGCTTTTTATGAAGCTTTTGCATATTATGAATGACATCATCATGTGCACACAAGAGGAAAAACTGGAAGCAGTGGTTTTTCTTTCGTTTTTGTAAAATTACCGTATATTATTATTCTAGCGGATTTTCTAGTTGCAACTGCGATGCTGCTACTACTATTACAGCTACTACTACTAACATTAAAAACACGATATGATCATTATCAACACGAACGTAAAAGAAGAAGAAAAAAACAACCAGGACCGGTTCCAGGCCAAGGACCTGGACCAGAGAATATTGGGTGCAGCCACGGAATCATCCTAACCGCAGGTTGATTGCCTAGGTGCATGCACACCCATATGAAAGGAGGATAAAAAAGATTTTTATAAAATGGTGCATTTCCTGATGAATTTTTACCCTCAAGCAAGGATAATAACAATTAATTATATTTTTAGCTTCCTTCTTCATTTTCAATCTGATTCAAAAGCTTAGAAGATCTACAGTGTTCTGCTTGTACTATTTTTTTATACTTTTTGAAAATAAAATGTTCATTTTTTCCTAAGAAACTTGTCATCTGTCTATAGCAAGCATAATCAATTTATTATCCAAGCCAGAACCAAATTTTCAACCCTACAGAGTTTTCAAAGCAGAAAATTTTGGATGCTGCTGAGTATACAAATCTTGTGCACACCAAAGGTGGTGGCAGTTCTAGGCAGGGAGTAAATATTTCAAATTCGAAAATTCTACAAAGACACAATCAAGATGACTTGTTTGTAGCAGTGCTGCTGGTAGTATTGGACCAAAAATGCAAGAAAAAAAATCTCTCTGTGAAATGCAATGAGTATTGAGTGTACATGACTCTTCTTGATAATAATGACGATGGTGATGAACCTCTGGTGCTGCTGTTAGTTAGCATGGTATGTTTTGGGAATATAAAGAGGTAACCCAAGAAGAAGGATCCCCAAAGAAAAAAAAATAGTCAGGAATAAAAAAAAGTTGAACAGATGAGAAGATGCAGTGTGTGTTCATCAGAAAGGAAGAAGGCAAAAGCCTAGCAAGAAGTAAAGAAGAAAGACTGACAAACTAATGCAAACTGCTGGTGTGAGTAAAGGAGTGACTGAGAAAGAAAGAGAGAGAGATTGTGATTTTGAATTAGAAAACATCATGCAAAAAACTGCACACCACCATGAATATCCGGTCGTTGAACTTGCTTGTGCTTCCTAATACATTGCTTTACTACTTGCACTACTGCTGATATGTGCGCTGATGATGATGATGATGACGCTGCTTTTAAGAGTGTACTACTATGACTGTCTATTATATACGCATACCTATTAAAGTCGTAGTAGTAAAAAATTATATATGTGGCTATTATATAGAACTCTTATTGCACATTACAGATTGCAATAAGCCTTTTCCTTTTTGTATAGTGACTATATAGCTCTTCTGTTGTTAAAAAATATGGTTATAGCTTTATGTGCAGTATAGCAAACGTATGTTATTATTATCATTTTAAGCATAAAATATTATATTATGATGATATGAGGCCTGTGCACTTACAGATCTCAAGTGCATCCTCATCCACAAAAATTATTGTTGCAATGAAAAATGATATATGAACGAGCAGGGAGCGAATCAATAGCAAAAATTGAATTTATTAGTTTAGAGCAGATTTTCTAGGTGCTTTTTTAAAACTTGTCATTTGCTATTATTACCCTCGGCATTAGGCAGCATGTAGCGTCATATTGTTTTCATTATCGTTATAATCATAACAGTTATACATTGTCATGTCACTAAAAATGTGTGAACAAACTTGGTAGTAAAGCTGTACAGTTACAGAAACTAAAAGTGGACTAGTGAACTGTGTGTGAAATGAAAGCATTCATGCGAAAATGGTTCACTTTTCCGTGGAATTGCATTCCATTTCCTTTTGTTAACTTGAAACTATGTCAGTATGCTTTGTAAAGGTCGAATTTAAACATTTTATGACTCATTTTTCTGTAAGTTGTAACGTCATGTCAGTTTGGCTTGCAATTTTTATAATTAATTTTTATGCTACAAAACGTGAGGTTTTTTTTACTTTAGGACCCTCAGCACATGTAAATTGAAAAGCGATAGCGAGCAACGGAAAGCGGAAATAAAATGACAAAACCGTTTCTTCTGTCAAAAAAGGAAAATCAGATTACAATGAAATTGTAAAGAAAAGCAGGTTCTATTGTTAGCTATTCTTAGCTTTGCAGCACGTGCAGCTTAACTGTTAATTCATACCAATTCTCCAGCGAATAAAGCAGCGGAAGTTTCAGTAGTTCATGATGATTTCTTAGAACTGCATAGACAATAAATAGGATACTTTTGCATATCTTCTAGTTGGTTGGACTTGAATAAATAGTACATTCATCCACTATCATCATCACCAACAAAGATCATCATGCAACTACAAAAGTTTTTTTTTATTTGCGTGTAGGTGCAAACAGGATCAGAGGCGATGTACGGAATAAAAACCCCAATGCTTTGAATTGAACAGGGAAATGACAACAATTGGTATATAATTTCTCAAAGGAATCTAATCAAAATGTGTGGAAACCAGATTTCCGTCCGGGGAAATCTTTTTTCGGAGGTTTGTTGGGCGGATTATGCAATAGCTCATAAAGATGATTAGACTTAATTCTTCTCTCTATTTGCCATCCTGACACACTGGAGCACACAGCTCTAGCCTTTCTTCACATTCAATCTGTATGTCAATCTCCCTACTTGTAAGGTTACTGTCCCTGTCCCTTGCGGAAAAGCTTTTCCATTTTCCACTTTCTACATAATAAAATAGGAATCAATGAACACCAAAGCTACAGATATATAATCAAGTGGGTATAAAATCTGTGTGAGAAACTAGAGGGTTTGGCAGGCCTGCAAGGTTTTTCAAAACTGATTTTGACATGGTAAGCTGTTCAGAAAGGCATTCTAGGAACTGGAGCTCATATACTAAATTGTTAAGAATACTTTTCCCCATCATAACTTTTTGTTCTATTGTTTTTTCCTCTACTCCTCACTGGTTTTTAACTCTGAGGGAAAATCATTAAAGCGAAACACACACAAAGTGTGTGTGTTTAATGTCAGGGAGAAAATGAAGTGGATAATGAACTATATTTAATAACATGACAGTTGTTGCAATTATTATTGCACGCTAGATGCGCTCCCCGCTTCCGTGTTCATTATATTTATTTTTCGCACTGTTTTTCCTCTGCAGTATTGAATAGACTGTTATGCAAAGGGATAATAGTTTCTTTTGAAAGGGGTGATTTGGCTTAACAATCAGAGCATTTTACATCTGCATCTTTCCCACAATCATCATCTCTACCAAGTTTCCACCACTGCAGTGGAGTTTTGCTTGCGAGAAAAACGAAGAAACCTCGCACTTTGCCCCTTGAGCTCTAACTTTCTATTTTGGGTAGCTAAGCAAGTGTGGGAACTTTTACAAGGTTTCAATCCTTTTGTCAATGCACACGTGTCTGTATCATCCGGAGAAAGTGTTCCAGGTGAAAGGATATATATGCCCACACAGATATAACAAGCTATTAAACAACTTTTTTGTATTCAGCACAGATTTATTTTGTCAGGCTTGTGTGTATTGTTATTATTGTCACTTGGGATAAGTACAGGGAAAAGGAGATGAGAAGATGCACTACAAACCAGAAGGGCTCTTAGTGGAATAGGTGGAGTAAGTAGCTCATAACCACCTCCAAACCGGAATACTTAACACGGAAACGGTGTATTGGAAATTGTGCTCTCTGCACCCTTTTGAAGTGCAGGCACACAAAAAAGCTAAAGTTTTGTTAAAGTCTTCCTTGTTCCTTTCAACAAGTTATATTGTAACCATATCCATTTCAAAAATATTATTTTGTGCAACATTCAACACAACTTGTTGTATTGTAATGCTAAATTGTGCATGATGATTATTCTCTCCTTTTCTCTCTGACAAAAACTTTGTAATTTTAGTTACAGCACCATACACACATTATGCCTTTTCTCTCTTTTTACCGCTTATTCATCTAGAGATTCTAGTTGGAAAGCAACAGGAAGCCTTATGATCTCGGTTTAGTTTCACTCTCCTTTTACCCAATCTATCTATCTCTTTTTCTCTGAGCTTTTGTACAAGTACATTTGAACATTTGTTGCTTGAAAAAGTATTCAACTCAAGTGGTGTTGTTGTTTGCTTGCCATTGTCAGTTTACTACACATGCATGCATTTTATTGTACCGCTAAAGAAAAAAAAAGATGTTCTGGAAAATCGAGTTCACTTCCTGGTTACTTTACTTTCACCACCAAACCAACCAGTACCACACACGAGCAGGAGGATGATAATACTCAAAGGATTTTGCAAACAAAAGCGTTTAAAAGTTGTAAGTTGTTGTTGTATGCCGATTGTGTGGTGATATGATATACAAAAAAATATAAAAAGTTTTGTGCTTTTACAAAGCAAAAGTAGTTTCCAACACGAAATTTACAGAGTTTATGATGGGCTTGTTTTTGGCGTGTAGTGTAGAGTACAACAGAGAATAGTTTTCTAATTACCTTAAAATGCATGCAACTTGCCGTTTTTGTAGTATTATTGCATTAGTAATGAGCTAGATAGAAACCCAAAACAATTTAACCAGAAAAGCTTGTAGAGAATATAAAGTTGTCTTTTTGGAAACCCGAGGCCGGGTGCACTCTCCAAAGAGAAAGTTTTTCTCGGCCTCTCACTTTACTTAACTGCCTCCGTTTTTTTCTGCAACTTTGCCAAAAAAATAAATTGATTTCGCATACTCCAAAAAATAGTAAAGCCGGTAGTTATGCCGCTTTTTTAAAAAAAAGTTAGAACCCCGAAATTGCATTCGTTTTTAATAACACGTTTTAGCTAAAGCCTCCACTTGTATTCTAAATGTAAATACATTTTGCTTTGTTATAATTACCCGTCTAATTTGTCCAATTTATTTTTCGGGGAGCAATTTTTAATTGTTCTGGACTCTGGAGTACGCTAAAATTGGAAAATGTTCTAAATGTCACAAAATATGTAAGTATGCGGGCTTGTAAATAAATTAAGAGGAGAAATATGAGCTTGAGTGTAAACCTAATAACATATTATCTAATAAAAAAATCTAAACTACCCCAAAAAACGTATATACCCAAAAGCTAGTATACAAAGTGTCTCTTGTAAGCTTTCAAGGAGAAAGACACACTTTTTAGAGTAGAGCTACTTGTCCCACAATTTAGGACAACTGGTTACACGTGGACACTTTATATTAAATTGGTATTTAAAACAGAATACTTAGCAGGAATTAAGTGTTCCGACAAAATAATTAAGGGAAAACGGGAAGCCGTATTATGATGGTATCTCTAAAGGCCAATTAACAGCTTACACCGGTGCCAGCAGTAGTAAAGTGCCCTCGAGGTGGACTATGCTGCGGAATTTGACAACTTGCAGTTTTATTACTTTACCTTGATGGTGGAAAATATATAAGGGGGAAAATTCTAACTGCGTCAGAAATTTTTTATATTATTCTAAAAACCTTTTCCAATATCCTCCAATTTCAATACGCTGTAAAAATATACACAGGTTGAAATTGCATAACATTTTGTTTGTTCCTGGTACGAAATATTCTAATTTAATATTAATAGCTTTTTTTATATTTTTTGCCAGCTTTTTCCAATAAACACGAGTGTATTATTGTTTTTCTCTATATGACATGATATTTTGAGTTGTTTTTAATACTCCGGGTTTCTGGGTACAACCTCGGGTTTTAAAAATTGATTTAACAAAGTCAGTGTTATAATAAATATGTAAAAGGCAAAGTAAAGCCACGTTTTAAAAACTACGTAGAATATGACTAAGCTTTTCAATAGATTTTTTTATTTGCTTTTTGCAATTACAGCACGCTTTTCACTCATCATCTATAAAGGCTTACATAAAACGTATTTTAAATGTGTGACCAAATGCGTTAAACAATTCATTTTAAAGTACTTTGGTTCCTTCTACCTGATAACCAACCATAATATCAGCGTTTTGTGGCAAATTTCTAGCACGTTTAGTGCGCACACACACTACATTTTATAATCTGTAGACTTGCCGTTTTTTCACGCAACTAAAAATTGAAACTGAAACCAACCCAGTCACCACGCTATGCTATCAGCACCACAAAAAGCAAGCTTTTGGTGGTGCATGTTGCATTTTTTGATACTTGATGTTGGCTAGTTTTGGTGCTCTGCTTACTTTTGTATATCTTCTACCTTTTTATTCTTTCAAAGTCTCTTGTGTGTGCACTTTTTATTATAAAAAACGCTAATGCTCTTTGACTTTTTGGCTTGACTTGGCATGTACCCTATGACTAGTGCCTACTATTTACTGCACAGAAAAAAACCTTGTTTGAATGTCTTCTTATTTCATTTGCGCACAGTGGTAGTTTGTATAGTAGCAGAGGGGGCATTGCACTTTTAATTTTTATTTTGCAGTTGTTGTACTACCACTGATGATGATAAGCCAGTGCAACAACATTGTTGTAATATGCTAATAGTACATTGTAACAGCAACAGTTGCTGTAATATGCTTATTATATACATGCCTGATTTTTACTTACCTTTTCTAAAAAAATCGATAAGATGTATAACCCTTAGAAGAACTAGTATGCACTTTATATAAATGCAGTGTGGTGGTTTTTTATAAGATGTATTTTTTTTCCTTAAACTTTTGCTTTCAACCAATTTTTTTATATGCAGCAGAGCAGCGTAACTTATATGCAGGTAAAAATCTATCAGTGTTCCTTTCTTGCATAAAAATATTAGTTTTTTTCAGCGTATTGCATGACTTGGTTTTTGTTATGCATTTTAGCTATAAAAAATATGTTGATTTTAGTGTTTATTGTAATGACTGAGATGACGTTAAAAAAAGAAGAAGATGGCTTTGATTGATTAGAAGGGAATATTATTTTGGCTTTCCGGATTGCATTTTGGTGAATGAACGTGCTTAAAGGGATGCTGATTGACTTCCCGTAAATTATATGCATAAATTCAATAATGTTTAATAGCCCAATAGATTGTAAGTGACGTGATGCTAATAATTTTGTAAAAATGCATCTTCGGTTTTGGCTTCTGAAGCGGAAGCAAAGTTCAAAGAAATGGAAACAAACCGAAAACGGAAGTAATCGTTTTCAATTCAAATTTCGTAGAAAGCAAGCCTTCTTCTAGTTTATGTTTTAATGATGCCTTTTCACACATCTTCAACCACCCACACTTATTTTTTTCAAAAAGAAAACGTTTCTCTCCAAATTGAAAAATGGTGTGTGAAGCAAACTCCAATTATGCTTATAGGTATACATTATTTATACAGAGGTGGGAACTTGGTGGTTTGAGCATCAAGCATAAAATATGGTGATGATGATGTGATGATGGCACCCGCAGTTTTTTCAATTCATCGCCACACGGAAGGTCACAAAACACTCATTCCACCAACTTGTGTTGTTGTGCAAACACATTTTGGCACTCATTCTGTAACGACCCTGGCCTTGTTCTAACAACTTCTACACACGTACACACACATGGGGCTAGGACGTGCTTGCATACACAAATAAAACCCCACCAGAGAGAGCCAAAGCCAAACTTACACAAAGACAGAAGGAATGAAAAAAGGAGAAAGAGAAAATAAAATAAAATGCTGGTGGCTGCTGTCTATCACCCAGCATTAGAATTATGCTTCTAGAATTGTAGAAACACACCTGAGATCATTTTGGTGTGCGCTGTTCCTGCTGCTTCAGTTTTGAAATGCAGGTTACTGCGGTTTTGCAGCTGCAAAAAAGGATAATTAAAAATCTGTGCATGTGACATGCATCGCAAAAGTAATAAGATGGAAAAGAGGAAAATGACAAAAAATTTCATTTTCATTCCGCCTTCGGAAAAAAGTGCCATGAGCAAATAAAGCATCTACATTTTTTGCAGTTTTTACTAAACTGTAAATTGACATTATAAAACGTAAACACATCATCATCAACAATATGACAACCAGGCATATTATCAAAAGAGTGGGAGTTAGTATACTAATTTATTTGGCACGAGGTGGAAACACGGCATGTGTCAGAACATTATTTTATTAGGTAGCTAAATAATAAAGTTGATAAAGAAGGGAAGCGACAACTTGTTCACACATTAAAAGAAAAAAAGATGAAAAGGGGTAGGGCAGTGGCACTACACGGAAATCACAAAAATGAAATTGGCTGGAGTGTAAAATAGGTAGTTTGTGTGCTTGTGCCAATTAATCAACAAGCAGGTTGGTATTTAATGGCATTTGTTGGTTTTGGACATTCTTCTGAATAATTTTGGTTTTGCATGCCTTCTTAGTAGCGAAAAAATGCATTTTTTAAAAATGATGATGATGGTCAGTAATAAAATAGAAAATGTGGAATGACCCTGATAGAATTGAATTATGATGATGATCGTATCATCTTTTATTATAAATAGTTTACACTATGAAATGTGGCGATGAAGGGCGGAAAGAAGTAATTATTCACGCACAACCTTTTATAGATCAGCAAACTAGAATCTGTATATATCTAACAATTAAACATTTTCGTGTTTTTATTACAGCTATAAATTATAAGTTTGCCTTTTTATCCAAACCACTTTGCACACCACAAGCCAAAACTATTGTTTTGCTACTTTCTTGATAAATTGTTAAAACGGACAAGAATGCACGAGACCTAGACAAATAGCATAAAAATGTCATTATTACACATAAAGCTCTCTTTTGTGTTTCATTTTTGCTTGCCACTCTGCAAAATCTCTCACAGAGATTTTTTAAATCTGCTGCTGACAATCTAAAATGTCAGTGAAAAATGTAGCTTAAATCCTAACAATGCAGTGAAGTGGTCTGTCTGATGACTTTACAAAATAATATAGCAAACGCCAAACACTGTACAACGACGATATGACGGATGCCACTACATAATTTGCAGACAATGTGCTTACACATTATAGCTTAAGTTGCCATGTTGTTAGTACCGTGCATACTGTGCCTTTGCTCATTATTTAAGGATTATAGGCATACAATGTCGGCGGCGGAATGCAGTTTGTTACGTCCGGTATGGTATGCCACTCTGCTAGGAAAAGTGAAAGTTTTACTCTTTGCATCAAGTTCAAACACTCAACAGCAGCCGCAGCCAACATCAGCCAACAATACAATACTGGTGCAATGCAAATGACTACTTTTTTTTGCAAGGAATGTGATGTACTGCATACCACCACCATCATACTACGTAATCTCTGCAAGCAAGATGACACGTCAATGTACGATCGTACTCTGTGTAGTTGATCAAGAACAGGATGTTTTTTTACCTGTGTGTATACCTGATTTTGTTTTTTGAAACAAAAGAAGCTTATTTTTTAAATCAACTAGAGAAAGAAGAGCATTGTGCTGTGTAGAATGTGGTGCAGTATGGCAGGGTTGATAATAATTTTTTGTGTGTGTGAATATGCAATAATGATAACATCCAACAACATGCATGTCTGTTTAGCTTTATATATTTTTCAGAACTTAAATTGTTTTTAAAGTGTTATATTTTTATGGCTATTCACCTAGGTCGTTGTGTCTATGTGTACTGCTTACCAAATACCTGATTGCGCATCACTCTCTGCTGCTGATCTTGATAATCATCGCGTTGTAATCAAACGTCAGGGTCAATCTCTTAAGCTCAAAGTAATAAAATAGCAAAAGGAAGGAAGGAGAGTACAAGCTCTCTTTTATATAGCAAGTTTACATGTTTAAGGGCTCAAGCAACTTTGTCTGCTACCCTTACTTAATATATTCAACGCTAATTTTGTTCATCATGATTTTTATGTATATTTTTTTGTGCTGGTCAGCACTAACGTTTTTTTTCTTAGCTCATCATTATTTTACAATCTGATCAACTTTAGAACATAACAAGCGCATATAATCTTTTTGTTAGGATGAAAGACTTGAATGAAAAAAAGTTAAAATCCTTGGTTTTTTTCGCCTTGACATTCCATTTTCATTTGCACGATTGCAAACTACAAACACGTCAGCTTATTAAAAAATGTTAAATAAAAGTGGTTTCATTGCTGACTACCTATTTTATTAGCAGAAGAATATAAAAAATATATTTAAAATGGTTGAGCATGATTGAAAGAACCTTTTCTTTAAATCCCGGTTAACCACTTCCCCTTGGCCGTTATTCGTACAAAAGATGAATAATGCCGTGGGTACCTATAAAGCTGTATTATTTTTTTGAAATAAACAAATCCCAAGTTATTCTACTATTTATTATGCATTACGCAGGTCGTAAAGGTCGTTGCTTTGTTCCAAGTTATTATAATTACCCAAGAAACTAAAGCAAACCACTTTGCAGCCAAAAACATTGTTGTATCTTATTTCATCATGGAAAAAAGATGAGCAACCAGCATATCATCTCATCACTCTCAGCTTTTGTTGGCCTTGCTGAAGGTCAGCAGTTGTTACCTTGATAATCATTTCTTGCTATAAGGTTACTCAAATATCCAATCCCATAACCATTTTAGTTCTCACTTTTTGCTCTCTAGTTATTCTCTAGCTCTTACGAAACGGCTTTTTGGAAAGGTACCAATTAAATTCTAAAATATTCCAGAAGTAAAAAAAACAGGTCTAAAAAGCACATCAGAGGCCCACAGATATATTTTTGGTCATTGTGTTTAGCCCATTTGTTATAATGGGCAATAGGCAAGCAAAATGGATCATTTTTGCAAAACAAATATACTTTCTTTTTTCTGCAAACATATCATATACACCTACACACATACAAACACGCGGATAAATTATCACAATGGCACATGCCATTCCAATCAGTCAGAAAAGGCAAGGCTACCAGTTGAGAATGTCGTCGTAAAAATTTCAATGAACTTGGCTTACAAAACAAACCAGAAAAAAGAAACACAATGAATGCATTTTTTATATATTTTATCCTTCCTACATAATACTGTGCACTGCACACATGCTCATATAGAAGCAAGATCTATTTTCATCTCAGTAAAATATTATTATGATAATACTTAATTGAAATTGTAGCGTTAATGCAATATAACAGTTTTGCTATGCGCTTATATTTCCCTTTCCTTTTATGAATCATCAGACTCACACAGAGTCGTCGTTTGTCCCATTATTACTCAAAGGATTGTTGTCAGCTGGGTAAAGTGTCATTGAGACATTGAGTGGCTTGTTTCAATGTCAACCCTTCCCTTGATCGCTAATCGCCAAGATCGCAAAAGTCATTATTATTTTTATATTGCTTCTCTGTACCTTTTCGTTGTACAACTGTACAACTGACAATATAAACTCATAACTTATAATAGTAATAAATAATACACACCGCAGCAGCTCAAGCAAATACTCAACTTAGATGATTGACTCTTTTGCACTATTTTTTAAATAAATTGCACACTGTAAAATAAATAGCGTGGCAAAAGTGTTTCCATTGTTTATCCCTCTTGCCACCCACCATTGTACATTGTGCCATAAAGCTAAACATGGCAATAGTCCTCGTTCATTACCACATTCGTTTCACTATATACTATACAGCCACAAGGCATAAATCTCAAATTTTCAGTAATCTGAGCCTAATTCATCCATCTCTCTTGCATTTCCCATTTATACACCTACTTTATACGCTTTGCGTGCGTGTGCAAACTTTGTATTTATAATTTGTGCTGCCTTTTACCTGATAATTATCTTGAATCTCTCAACACTTAATAAAAACAATGCTGTGAAAAGCACATCCCTGTCCTGTGGGCTTATAAAAGCTGCAAATACGTGTGTAGGTAGGTACATCCAAGCAATAACATTCATATAGCCAAGCATAATAATAATACGTTTTGCTAAAACTACCAACTCTAAACAGCCATAACAAGCTTACCTTGTTCATTACCACGAATAATAAAATTTGACGTACACCCACAACTCTACACACACTTAATATATTATTAGGCTTTTGTACTTTGTACATTGCCATATTATATTACCAGCATGACAGCAGCGTGCAGAAAACTCAAGATCATTTCTTTTTATATATATAGGTATAGCACCACCAGTACCACACACAATGAGCATATATCCAAATAGTAAAATTATCTATTAATAATAATAAAAAGTTAAAAAGGTATCTTAGCTTTTTATGGTGTATACCTTCTTTTAATTCAATCTGTGCAAATATAGAAGTTTTTTCTATGCGGCTAGTTTTACTAGTGCCATTTCCCTCTCTATCAGAATCAGAAATAAACGTCTTCATTGTTATCATAAACATGATCATGATCATGAAGTTCTTTTTTTCTCTTCACCTTCCCGTAGAACCATCAGACTCAGTCTCTAGGTCAACTTCATGGGCTTTTTGCATTTGAACAATGAAAACTCGATTATGCAACTTTTTTGGGCTGCCTACCTTTTTGTGCATGTACAACACAAGCTATATTATTATGTAGTTTTGTTTGATTGAAGTTATAACAGAAGATTAAGTCGTTATGACGTTAAACAGTATGTAGGGCCATAATATGTGGTGACAAATGGGCAGAATACTTGTGTGTTCTACTGTGCCGCTATAATAGTTTAATTCAATTTACCACTCTTGTTTTTTTTCAAGGGAGGAAGGTAGCAACTGTAAAAAATGCATAATGCTATTAACTATTGCGTAGCAGCTCTATAATATGTAGGAGGACGATGACATTGAAATTGAATTTTTTATACTTGTGCGAATCCAAATGGTAACTATTGTCATCTACTGAGAAATAATAACAGGGATGATGGTAAAAAGAACACACAAGTTTGAAAATTGAAGGTTATTGGCTATTCAAGTTTTTACCCAGAATATTTATTTCTGGCTTTATAGCAGAACAAATGATAATGTGAAAGCACGCTATATATTGTACAATGAAAAAAGAAAAAAATTAAAAGTATGAATGAAGGCAAAAAGAGTTCCCACGCAGTCGGGAAGTGATCCGGTTTCACGTAACCATATAATGTCGTGATATAGAGCGGAATAATATGGGCTAAAAGTAAGCATATAAATATGTGCGTGGGAACACACAGTTAAAACCGGCTTATTAGCCTTGCACAATGACCCAGAGGATACAAAGTTTTAAAAAAATATTTGCATTTTTTGTCTGCAAAATAGTCAGTCAGTTGGTCAGTAGTTTAAAAATAAATATAGATAAATACACAGTGAAAATAAAAGTGTTGAGCATGAGCAACATTTGTAACATTTTGTTATTTACTACACCATTCCACTGAAATGAATGAAAACGAAATTGAAAATTAATTAGCTACTAGCCAAGCCATTAAAGTGTCACTGTAAACCAGCTAGTTTAATAGCTTAGCTATTAATTAGCAGTGACATCTTATGCCATTATCCAAACGATACGCACATGTAATCATCTTTCACACATTTAAACAATGCGTCATAACACCATCATCATCATCAGTAAATGCGATTATCATTAAAGTGCACCGTTGATTGTTGATACGTTGTTGCACTATCATTTCTCTCTATATATTTTTGCTGATTGTTCAAGCATTTACAATGAGGAAAGAACAGGAAGGAAGGGTAATGGCCGACCGTGGTACTCGTGACATAAAATGCACTCTAGAGTCTAGAGTCACTGCTTTTTCAACCCTCTCTCGTCACACACACAAAAAAAGTATCATATCTAGTTGTATTACATTATACACACAACAATACGCATGGTATGCTCTCTGGGTTGAACTTGAATTCAATCATGAGAGGAAAAAAATTGTTGCGCATTTATATTGCACCATTTGCGGTTGTTGTACCATTTTACTTAAAAAAGCTTACACACACAACAGTCATTTCCCTGCATATTATTTAGTTATAAAAGCAAGTAACCAAACGAGACTGCGTATACCCCACATTTGGCTTATGATGGTGCATGATGATCAGGTCACTGACTTGACTTTTGAATGTCATTTTTGTCTGTTTTTTATCATTATTGTTGGTGTTATTAAGGGAATATAAATGTTTGTATTTTTAACTCCATTTTGTTGTAACTTGTTCTTATTGTTCCTTTCTTTCAGAGAAAATATTTTTTAAGAGACAGCAGCACAACAGCAACAATAGAAACAGAAGACAAAAACCACTTGGTATAATAAAACGTTGTCGTGATCCTCCTGATTACATTTATAGCTTTTCTTTCTAAAAGTAAAAAGTATGTTTTGCAAGTTTGCATATATTTTTTATGACAATAATATTCCTCCTTGAAAATCTTTTGAAACAAATGGTTTTACAAAAACAAAGCAAGCTATGCAAAGAAAGGAAAAATATGAAACGTTGTGTGTTACAATCAATATAAAAAGAAATTTTCAGAGAGATGAAAGATGTCAAAAATGGAAACCCGTTTCTTGGGTACATTTTTTTGCAAAATTTTTGGTCCGTGGCTATTCGCCGCTACACTTGAGTCTAATATTATCCTTTTTGATCCTAGCCCAGTACACTGAGCACACTAACAAAATATTATATGGCTTTGTTTTTCCCTATCACGAAAACAGGTTTTAAAACTGACAAAAGTGGCCACGAGCATCTTTTTCAGAAGAGTCGTATAAAATCTCATCATTTTCTTCTCAAGGCATAATCATTGTTTGGATCATATAACACTCTCGTGACTCTTGTGACGATAACGACAAGGCGATAAAGGTGTACAAGTATGGGACTATTGCAAGCAATCAATGTACTTACTCAAAAACGATCATCTCATGATTTCTCATATTATTTTCTCAACTCCAATCAAACAGGAAAAAGTTTTTCAAGTGTCAAGTCAAAAAGTCAAGGTAACCGGCCGACTGAACTATAAAAAAACGTCATCCTTTTTGTCTAAATGTTACTATATATTCACTGTTCACCTCTCTTTACTTTCCCTTTGTTGTTGTTGTTTTATTTTTCATTAAATAAAATCCTCCCTCAATATTCAAGAGAGAGGGTATTGGCTCCTCCGAAAATATTTTAACTTTCTTAAAACCCTTTTGAAAAAAAATTGCAAGAAGGAAAGGAGTAAAGATAAAAGAGAGAAAAATGCAGGTCATGTCAAATCATGCCATGAAAAATGAGCATGCGCTTTTTCAAAAAGTATTTTTTATTTATTTACGAGACAAGCAAATAGTCTTTCCCTGTGTGAGTCAGCCAATGAAGGTACCAACAGGGGAAAAAATCTGTTCAATTTCAAAATGAAATCGTTATCTTGATCATCAAAGCGTTATTAAATGGCAAGATATAATGCACTTATATTATACCCCTCACATGTTTCAAACTTTGCCCTCGTTAAAAAGTCAAACTTTTTACTAGAGCATTGAGCAGCGTCTCAGCGTTTTTACAACGTCGGGTTTCTTTCCTTGTAGGGCCATTATGGGAAAAAAGTTTAAACTGATTATAAATTCATTGAATATACACACCTATCTGTATATTCTTAAAACGCACCCAAAATACTAAAAAAATATGTGCCACACACCTTGCAAAATCTACAAATGAACCCATTGCGAAATTCCGTACTACAAAGTTATCAGTCAATCAACTTCCTGCTTAATTATTACAAAGCGTTTATTATAAAAAGTCATTGATACCCGTACCAAAATAGTTTGACATTCTTTAAAACTGTGTCTAAAGTAAATAACCTTTCTATGAATAAATATGCTTATTATTTTTTCAATCAATGTTCAATGCTCGCATCATTGCTCATCTTGTCTATATCAATAAATGCACGTACCTAAGTACAATATATGCGATACAGCAAAATAACTAATCAACATAATAATAAGCTGGTACAATAAGGCAAAACTCAATTTTAAAGCCAGACTCTTCTTTTCTACTTCACAGCACAAGTCGCCCAACTCAGAAACTGACAGTTGGAAAGGCCAATAACTTGGTAAATTGGAAACGAGACAATATTTTTAACGATTCTTGGCCACAAATGAAATAACAGGCAGATAGATAGCTGTGCAGCATCATCGGCTTCGTCAACCAACCGACCACCATCACCACCGCCACTACTACTGTCGTCTAGTAATATACCTTTAAAATTGCATTACGTGTGTGCATACTTTTGCTTTTTTAGAAGTGTACTAGTCACTAGTCATCATCACTCTTCTGACAGTGGTCCCAATAATTGAACTCAGCACACAAACACAAAAAAAACTAATAAAAAATTGTACAACAACTGCAAGCACTTCTGCTTCAACTGTTGTTATTGATAATGAATGATACTATTGCGCCGAGAGTTTATGAACAGTCACTCTAATGTCATTATCCTTATGTTTTTACAGACTGTTTATTGCATTGAGATTTACAAAACGAAACAAAAAAATATATATTAAAGAGATTTTTATGATAGATGGAAGTAAACTTTCAGCAGTCAAACCTGTATCATCAGCAGCAGCAATACCAACACAAGAGAGAAATGAAATGTTAAGTGAAAATGCATTCTCATTCAGATTCAGAGTCAAGTATTATTGCCTTTAAATTTTTATATCATAACACCAAAGTCCATATTACATATCCGTTTTCTTTTACTGATCACGATCACATTTTCATTAAATTTTCGCTTTTTAATGGCTACATGCATAATAAAATATAATACTAATTTTAGCAAAAAAAATTAGTGGTCATAGATTCATCATCTTTCTCTTTCCAAGTAAGTTACACTGACAACTTCCGTTTTTAATATTTTCACTTGCTGATTGTGATTATGTTTATTCCTTTCGTTTTTAATGAATTATAGTAATAAAGAAAGGAATAAAGTGCCATGTGTGCACAAACACATGGGGATTTTTGCATACCAACGCATTTAACTAGGAAGAAAAATGTTGCCATAAAAATCGCCTATCAATTTCACGGTTTCCTTTATTTTTCCCTTATGTGGTGACAGTATAATAATAGCGCACCCTTTCTTCTAATTTGCATTTGCATTCTTCTTTCTTTTCTGAGCCAGGTGAATTTTTAATTCATACCCTGACAAAAAAATAGCCTGCCTGTCACACAAATCGATAATTATAGCGCCAACTGTTATCATCATCAGAAGTGCATTTAAAAGCTTGAGAAAGCTGTGAGCACTCCAAACAAAGCAAATCTGAATGAAATAAATATTAAAAAATTAATGCATGAATGCACGCATGAATATTTTATACAGATTTTTAGACGGTGTCAACCAATCTCTCTCTGTGTTTTTGGATGCGCGCGTAATGCAATGCAAAGCTATTAAATATATCAAGTTGTAATCTAAAGGCAAAAGTAGTATAATTTTATATGATAGATTATTATGTATGAACTCGCCTACACCAACAAAGAACAAAGAACGCACCAGCAACACCATCTCCCATACCGCAAGCCAAACTGAATAAAAGTGGTAACTAATAGCAGTGGTTAAAAGGTAACTACCTATCTCTATAATAAATATATATAGGTATACTCTTCTACGTGCCATAGAAGAACCACTTGTGTGCTTGTGCATATTATTTTTTACGTTTACCCTAACAGGATCAAGGTTTTGCATTGACATCCTGCCTCGACTGCAAGGTCAAAATACAGAGCACCACTTCTGGTCAGCGTATAAAGCGTATAATCTCTTCTTCTTTGCCTTCCTCCACCTCTTACACATGCTTCCTTAGTCTTCTCTGGGCTCCAAGAGAACATTTAGTCTTATGGTGGTCTAGTTTCTACATGATTTTCCATTTCCAATTTCGATTTTCATTTTCAGCAAAGAAACGCACTTAATTGATTATTTAAGCAAAAAGGCTTGTCTCTTGTTGACTAGTGCATGTGCAACTTGCTCTTCTAAGCAAAAGCTCACGTGTACTTGGAAAGTGAGTAATATATGCAATTATTGTAAACTTAACAATAATGATTTCTACATGCAAAAAATACATCCATGTGTCTGTGTGTGTCCATTGTTGTTATTGTTGCTAACATTGAACTTGAGTGCTGCTGGCTGTTTGTTTGAACACAGAAAAAATATGTTTCCTAAGCTATTTTGTTGCCTTTAAGCTTTCTAACATGTCAAGTTTCTAAAAAGCTTTTGTAATTTTTAATATAGTTCAAAACTGTCATCATTTTTTTTTTCTCTGGAAAAAATTAAAATACGGATTAGCTACTAAAAAGAAACTGAAAAGAGTTAAAACCAAGCCTCGAAAAAAACCATTGTCAAGACCTTCGCACAGACACTCACTCACTGACTGATGCTGCTTTGTAGCTGACGCTGATGACGTTCACTGGTTCATTCATACGTTTTTTATTTACGTCTACCATTTTTGTATTAAAAGCGCTACCTACCTTGTCAATACGTTACCAAGAAAAACGGCAGCGTTTATACTGAACGCTGTTTGTTGTTAACGCTGTCTTTTTGACGTTGCTTTTAGCTATAATAACAGCACAGCAGCAGCGCAAGCTTATATTATAATATGATATGATGCTGGTTTCGCTTTTGTTTGGCGATTACCTTGGAAAAGCACCTTGCTCAATGCTCCCTCTTGTCAGTGACGACCTTCTGTGCTGTTTTATGCCTCGATATAGTCATTCATATAAACTTATCATTATCATCACACTACCAAGCTTTAAAATCTACCAAGTAGTATAAATAAACCTACAAAAACATTTCACTGCATATAGCACGCACAGCAGCATAGCAGTTTAGCATTTTTTAAAAAATGCACTGAAAAAAGAATATAAATTCACGCATGTTTTCAAATAAAACATTTAGCCTTCAGCAGAGCTTTTTTAAAACAGTCTGCTAACTGGCAGCCCGAATTTAAATTCAAACTTGGCATTTAACACATTTTCTATTCAAACGTGATGATGATATGATAACGATATAATATAATGTGCTGCTAAAAAAGATGGGCCACACGTTTTTTACAAGTATATGTGATAATGACAGAAAACCCTCTGGTTTTAAACTAAATACCTGTTTACATATACTGCATAAAATCTGTCACTACCTCCTTTTTTATTTAAACCGGGTTTGTAGCTTTTTATATTATCTGTCAGTTTATTTTATAACTGTTTAAAATAAGAAAAGTCTTTTGTGCTAATGCGTATCAATGCAGTGTACAGTACACATCAAGGCTTTTCTCTTTCTTTTTTATTTAAAAAAGATAGAAGATTTTTTTAATCAAGGTAATGCATCATCATCATCTGCTCAAGTCATTCATTTGTTTTCAACAGACAGTTAAAAATCTCAAAGGTAATGGATAGATGACGTAAACTTTGGCGTGGAAAATGAAAGTAAGAAAAAAAGTAGCTATGATATATTCCATGAATAGGGCAAGAAATAAAGAGTAACAGGTGGAAAGAAAAAAAATAGAGAGAATGAGTCCATTATCATTATAGCTGCCAAGTTGCCATGATCATGTTCATGAAGAAAAGGATGATACTGGTTAGTTGGAAACTGAGTAAGGTCATCTTTCTACATATTTTTTTACTTTCTGGAACTACATTGCGCTTCAGTAACAATACAGATTGACTAGAAGAAAAGCGTATTATGGTTGAATGGCATTGTAAAGTGATGGATACGGTGCGTACCACAAAGTCCATAGACGTACCTACACACCTTATTTGCCTATCTGCTCACACATAAAAAAACCAATATGATTTACATACTTATCAAAATAAAAAGGTTTTTTTGTCTGGATAAAAAAAATTCTACCAAAAAGTAACTTGAAGGTTGAATAACAGAAGCTGCGTTTAAGCAACGGTATCTCTCTTTACGCTCTGGAGTTAGAAAAATAATATGGAGCAAACCTTGTTTGTTTTATTACAACAAGATATTATGGTGATGGGGGTGGCTGACTGGCATTGCAAAATAAAAATGCGAATCTATAGCTGTGTGTGTAGGTGAGCAACAACGGGGTTTTAACCTTCTTCCAAAATAGCCGGACGGCATTGAGCAAGCTTTTTGGTGGATCTGATGATGTGATGGTGATGGTCATGGTAAATATTTTTTAAAGGGGTTATTAGCAATGGTAATAATAATTTATGGAGCTGTGATGGTGTTGGTGTGTGCATGTTTTCTTTTATTCCCACGAGGTTAGCCCATTTTTTTTAGAAAAAAAGAAGAAATATGCTTGAAAAAGTGTTTTTTCAATGTATAGACATTAGTTTTGGTAAGTAGATAGATAATTTAGAATAGATAAGGTTTTTGACTAAATATTTCCATTTGAAAAAATGGAGAAACACGGAAGTAAATCCATTGAAGCAAGTAGATCAGTAAATATACCTAGCTGTGTGCACAGAGAGCATGAAATAAATGGAAAATATTATGCGTGTCCTTCCAGAACAATTTGACAGTAGATAAATATGCAATAATGCAACATTTTCCATTAGGCATTTTTTGGGTGTCTTTATAACTTTGGAGATCTTTGTGCTTCGTGTCCAATAGTACCAATGTAGCAAATTCACACATTTTCAAATTAAAAAAGATTTTTGCAAGGATAGTACACGCTTTGTTAAGGCTTAAACCATGGAACACAAGTTAGTACCACCAATTTGGTGGAAAATGACAAAGCACAATTACGTGCAGTAATGCACGTTGAATCTCTGTCTCGCACTTTGTCAAGATAGTATCTATAAGCTTAAAAGTGTAAAAATTGCGATAAAGCACGCTGTCATCATCATCCTATGCAGTCGTAGAGTCATGCCACGCCGGAAGTGTAGGACCCAACCAAATCAAAACTTAATACTTCCTTTTTATCATTTTTAATCACGCTGGTAATTATAACAGAATAAAAAGAAGGTTTAAAAGTTTTGAAAAAAGGTGCGTTTCAACTTATTGATAAACAATGTTGAAAAAACTGTCTGACGTCTTTGGTGATGGAGAACAATGACCACCAGTTTTAATTTTTATTAACCCAACTAAAAAACTCGTTTTCAATTGAATAAAAAAAAGTAATAACAATGAAGGCTACATAATCTACCTAATAGGTTTCTTGTGCGTAAAAAAGATGAACGCATTTGTTATTTCCTATGCATTTCGATAAATTATTATGGGCCACTATTAAAACACCCTAAACAATCTTTAGCATCAGAATTTATTTTATTTTCAGTGATTTTCAATATGGACCAAACAAGATCAACAGAAAAAGATGGAAGATTTTATTTTTAAGAGTGCGGAATTATTACGACCCTTTTTATTGCACGCTCGTTAAAAAAACAGGCAAACAGATATATTTCCTAGTGGAAAAAGACCATTAGTTGCGCCAACCATCATCAGCAGAAGAGTTGGTAAAAAAAACTAGTGTGTATAAAAATAAAAAGACGGATCCGACGGTGCGAAGCGGATTTGCAAAAGGGCATAACAATAATAATGACTTGAGCCACTGTTGCCATATAGCTTTGTGTGCAGATAAAAACCAGGAACAGATCCGAATCCAGAGAGAAAATTTTGTTCAAGAGGCAACCTGCTTTTCAATCCTTTTTGTGTGCGAAAGGTTATGGTTATTATTTACTGATAAGATGGATGAACTACCAAGTGTTTTTTTAACTTGGCCTATGAACTATTATCATGCATACTCATTATATTGCCATTCGTATCAAATCAAACAATATCGGTTCATTTAATCTCTCATTCAATTTTTGCTACTGTTAAAAAAGATTTTACTTTTCATTATGATGATGATAAAGCACTTGAATGAAAAATTGGCTGGCCGTGGTGAATGAGTAATGCCATAATAAAATGAGCAACAACTGAAAAAACATGAATAATCCGTCATGTTCCATGTTCCTCTGTGTTTATACAAGTTGTTATGGTAGTTTGTACGAAAAATGAAAATGCACATTGCATAGAGATGCTCATAATAATGTACCTGGTATCATTAACTCTTTTTTATTTACCTGTCCACTTGAAAAGATGCAGAGAGTTCATAGAATACAGTCGGTCAATGTTTACCATCATTTCTGACGCGTCCACCCACGTAGCACATAAAGCAATAAAGCTACCCGAATATTACTTATAACTTACAGCTTGCATGCAAGTGGGAATGTGCCAGAAAACAAGTGCAAAAGATAATGAAGCCGTTGATCAGAAAATATGTGCGAAAATCTTACATAATAAATTTTTGGTATAACGTGGAAAGGTATCTGGTGCTTTTATATCTATCTACCCGATAATAATAAGTTGGTTTTAACGAAACTTGCTATAAGTCACTATCTCCATACCAGGCGGTTTTTTGCTCTTGAATGAACTTTTTTTAGTCTCATTTTCTCTTTCACTATGTTTGTATGACAAGTTCACGTCACGTCATGGCTGGATTGCGCTCGTGATAGTTGGCAATGTGTAGCTTAGAAGCTTTGACCATGTTTCTCGGAGTTCACTGGACTCACTATGCCAATAAAAACATTCTCGCGTTTTTTTGTTATCATCAGCAGCGGCGGCGGTTGGAGTGACTAGTCAGTGACGATGAATGTAAGGTTGTTGGGAAGAGAGAAAGCAGAAAAATATAGACAGGCATGCAACCCAACTTAAGATGAACTCTGATGTTTTGGAAACGTTTTAGTACCAAGTAATATTAGAACATTTATCATTTATTGCATCAGATAGTAAACTACAAAACTGTTGTTCTGAAAAAATTAGTACTGGTTTAAAAACAAAGTAAGGCGCCAACAATGCAGACAATTTTACCAATTGCCTGTTTTGCATTTGTGTGTTACAGAAAGATACCTTGTTATTACAATTTATCGTCATTGTCTCAACTTACCGTGGATAAACGTTTTACGTTTTGTGTAGGGGAAAATTATGTAAAGTTTATTAGCTTTTAACGCCATCCCACATGTCATTCACTTTTATTTGTGTATAATCCCTAATGAATCACAAGCAAGCAAATAGTATATAACTTTTTTATTACGCGCAAAACCAACAATTTGGGTTTATTCATTAAGCTGAGTAAATGCAGTGGATGATATTATGCGTAGTTGCAAAAATGCAAACCGGAACTGCATGCAGAACGATTAAAGGATTATAAAGCTGGCAAAATGACATGATAAAACATGGGCCAGCAATTTGTTTCTTTTTTTCTGTGCGCACGATACATAATTATTTTCATGTGTGCGTATAGTATGTAGTGCAAATTGGTTTGGGAATATGGTGACATAATACTAACTACTCAAATTACTTTAAGCGTTTGTGCTTGCTATAGCACTTGACCACCAAAGAGAATTGAACCAAGTTCACCATCAGTCAACAGCCAAACTGTCACTATCTGTTTGCATTCCGGAAGTTGTGGCTTTTTTATGGCTTGAGTATATATATGCTCATGGCTTGCTATTGTGTTCTGTTTTGTTGTTACCAGTTTCAACGTGTAGAAAATGCAAATAATGCATACAAAATGCGAGTCACGACTACGACAATATTATATCATGCTGTTGTGGTGTGTGGAATGATATGAATCAATGACCTATCTCTAGCCTTATTTTTCATGTGAGTCATTCATTGGATTCGGTGAACAAGAAAAAAAAATGTTTTGGGAATTTTTTGTACTTGGAAACGCAGAAAACGTACATATTTCTAGAAATGTGCTTCTGGAAAGGCCCCGTATGGTTATAATGACAAAGTTGTAAACTTCTGACAAAGCCAGTGTGTCACCACACTGCGTTTCTGGTTTATTCCACGTGACAAAAAAGCTGTTTTTATGCAAAACAAGGTTTGTATTTTCTCCTTTTAAAAACATTACCCATTTCCCATGAAATCCGTTATAAGCAGTTATCATCATAATATGCAGATGAAAAAGCACGTTGTCTACATTCGGATTCAGGTTTGCAAAAAAAGTGAATTCAGTTTCAGATAGCACACTATATAAGCTGATGAACTTTGAGCGTGGTGTTTTTATTGCGCATTGGCTCAAATGTCAATATTATATAGTTTGCATTTTATAACAAGATTCCCTTCTATTATTTTGATCAGCATAATAAAATTGAGAAATACGCAATAACACTATAATATTGACAAGCTTGAAGGCATCATCAAAAGATATTGCGTTCCTTTTTCCAATATTCCAAACTTGAACGAAATTTTCTAGGAATGCTTGTGCAAAAAAACCTGAGAAGATTGAGCTACTCCGTTATCGACAAAGTTCATACGGTGCATTTATATTCATAAAATATTTATTTTTGGTTTATCTCTCCCATGCCATATAGGTATAAAAACAGCAGACAAATGTACATAAGTCAACAAAACTCTTCTCTAGTTGTGTATTCTACACACAGAGGAGCATTTCTCTGTCCAAGAAAACAAACGCGAGTGTCAAGGACCTCATCCGGAAAATCAAGGTATACATAAATACTTACTACGCCGCCTGCTCAAACGGTCACGCATACACCCGGACTATATATTATACAAGTACTATATCTACTTTACTGAATAAAAGAAGAAAGCAATAAAAAACGACAATCCTTTATCATACAAGCAGTTAGGCACTTTGGATACGTTATGACATGAACATGGCATGTTAATATAATATTACTCCGCACACACACACAAACTCTCTCAAAAAATATAACAAATCGCTTTCTTCTTTTATTCATCCTTTCTCTCTCTGGCATCATCATCATCATCGTCATCTTTCTTTATATAACATGTACTATGTGGACTCTGGAGTGTTGATACATACAACAAGCTAAAAGCCACAATAACAGCAGGACGTACACATATAAAAACGTTAATAGAAATTCTGGAGAAAAGGAAGACTGCTGACTGGAAGGACGTTGCTCGGAGAAGAGTGCGTGAGTACATTGACCGCACCAACAAACGATAATAAGAGTAGTTTGTAGTAGTTGTGTAGGCTAGCAATTTACCACACTTTGTGGAAAAATATATATGTTTGGACACCATACGTGTGTGCATATATGGTATTTGTAGTTTGCGGTGATCATATCAAATTATATTATCATTATATTAAATGATATAACATTTATTTTCATAATGTACGTGCCCTTATACCTAATCTGTTATATGTGCCATTATTACAAGCTTTTTAGTTGGTGGCTTTAACCTCTGCTAGTAAATACACACACACGAACTTCCAACAAAGCATTAAAACTGATGTAGAGCGTGTTGGAACAATTTGGAACTTGCAAAAAAAACTACATATTAAGTCATGGGTATACAAGAAGAAGATGGCAAAGCGGAGAAGATATTTATTACGATGACATGAAGAAATGAACAAGGCTCGTAAAAATGTTCAAAGTTGGTATGATCATATCAACTTGCCATATAGAGTTCCCCGACAAGAGTAAACATTTTTTTGCAACATGTACAATGCTTATCATTTTATCTACTTGTTTATAAATATACATACAATGAGAAAGAGAAAGGCGTATAAAACTCTGACTACTGACAATGTTGACTTGACTGGCGGTGAAAGCAAAATAAAAAAAGAAAACTGCCAACAGCCGGCATTACATAATATATTGGCTTGTAAAACAGATCACAATGCTGCCAGCAGGCAAGAGCGATGTCCGCTGTTGTTGCCTTAGCAAACAGGAAAAATAATATATGCTTTGTTTAGAAAAACTATCAACTTATATTTTAGTCATCTCTAAAACTGCATATTATTATAATGCTGGCAAAAAAAGAATGTAGTAAGTAGTATTGTTATTTTTGAAGTGAGCATGATGTATGAGATTGTAGATTGGCTTTGCTTTCTTTTTGCGGACGTTGACGATGATGGAAAGTGGCAAAACCCTTTTTTCTTTTGGCTTTTTAGTACAATATTGAATATGTTTGGAGATTGTCACTGGAAAAAAATAGAAAAGAAAGTTGAAACAACACCGCTGCTGGCATGTTTCAGGAAGAAAAAGACAAGAGACACGAGGACACATAATACAAAAGCACTCTTGAAAACCCATGTACATTCAAAACCCAGTAATTATAGGGTGAAAGGACCAAAAGGTAAAAAAGGTAGAAAAAAACATCAAATTTGTCCACATGACACATGTAGTGTGGCATCCAACCAGACTATAATCTGATTTTCTTCTTTATATATAACATGTAGTTTTAGTAGAAAGTAGAAGCAAAAAGCAGACAAGTTCATTGTTCGTGGTAATTGTTTATATTTTGTTTTATAGTTTATATACACAACTCATAATGACGTATTTATTACCACCAGTCTACTCCGTTTTCCCACTTATTTTCTCAGCTAGAGAGCTACATTTCCAAATGATAAATATCCCCAGAGAGAGAGAGAATCCACGGAAAAGCAGGGATTTTCCGGCCTTTCTGTTGTTCATTTTGGTTATTACTGTTATTATTATCTGTTGCTTTTGCTTCTGCTCCAAGCTGTGTTATGTGTGTGCGTTTAAGGCAATTATTAATTTTCCTTTTGCCGTACTCCCTAACCTCCTGTTGGTGTAGTGTTACAAGTTAAAATACTACACTAATGTGAGGTCATTGTATAAAAATAGTATATAGAGTATTTAGTATTTGAATACATATGTATCTAGGCGAACATGATGAAAATGATGATGACGATTATGCAAACAGTACGCTAACTTTTTCCTTCTTTAAGCTTTTACTTTATTAGTAGGATGAGCATACTTAGGAATTTGTTGACCCCACTGCCACCACCTCTTTGTTATTGTTTGGAATATATGTAAAAAAAGGCAACAGCAGCAGACAAAATATAAACTGACGTTTTTTCATACAGAGCGTGTGTGGCAGTAGTGCGGAACGGAGAACATGTGTGTAAAAATGAGAGAAAAGCAGGGGGAGTACTGACGAAACCGGAAACGGAGGAAGTTTGCAAGAATTTATTCAATTTGCCCAAAAATGGTTTGTTACGTTTATTCAGTCAGAGTACAAAGTCCAGTGGCAAGTTTTCACTTGTGGAATGGAAAGCTCATATAATTTGCTACTTATGTACAAGCCCACGCATGTAAATTAGCCTTTTTAGCATTTATTTTGAACATAGCCTTGCTTTTCCCACATGTAGAGAAATTTTCAGACTGTGTTCTTATTTTGAACAAAGATCTTGCAAAAAACGTGAAGGATTACTGGTGACACGAGTTGTATGGGTATATAATAGTAGTTTTCTCGGAAGCCCAGGAAAGAAAAACCAATCGACCTTCATTATTACACGCTCCGTTCCTTAATCAACAAACAAATGGAAAGCTCTTGGCCTCAAAAAAAGCAAATAGTATATTTTTTTAGAGTGAAAAAAATGCAAGTTTATATCTTTAAATGTATACGTACATGCACATTTAAAATAAATAATGCATTTTTATTTCTTCTAGAAAAAAAATTGTCATGTTTCTATTACAAACCCAGTACAAACAACTTTCTAGCAAGTTTCGGAACTATTTTTGTGTTCCTGTGCGGAAATGACTAGCACAAAATAATAAAAATATATTTTAAACTTATAATAAAGTTATTAGCACAGTGTTCCCATTTTCTTTTGACTTTTGACATATGTATAATATTTTAATATGACACTGACAAAATGTCAGTTGACGTGTGTGTATGTGTGTGAACCCATTTACCATACATATTAAACGTTGACAGGCAGCCATACTGAGAAATCAATTGGATTTATTTTTAGTATAAAAAATTCAATCAAGTTTACATAAACTATTAATCCGAAAACGTATAGACGCAATAAAAAGTAGAAAGCAATTTTTTCCACTTGTGTTCTTATGTAATTCAAGGCTAATACAAATAAATAACTTGTCAAGTGAAAAAATATATAAAATGGGAGAAAGTAAGACAATTAAATATTGAACCAAGTTACCAAACTGAGAAAAATCCACAGAAAAAAGTATAAAAAGCTGTTTAGCCATTGCAAACATTTACCCAAACATCACTTTACTTTTGTCACCTGTCACTACTATTTAATTTTGTGAATAACAAGGCGTATCACATGAACGTATAATATGACACGTGTCAAAGAAAAAACAGATTTTTTTTCAGTCTAGTTTATAAATTAGCTTTTCCTGAAACTAAAGCCCATGTAATGAAAATTATAATTTGGTTATGCCCTGCATGCTTGCATATATTAAAAGAAAGCGTAAAATTTCAAGTGTACATTGTAACTTCTTGAGAGAAAGTTTTGCAAAGAACAAAACTTGGGGTTTTTCTTGTTAAGAAAGTATACAAAGTATATTAAATGCAGCTCAAAAACACACACAAATAATATATTCTACTGCTAGCGGGCAAAGGCCATCAAGAGAAAGTGTGCAGTGGAGCAGCAGAGAAAGTCGAAAGTAAAACTGATGTATATTTTATCTTGCATGTAATCTCCATCCTTTTGTCAATGTCAACCCAAACCTCTTAAGCTTCTGCCACCACAATTTTTTTCTGCGTTGTTGTTTTAAAGACAATGCTTTTCCATTTTATCTTGATGCTTCCAATGACACTATAATCTAAACATCGGAGCAAGAACAACAAGTCCAAGTCAACTTTCTTTATTTATAAGAATACACAACAACAGCAGCAGGGAATAAAAATTGTAAACAGCAGCAGAGCGAGTAGTTTTTTGTGGTATTGACCTTTGCTTGTTTTTGTTTTCGCAAAAAAGTCTTCCATTTTTGCAAATTTATTTCCACTACACCTTATTCCAAGATAGGTAGATAGACTAAAAGCCTTAAGAAAAAAACTGAAGACTAATTTAATTCCAATTTAATAGCAAAAATTTGCATATTCCAGTCATTACTGAAAAATGGCAAGGTTCGATACAATCTCAACCCATTAGTACTAATTGCAACTAGCGTGTAATGACTTGGGAATGTGGATATAAAAACAGACTGTTAATTGGTCGTAGTTTTCCTATGTAACGTAATAGCTACTATAGCTACCCGTTAGAAAAGCTGTCCATAATTTCAGCGCGCAGAAAATATAAACGCTCACGCTCTTTTCCAGAGAGCCGAGCAGCAGCTCGAAAAACTCAGCAGGGCAGAGAAAATACTACACATGACAATCTTGATGTTTTAGTGATGATGACGATGATGATAAGTATATTGCATGCAAGATTCCACGAGTCAATGACCATGCTGGTGTGTGTGTATAGAAACTTGCATCAATCATCTCCTTTTTTCTTTACCCGCAAAACTATATACCGAAGAAACAGTGAAAAGGTTGGCAGCAGCACTCATAGTGCAACTATAAGCTATAAGCCTATTCCTCTTTTCTCGGGTGCAACCTTTTACCATTTAACTTATATTTATAGAAGCACAACGCACTACTACATAATTTATACAGCCATATGTATGCATTATGCATAATATTATTATTCAGCATTTTACAAAAAATATATTCCATCTGATGGGTATTCAAAAGCAATGATGATGTAACAGCACCGCCAACGAGAATCTGTCCCTTTTCATTTATTCCATTTTACAGTCACAGTCAAGAAAAACCCGGGTGAATGTATTGAACATCCAACAAAAAAGAAAGAGAAAAGCACATCCCAATCCATTATCATCTAAATGCATCACTGTGTTTCAACTGCGTGCATATGCTGATGACGCGATTGCAAAAGAACAATAATGGCAATCATGATCATGAAATGGTAATTGTAAGCTTGAAAATATTATTCATGCCTGTGTACGCATGCATTAGCTTGTGTGGTGGGCGATGGAAAAGCACACAGATTTTTATTAGATACGACTCTACTGCTGCTTATTCATTTTATACACCCGGGCACTACTAATCCTAATTCCAGCTTTCTCCGCTTGCACTCAAGCTACAACGGAGAAAAAAGGTACAGGAAGGAAGTAAGGTAGCACATTCTGTAAGAACACTTGTAACAAAATGAAAAAAGGCTAAAGGAACTTGCTGTACGTGTGAGTATGAGTGCTTTGTGTGTGGGCCAATGCCCGGCTTTTACTTTTGACTCTGTACACATGTAAATGTACTACAGATATATTTACAAGCAACAGTATTCTTGTCACGGTGGAGTGGCTTCAAGTGAAAGCACACACACACGTTTTTTTAACACTTTTCCACCAAGTGAGCATATTATGCATAATATGTCACACGGCAAATTTACTCCGTGTCAGAAAGGGAGACTATATGTATGTTATTTTTTGCTATAGACTGACAAGTAGAATGGAAAAACAAGGAGAAAGAAGTGGATTTTCATTTTGATTATACATGCGGGGGGCAAGGAACGGGATAGCTGTTCAGTTCAGAGAAAGAAAATAGGAGAGAAGAGAGAAGGTTCATGACAATGGAAATGAAATCGATGGAATCTCTCAAGCTCTCTGGATAGATAATGTTGTTACGCGGAGCATTTTGCACACGCCACCACCAGCACAAGCACACAGTAAATTGAATCTGCAAACAAAAGGGTTTCCTATATAGAGGCCTTGAAAGAACCAAGCCCGTATTTACCATTTACCAACATGGCTATATAGTACGTGGGTTACCACTACCAGAAAAATAAAATGTGATTTAATTTTCTTCCGTTGTTGTATCAACTATCTTACATTCTGTCAACTTTGACACCTACACGCTCTACAACAACAGCAGACACGGTAGGGCTTTTTCTGCTCATTAAAAACTTTTCCCTATTTTTTCCAAGAGAAAAAATCCTTCACCGTAAAAAACGTTTCAAGTTTTTTTTTGTTAAAGGAAAAGAAATGATGATGGATATTATGTTTAAGGAAGTTCATTATTTAATAGCCATAGGCTTGTGTGTATATATTGTATCTACACACAGTAAACAAATTGAAAGCAATTACTACTACCAAACAAGCATATTATTATAGAGACCATGCGGAAAAGTGTGTTCTCAAGAGAGATTGACAAAGTGTATAAAATTTAAGGAGGAAAGAAAATGCGAAGGTGGAAAAGAAAATTGGGAGCATACACAAGCACACAAAACATAACTTGATTAAAGGCATTATGATCATCAAGGCAGACAGAGTTTTTGACGTGGAACAAGAAAAAAGTTGGACTTTTAAATTGAAGTCCTGCTCGGTACACTCAATTGACTTATTATTTTTTGCAAAACATTTTATTATACAATAAAAATCAAAAGTTGAGTTTTTCTGTGTCTGCAGTTGTCAAGCTTGGCGTGTGGGCTGTTGGAATATTAAAATATTCTAAAAATAAGTTGTTTGTCAAATTTTTTTTGCAAAAGTGAAGTTTTTATTTTGATGATGAGTTAGTTTTTTCAAAGGAAACTGCTAAATGTTTTATTAGGCTAAAAACGCAATATAATAGTTTTTCAGTGTGTTGAATTATACAACAAGATATGGAGACTACATTGGGAATGTGAAGGACATGGTGTTGACACTCATCATATTAATGCAAAATATATGCCAGGTAAAGAGAACAAGGTTCATTATTTCGTTATGAAAAGGCGAGGATGGTGGTGGTGGTGGCGGAAGGTGACGGTGACACGACAGCAGGTAAAAAACCTTCGTGTTTATAGCAATAACACTTGCTCTGATGCTACGCACCGAAAAAACCGGGCAGGCAATGAACTCAATAATATTATAAGTGCATGGCATACTCTATATGTTGTGTTTGCCCACATATTTCATTTCTATAAAGCAAAATTGCTTTTTCTTTTAGCAGCAGTGCATTCACCAAGTCTGATAGTTTGATACTAATGTACAGCAGCAGCAGCGTGTGCACCAATAATACCTGATTAAAAACGTGACGGAGCTTTCAGTTGGTGTTACAATTACCAAATTACCACATCAACACTAACTAGTTACTCTTGTACGGTTTCCAAATGAAAATTGCACAATGGATTGGAAAAGGTATAAAAACTGCTTTTCTAGGTTGCTAAAATGAAAATGGTTTCTGTATAATGTGCTGTGTGGAAAAGGCCGAAAAAGAAATCAAGTTGAAGCGCACTCATTCTCATAGCTTTGTGGAAAGTAAGAAACCAGAGGAATGCTGACTTTGAATACTTTGTATACCTGTTTGTATGTGCTTAGCTCTCTATTCTATGCGTACTATTTCCACAGAAAACAAATCCAGTGTAAAGGCAAAGGGCAATGAATTCTCCGCGCCGCTTATTATGCACATCTGCCTTTGTACTTTGTAAAAACGCAAAAGCGGCACAGGGAAAAGCCCATAAACTGTATAAACATACAAGACGCTTACACCACGGCGGCAGAGATAAAAAGCAAAGAAGGTACAGAAATAAGAATAAAAACTGCCTTGTCAAGACTTTCTCTTTTGTGCACAAGCGAAAAAAGGGAAAGTATAAAGTAAACTTGGTGTAGGTCTGAAACTTTCTCCAATTTTTTTCTTCTGGTGTTTGTGCATGTTCAATCAAAAACGTACGTTCACTTCAACCTGCAAGTGCTAGCATGCATACTAGGCACAAGGGTAATAAACTTTGGTGATTGCCTTTTCTAAAAATCATACTAAGTGCTGCTGCTGCTGCTGGACCTATAGAAAAGAGTAGGTATACCTTAATAGCAGCAGCAGTATGTATTTTGTATGCACCACGCACATTTTTTCCACAAGGTACACTACAAGTACAAGCCTTTCCTAAAATATATTGCTTTCACCACATTTTCTCCATTTTATTTTATGTATGCGCCTCTGTTTCACCCTTTATTGCTCCATTGTTGTGTGCTTAATGTACGTTTATTGTCTTAAATGAGGCAATAAATAATAATGACGACAGAGAGGGATTGCTCGGGTTGATGTGTGCTTGTTCTTTCATTTTCTCAAAGGCAATGAGCCTTTTGGCAAATACCAAATCAGCAAGCTTTGTCAAATGGCAAAGAAAATAAGAGAGAGAGATGATGAGAGATGATCATCATCGACCATTCAACTTTCCTACTGCTTAATAATAATAACATAAGCTGTCATCAGTCAGATTTATTCCATTCATAAGAAAAATGTAAATTGTTACTTTATTTACGACGCAACACTGGAATTAATTTGATTCATGAAGAAGGGATTGAATGAGCGAGTAAAAATGCAGCTTAACTAATAATAATGTAAATTCATTCATTTGCCTTCATACAAATTCAGTGTTTCACTCCAGCTCTCTTGAAGCGTAAAATCTAACACAGTTTTTTATAATCTGTCATGTGACAAAACCAAAAAAAGAAAAATTATAACGTTTTTGCTACCTTATTTTCTACTTTTATTATTGCCATTATATTACCCTTAGTTTATAGCCCCATTAGCTAGCATAAAGATGTACACTAGCAAATGACTACGACAATTTACATGGTTGATGTTGATTACGACAATGTCAAAAGCAGAGAGAATACATGTTTACCTATTTATTTCCCTACTTTTTACAGCCACACAGCCAATATAAGCCCATAAAAGTACTACCTACTAGTACAAAAACGCTTTCAGCGAAGCCGGTAAGTCAAGTGAGCGTTTTTTGTAGGAGTATTAACAGCAGTGTAGTAGCAGTGCATTGCGTGTTTAACGTTGGTGGTAACATATCCAATCGTCATCATGATCATCATGACCAACACCAAAAGACGCTTATTCTGCTGTTGCTCTTTTTTCGCTGCTGTGGCTGCTTCTAGTCATTTTTCTACTACTATTACTATACTATACTACTACTGGGAAACTCCATGAATGAATGGATTTGCAAAACATTGCAAGAACATGAAAAACGCCAAGTTCAATGGCCGAACCTGCCTCTGTTCTCTGCGTTATTTGGTTGCTCTTATGCTGCCGCTGGTTAATATATAAGTTGTATGTGTATCACACTCTTTTTTTTGGTTGATACTACTTTTCTGTGTGCTTCACACTTCCTTTTTCCCTAAAAATACGTATTACTGGTAATAAACTGGGAAAAAAGAGGCTGACGTTGTTGTGGCTGCTGCGATGCTGTTGCTACTTGTGTTAACACAGCAGATAAGACGCAGAGCATGATAATATGCATTATAAGTTGCTATGCCAATACATTACTAGTGCACATTTTTAAAAATTGTGATGATAAGGCCATTATGATTATTAGCTTAGTACACATTTTTATGCTATAAAAATCCTGCGTTTTATTGTGTATCATTTAGAAATATAGGTTTGTGTGTAGTGCTGCGGCGACACAGATTCTGTACAGCTAGGTAGACTGATTAAGTAAACACTTAATTTGTTCATGTTCAAAAATAACCTTCAACAAAGAGGTTGAGCAAAAACGAGAGTTTTAATTACATCTTGTTATACATCCAGCCAAAGCAAAAGGTGAAATTAAAACAGCATTCCAGCCTTTTCTATAGTAGATTGTAGATGAAAGTGTAAGTGGAGCTGAATGAATGTGGGACGTGGGAGGCGGGATGGATACCAGCACTACACAGTGCCTCCTTTATTTTACTAGGCAACTTCCACTTCAAAAGCTTTCTCCGTCGTAACTTAACCAGCCAGCAGCAATGTTAAATGTCTTTTTTTCTTTTTCCAGGTCCTGTATCAATGTGTCATTGGATCGTGTCACCTCTCACGTTACCTTATCCACTGCTACAGTAACTACCTATTGAGAAAAGCTTTAACGTGTTGTAACTACCTATTTGTTTTTGCTAGATAAGTACCTAAGTATATTGTCTAGATAGACTGTTGTATTGGAATCCAGTTCTAAAAAATCGCAAATGCTTTTTCATGTTGGATGTCATACAATTCATGCCGCACTGTTAAGTAATTCCTAGCATGCATATAAATTAAGTTTGAAGAAACAATATAAAAATGATCATTTGAGAAGGCACAGAGATAGATATTTAGGTGACATGTCTATTTGGTGTTGCCATTAATTGTATCCTGTACTAACCTAACATATTACTTATTACCCTGCACAAGAAAACCACACCTTTTCTGACCTTATCTTTCTTCCAGTTCATTAATCCTTCTTACAAGTTAACTTTGACAATTTCAAAACAATGATTCAAATATAGACAACTATAAGAAAATATCAAGCAAGTTAGTTTTTTTTACTTTAACATTTTAAAGGACAAATGGAATATTTAAAATGACAACTGAGAACATTAGCAGTTTTTTTACTTTATTAAAAAAGTAGTGAATAGAGAAAAGAGAAATTGAAGACAAACATGAAATGGATCAATACACTTTTACGCAACCACCGCAAAATGCCATGCGGGTTGTCCCCGTACCCATTCCATTTCTTCAAGCTATCAGTCTAAATGTCTCCGAATTTTTTTATAAATGTTCTACAAAGCTCCCTAGCCCTTATTAGCATTATGGTTTGAGTGGTTAGTGGTAGAATGCTAAAACCACGACATAACCATTGGTGTACAGGATGTTATAGAGTAAAAACTTTACTTTTTTTATATAAATATTAAAGTCGTATATAAAGGGTGTCCAATAAGTAAAGAGACAAAATTCATCTTCTTCTCAGAACCAACCACTGAAGTTAAATGTTTTGACGTAGCTGTCCTTCGATACAATAAAGTATGTAGTTTATCATAAAAAATACACCATGCTTTCCTGGCCTACCAGTTAGTAATAATTTACACTTATTTACGGTCATACGTTTTCGTATTTTTCCGGGGTTTTCAAAGTATGACTTTTTTAAACTGTTCCTCAATTCATATCATAACGTATTTTCAAGATGTATTAATTGCAGTAATACTTACTAAAGAATGGGCTTTCAAATGAGCTATCACTTGGCATCTGTTTTACTAAGGCAAGGAAATTTCGTACACAACGACTTTTTCACAGTTTTATTGAATCCCGTTTCGAATGAAATTTTGGAGTCACCAATGAAGAAAAATGTTTATGCTCGTCATATCCAACATATATAAATTAATAGTGTATGTGTCTTAGCAATTATGAAAGCTCATTTTGTAAGCTTTCAGAACCAGCAAATTAAACTTTCTTGTTGATGCTTGGTAGCTGATGGATAGCTAAGGTTTCAAATAGATCGGTAAATACTGATAAAATTTTAAAACGCGATACCTGTATCCATAACTAAGTAGGAAGGATAATTATTTTCTCCGGTTTTGTAGAGAAATGAATTCTGAATGCGACCTCTAAATTTATTTAATCATACAGATTCTCTGGAAAATTTGGCCAACAATTTTATGTCAAAACATCGATACTCGGAAAAATGAAAGGTGGCGCCACCTAACGCCAAAAGCTCGAGTGAGCTTACATGAAGAGATTAGACCGAGATATTTTTTTCTGTACTTCTTCAAGGTCTAATGCATCAGTGGCATATCATGTTTCCATTTGAAATTACAAGTGCGACGTTTCCAATTAAAACGAAATTTGTCTCTTTACTTATTGGACACCCTTTATATCATATATGTACAGTGTACTCTGTAAGGTATGATTCACATATTTTAAGAATGTATTTTAAGGTACATATATGATATACCTATATAGGTAGGTATAGTTTATCAAGATGGTATTAGGTACGTCCCCTCTTCACAATTTTGACAATGACCAAGTTTAATTGAACAAGGAGTAGAATATTCTTACGGTGCTTATTAGCAAGAAAATAAAAGGAACCTACCTATTTTTAAGCATATTGCATGTTCTGGTCACATGGCATTAAAAAATAGAGTCCACAGCTTAATGATAATAAGTTACGTTTTCGTACATTTTTCGCCTGGCAACCAACTTTTTTGTACGTGTACCTTTTTATACCTGCCGTTTTTCAAAGTGTGCAAAAAAAATAATAATAAAAGGAAACTTTGTACATTGGCTACACTATAGGAAATTATTAGTACGGAAAAAAACAATTATGAATTATGTATTTCTCTAGTGAATATGGGCATTAAGCAAGAAATGTAAAACAAATTAGTAGAAAGGAAAAAGTAGTAGCACTTCGCATTTGAGATTTTGTAATAAAAAACTGTGAACTGAGCTATTCTGCACATTTTTTGGAAAATAAATATTTTAAGAGAGATTACTGTGCTGACTGACGTGTGTGATTCTACCTGGTATTTTGCATACATGCATAAAAAACAAAGGCCGACACACAAAACGCATAACAGCCTTTCATTTTATTACTAAGCTGCATTTCTGGGTTTTTGGTTTCCTATCATTTTCCATGGCACTATATATATTTTGCACAGCACACACCTTTGCGTTAGCTACAATCAAATTGTTACAAACATCAATGTTCTATGTTGTTTGTATAGTGTGTAATGTACGTGTTATATAACATGCAAAAATAATGAGAAACTTTTCATGTCTGAGCATGTACACACAAAAGGCTTTGAAATTCTAGGAGAGTGAAAGTCAGGTGAAAATTAAACTGAAAGATGAATGCTGCTGCTACAAAAAAGATTACTTTTCATGTTGTTACTTTTGTCACTGCCGTCATCATTCCGAATTAAAGTCAACCTTTGACAAAGTTACCTTGTCACTTTGTGTGTCACTTGCTTGCTTGCATCATCATCATCTTCATTGTAAATTTTGGCCAAAATTCTTGTGCCTTGTGTGTGCTCCAATTTTATAATTGAAACTTTATAATAAATGCTAAAATTTTATGCCTATAATGCCTAATATTTCATGTTGTTTGTTTTCACAGAAGAAACTATACCTAAATACCTTTTTTTGTGGTAATAAGCGTGTGTATATAATAGCAGGCAGTTACACAACAATTTTACTTGTCCATGCAACCACTTTGTGTAAAAAACAAGATAATAAGTGTATACCAAAGCCAAAGCAATAAAACTAGTGTATAATTTTGCCCGCTTGTATTATTACTAATCACAGTTACTACTGCAGGCTAAATCAAAACAATTACAAAGTTTGAACGCTTCCGTCTTTTCTGCTTCCTATTTTTGTGTAAAAAATATTCCAATTCAAAAAGTCCTGCTGACCTTACCAAAGAAAAAACGTAATTGTCAGAAAATTCTGGGTCATTTTATTCTTCGTGTATATTCAATATTATGCCCATGTCACACACAAGCCGTAAGTCCAGCCACGTTTTTCTTATCAGTGCTTAATTTTTTGCCAAGTTTTTATTCTCCTGACCTATGTTTTCCAGTCAAAGAACATTTTGCAATTTTTTAAAGCATTTATTGCATTCCAGCAGCATAATCTATAAAACCCAAGCCTTCTTCCCAAGCCTATGTCTTGTTCAACTTTTTTATGAGTGTATTCACCGCTGCTGCTGCTGGTTGATAGCAAGGTACCACCACCATTTTACCGTCTACCGCCTTTGTAACAAGTGACACACAAAGGACAAACACACCGACATACAAATATAAAATGATTCAGATTTCAAAGATGATTCTCCGTGCATGCTTTACTTTCCAAACTGCTTACAGAAAAGTGAAATCTACACGTACATGCTTTGGCTTGATTGTTTTTCTCATTACGTGACTCTAAATTTTGTTGTCTTGTCTGTTGTCTCTTGTATTTAGCAATAAAACCAAAAAATTGAACCAAAAAAACGTAGTAAACGCTTATCTTAAAAAAATTATCGTCATCACCAACTTTATATAGCAGCTGGCTAGTTAACTCTCTGCTTTAGTATAATATTTTTAGGTACATGGTTTTTTGTCACTCTGGAAAGGCCATGCACATGAAAAAAACAGAAAAGAAACAAAAATGCTTTTGTTACCACAATGCATAGAGAATATACTCGAGTATTGTCTACACATTCATCTGGAAATTTGTGCCAATTTTTCTACTAAACGAAAACAACCCAACAAGCTATATAACGGTATATGAAACCGAGTGCATGGTGTGAAATGCCTGTTTATTTTACTGTAGGCGCTATATATATATATAATGTGATGATAATCAGAAAAAAATCATTCTCATGATTTTGTCGTTGGAGTTTTCGTTGTCTACATGATCATCATCGTCATCATCATCATCAACAGAAGAAGTGTATTTTAGTGATGATCGTGATGATGGTGATGTCAATGATGTTGATCTGGAGTATGAGTGCCTGTGTCTCCATCATCTAATCAGCAACTAGTAGCAGAGCGGTAGTTGCGGAGAGTTAGTTAAGTTAGTAAAGTATAAGTGCACTGCTTACTTACACACACATTCACTCAGAAAATGCAAAAAGGTTCAATGACCAGAGCATAGCTCTAGAGCACACTCTCTCAGTGTTTGTAACTATGTTCCAGTGCCAAATTCCAATATACTACTAACTTGGTCGACATCCACACACACACATTCTGTATCTTCCTTCCTTTCCACTTTTTTTATCTTTTTGCTTGTCTTTCTCTTTGATCGCTTTTTTTTCACGACCACATCGTCATCATCGTAATATTGTCAGGATGACAACTAGCGCAAAAAGAAAAGCTTGACTTTTTATGTCTGAATGTTTCCACTTGTATGTTTACGCACAAAAATTGTTTTTAGGCAACTTGATTCTCTGGTATTATCATTATAATCGTTATACTTCATTATGCCTGCTTGTCTCTCTATTTAAAGCATACGCACATTTTCATAGACCAAATGAGCTAAACATTTTTGTACACAAGTTCTATTTCAAGTTTAAATCTTAAAAGTTTACATGGATGTATGTAACCGCAACGCCACCCGAATCACGTAATAGTCATGCATGATTCCCCGACGTTGTCGTCATCATTCTGATCATCATCATCAAGTTGATGCCGTACTAACCTTATAAAAAAATTTCTGTTGATATTAATCAACACGCACAAAATGACATTAGCCGGAGAGAGAAAGAAGAGTAGACAAAGATGTTTATACGCGGTATAATATATATTTTATGTGTTGGATACCTACGCACTCTCAGACTTTGAGACTCGCAACTCGCAAGAGACACCAAAATTTTGGCAAGATCCCATTCCAATCGCTCGTGTGTGTGTTTCTTGATCCTTGCTACTATTTTATTGCGTTTAGATTCCGCTAAAGCTACAGAGCTGCTGTTTGGTTTATTGCTAATTCTTTCTCCGTCTGCTGTGCAGTCTCAGATAAATCCACAATTTTCTGGTTTTGTGTGTAAAAATTGGTGTAGGTGGTTTTTATAGCATTTATACATTTTCTATAGCATTTTAGTATTATTATGATAATGCAATCAATTATTGTGCTTTGGAAATAAAAGAAAATAACATTCGGACTGACATTTTGGTAATGCAACTTACCATGAAAGTTTTTCTATGATTATTTTGATCAGGTAACTTTAGCCATTTTTTTGTTACTAGACAATGACAAAGAGGATCCACTTACAACTAAAATTAATACACACGGAAATCCATAGCATGTAATTGTAACCCTACGCTTGTTACATTGCATAACCATAAGGAACGTGTGCTTACGCAAAAATAAAATTCAAAAACAACTTTTACGCATTTTCTCATGTTTTGAAGCATAAATAACGAGAAAGAAAGCGTGCGAAAAATCGTTCTCTGTGAAACAAATGACTTGACTCATTTTTAACACGCACACACAACTGCTATGTGTTGTGTCTCTGTGTATTGCCTTCTACTCCGTAGATTTTTTTTGGCAAAGCCCACAGTAAATGCACTTTACATTCACACTTACGTAACCATGAACAAATGATAATGTACTATACACACACATAAACATACGCCGTGATATCATGTAGCTTTATTTTATTTCACCATTCAATTTTATACTTATATAAATAAGTAGATAGGTACATAATAGCTCTATAATCATTTTTGGTCCAAGTTGAAGTTTAACAACTAGTCTGGAATTTATACGCTGTGCTGAGTCTACTCCGATTCTCATTTAAATAAAAACCAGCGTTGTGATTAAATGTTTTTTAAAATTTGCATTTTGTCCCAAAGTATTTTACGGCTGGTAGGTACTCATCATCATTCTAAAATGCTAAACTCCAACTTCCAATTTGCTCAACTGCGTGTATCACCTCAAGTCTCTGTTTCAAATTTTGAAAAACAGCCGTACAGTCTTTTGATACTTGAAGAAAGGCAAACTAAGAAGCAAAAAAGCAACAAAGTCTTTTGGCTTGCCTAGCATGTTTTTTTCCCGTACACTGAATCCGCAATTTAGTTTGCATGTTTAGTAATCAACGCAAATATCTACATGTAGATGAGCCACAGAGAATGTAAAGCAACGTATCATTTTGCAGACAGAGTTTTTAGAGTTTAGAGTGCGTACACAATTTTTTTGTTACTCTTTTGCTATCTGCTAAAAACATTTTCTGTATTATTACTGCCTCTTTGCCTGGCATATATTTATCTAACGCATGGAAATAGATGTGTGTTGGCAGCCACCAGAAAAGCGTTTTTTTGTACGCAAAATATATTTATACATTTTTTTGCCTGTTTTTTAAATCTCTCTAAAGGTTTTTTTTAGTGAACCACATGATAGTTGGAGTAAACGTGGTAATAATAATAATAAAAAGCTTTGCGCATTTTTTCTCCAACACGCACGCACACACAGATCAACTTTCCGGACTGACTTGTTGCTGATTATGTAAAATGATAGTTACGCTTTATAAATGCTGCCTGCTTTTTTTCCTACAAATATTCATGACGTATTATGGTATTCGTATCAAGTCCAGATGAAGACACACGGTCAAGAAGAAAGTTGTCTGTTGCATGTCTCATGTTTTTCCTTTTGGTTTTTTTATCCAATCGCCCAATGGCTAGTTGATAATAATATTAAGTCAGTGCGTAAAATGGTTTTTCTTTTTCTTCTACCAGTTGCTGTACTGTTGCATGACCTTTGGTATGCGTAAGTGCGTGTGAATGTGCTTTTTGTCTTGATTCATCTTCTGCTTCCAAAGAAGCACGCACACCAAAAAATTCTTTTCAGTGTGTCATCATCATCCAACAGAAGCTTAAAAATACAACTTAGAGGTTCTTTTTATTTCTGAGTTTTATCTTTTTAGCAAAATAACAGTTTTTACATATAAAAAAATCATGCGTATACATTGCATCTGTCTCTAAATTAAACTGTTGAATGCTTTGGTTTCCCAACAACCAGCAACCACATTACATTTGCGTGAACGTTACTACTACAAGCTTGTAATCAAATTGGTATGATGATGATCATGCTCATGTTTGTGTGTGTTTAGTCGTGTCATCAGAATCCAAGCTGATCCTATAAACAGACCAATTTTGCATACAGATTTAAACTCACTTGCTTTTTACAATCAACACTTGTGTAGCAATTGTATGCATGTTTGCATAGACACATTTTCCGCAAGTTGGTATTTTTACTATTATTGTCAACTTTTATAGTTATATACGCATATAGATAAAAATGACACTTTTTCTACGCATTGTGGTAGCAAAATGCGTGACAAGCATGTAAAGTGTTCTCCGTGCTCACTGTAGAATCTAAAGTTAGACAAGAAATCGAATTAAATTACTCATCGTGCTTTCTCGTTCAATATTTTATAGGATCAACCACCCTCCCATAATTTTCCCGATTCTTCTATCTCGATTTTGTTTCTAGAGGCATTTCTTTTTTCTATAATCGCTATACCTATCATCACGTTGTCATGTTGTTACATAATACACTCATAGTTCATAGAACGCAAATGCCTTTAGCCACACATGATGATATTTCTAAGAGAATACGCGCAAGTCATTTCTAAAACATGACAATGTAAGAATAATATGTATTGAAAAAAGATATTGATCTGTCACACGTGTCCCTAGTAATTTGATCTTGCCTTGATCATTTTTCGTTGTTTATTTCCTGATGATTGCGTATATGGTGACCACCACTATCATCGGAGGTAGAACCACACAAGCAAATAAAATTATGAGTATGATGACTATATAGACACAAATGACGTATATAAATATTTTCAAGGTGCAAACCAGCATGCTATCTATAATCCAATCGATGATCCTGTGATGATGTATCTTTTTTATGCACATCCTTACACAGTATTACTATTAATTATACTAATTTTAATACCTATATAGCAGCTTATAGCAAGCTAGCAAGTGTAAGTCTTGGAGCGTTCTAGAGACAAACAAAATATATTATTTGTCTATTGCCATGGTCCACTGTCTCTTTGTATAGTTATGACAGTGCTCATATTTGACAGTATGGGAAAAAAGCAATCTGTTGGCTTGGCCACGAATCATAATAATAATATGCAACATGAAACGAGCAATCACAATCAGTTAAGTAAACTATACCAACTTTATGTACAGTTCAGTACGGAAAAATCTTCAGTTCAGGACTGTACTGTTGCTTAGATGGCTTGATAAAAGACAAACTTTAACTCTTGTGCTGCTAAGGAATGACGATGACGACTATACGCTTGGGAAACGCTTCTCGTATCAATTTACCAATTCACTGGAAACTTCTCTGAAAAGAAGAGGGCAACAGAAAAAGAAGGAACAAAGCAAATAGCATACCTACAAGTAATGCATTTCTCGGGTTGTTAATTAAATGAAATGGTTTCCATGTCGTGGCATTATGCAATACCATTTTTTATTACACACGTGTTTGCATAGGCCTCAGTGGCAACGGTTATTTGACAAAAGTTTACTTAAAAAATGGTCTAACCAATTAATTGTCTGCATGATGATATGATAGTATTCTCAGCCAGTGCACTTGTGTGTCTTACAGGAAATGAACTTTAAGTAGGAATAAAAGGAAAACCTTTTTTAAAACTGGCTATGCTTTTTTGTGGTAGGATCATAAAAAATTGTAAGAAAATATGACAATCGATGATATAATGTGGAATTTGGATAAAAAATGGCGAGACACACGCAAAGAGTCCTTTTAGTATTCTAAATATTATACATATTGCCTGATTCTTATTGAAAATTGATTTTACTGTTGTCAAATTGTCAATTACTCTTCGCAGTTTTCTGCACTCGCAAAAGTAGTAAAAGTAAGGCCGAAACTATAAAATATAACTGGCCAACTATCAATACTACACTTTACCGGCTTTTTTCGACGTACGCTTTTTAGTAAAGCCTTAAATATGGAATTGCAGTGGCTATTTTTTTCAGGAATGAACAATTTTGTTCAAATTATGCCCGGTTTTGTGTGTAATAGTAATACTAATAATATTCTACCTACTTGCATCAGTTTTTTGCACATTTTGCATATTTAAGTAATACTTATATAGTCTTAGCATTTCCGTTTGATACAATCGCACACACAATCAAGAGGCCTGACGACTTTCGACCTGGTTTTTTTCTTTGCTTTTTTACAATAATAATCAGAGCTGTCAATTTCCAGCTAAATTGCTGTAATATATGCGCTTCTCTGGGTGAACGAACATGGTAGTTAGAAAATTGCCTATTTTGTGTGCATGTACGCTATAAAGGAATGGCATACTATTTATATTTTATACATGACTGATGTGTGGATAAAAAAGGACACTCCTTTATTTTCCGTATTCAAGGGCAACTCGCTACATACACATATAGCACACATAGCAGTTGTACTATGCAGCGTGTGTATGCTTCCATAACTTCCAGAGCAAAACAAGTGGAGCAAAAATAAATAATTACAGCAAATAAATGGAAAGCAAAATGCTGGGAACATGTTTGACAATTTTTTGTTGTTATACATTTTTTGTGCAGGTAAAAAAGCTAGAAACACGGACTGAACACACGCATCGAAACTGTTGTCTACAGAAAAATAATATGTCATTTTGTCATTTTTTCCAACATTCTAACCAGAAATACTAAAAAGCTTCCTTTTACTCTTTAACTTTTAAACCTGTTGAAATAAAAGATTTAAACCCATTTGAATAAAGCCGCATTACATATGAACTCTATAAAAGCTTGACATATATTTCTTTATAACTATTTATTGTTGCAAGTTACCCTGTAGAAACCCCTTTTTGCAAACTTTTGATTTCGAAAGGCTTATGCATTTTTAAAAACAGATAATATTCCCTACGCGTAACCGCCATGCATGCTAAAGCTCATGCCATGTGTGTTAACAGAAGTCTCTCTTATTTTACTTTACACACACACCATTTCCACACTTCTTCTCACTCTTCTGTGTGTGAACAGACACATGGTTCCTATTTTATTTTAAAGCCCAGAAACCTTCCTGCATATAAGAAACCTACTAAAATATATATAAAAAGGTAAAGCTAGAAAAGAAATGTGAAAAAAAGCCAGAAAAAAAGAGAAGTTCACGTTGTTGCTGTTGCTGGAGAAGGTCAACGACCAAGAAAAAGGCGAATGTACGGACTTACTTACCTCTCACTATATAGTATTCCACCACACACACACTCTTCTCTAGTCTTCTAGTGGTTGTGTGGCATATATATAGACATCAAAACTTCTGCAAAGGAGGAGAACGCACCGCGAACGGCGGCGATGACGAGTCTTCTTTTTTTATATTGCTTCTGTGTTGTCGTTCTGTTGCTCTTCTATATTCTTCTTCTTCTTTCTGCTCCTGCTATTACTGCTGCTCCGCAATTTTTTTTATTTTAGATTATTATATAGCTCAAACAAGCAATGATGATAATAGTTCTAAGTTCTAGTAAACTTTGTATATAGTACTTTTGCACACGGCATTTGCATTAGCATTCACACTGTTTAAAAAATTCATCAGTTTTGTTTTTTGGGGAAGATAAAAAAGGCGTGTTGCACACACACACACACGAGAAGGATGATACTAGGCGATAATATATATAACTATTAATAATACTAGAGTAAAAGTTTTTGTTTCTAAAAAGATAGTTTTTGTAGATAGGGAAATTACAGCAAATAGAAAATTTATAGTTTGAGTGTGTGTGTCCGTCCAAAAAAACTTTGCTTTCCCTTTTATTTTTGCAAGGTAGTAATAATACACAGCTAAAATGTTGGCTTTTTCAAGTGGTTTTAAATAAGTTAGTTATTTAACCGGTAGGTATATAGATAGGTATGAAATTTTCATGAGAGAGCACAGAGTTTTTTTTTTGTTCAGTTTTATTTTCCAGGTTATGCGTGTATGGAGGTACGTTGGGTTTTTTTGCTTAAGAGAAAACCGGCACGGTGAAAAGAGACACTTTGGGTTGCGTTCAGGTAGCTTTAGAGAGTTGCTGTGGTAATGCAAGGCTTTTGCATGAATAATAGGTTTATAGATATTTTATATCTGTGTTGAATATATTTATATATATATATATGCAGGGAAAGTTGATATCGGCGAAAAAAGTTTTTTTTGCAATGGTCCAGTTCCAAAGTAGTAGAGAGCACAGTTACATGACTTGCATTTCAATGTATAACTTTTAGCTTTATACTGCACACGGCTTCACTTTGTTCATAAACGTTTGCAGTTTTTTCTATGCAAAAATGTTATATAGTTTTGTTGAATAGAGTGTCAAGTTGGTTGGTACTTGTGTCAATAAAAAAGATACAATTTTTGTGAATAAGTTTTGCTTACCATTTTAAAAATATGAATCAAAATAAAAGTCTATTATGCTAAAACTCTATTATGTCTAATGACTAATTTTACCCGTTATATAAGCTGTTATTCTAATATTTTTAAAAGGATTAAAAATACTACTCACGAAATTATCCATGTCTACTACATAAAGCCATTTGTGTATTTAAAAACTTTTATGTCAATACGTACCCTATTTGGTCTTACTCTCAATTTTAATTTCAAAATTTATTTAAAGGTTTGCCCTATTGGATTTTTAAAAAATCCATAATATCATCATAAGCTTCTGTGTTCTTGCACAAACATTTTGCTAATATATTTGATTCTATATGACTATATAGTCTACTTGTATATATGTCTATCATCTCCTCATTGTTGATTACATTCGGACCCCAGAACAACTGATAAAAAGTAATAAATACGTAATGAAGGTTTTTTTGTTCTAATGTAATATCCTGTGAAATAAGGTACCCCAGTCTACTAACAGCCCAAAATATATAATATGTTTGTATGCTCGCGTAAGAACGCATATTTTTATACCATTTTGTTTTTCCTTTTCTTAACGTTATGCCTTTTCAATTCTAAATTAGTAAACTGGACTAAGCTACTTACACACAAAAATTGTTTATTTGGTAACTTACCATTATCAAGTAGACTGCCAATATATGTAATAATGATAAAAGTTGGTAAAAAACACTCTCTGGATGATGGTGTCGATGACGATGATGTGTCTTCTTCAGTTGCAAGAATTCAAACGCTTTGCGTCGTAAATAAGCAATAAAAATTGCCAAATGATGTGTGTGTTAGTTGATGTCGTTGAAAAATATCTGCTTCAGTTTTTTTACTGACTTCACTCTACACACCAAATATTCCTTTTTTATGTCCTGTTTTTCAGCCCAGATTCAAAATAAAAAAGTGACTGAGTCTGTAGCTTATTAAAAATATTATATTATGAGTATATTTTTTATTTTGTCAAGACTCAAAAGAGGATCATCATCACACCACCACACTTCTGCTGTTTAAAAATCTTTTTATGAGCACTTCTGGGTCGTTTTGTTCTGCCTTCTTGTTCTTCACACAAAAATTATTTTATTAGTGCACAGAAGTTAGAAGTTCGTATCTCTTAAATTTTTGCAAAAAAAAGTAATACTAAAGGTACACAGTATATGGTCTGGATGCTACTAGTACACTTGATATTTTGAAATACTTGGCATTTGCTTTTGCATCCGTTCTCAAAACGATTTAAATGTTTTTTCAAGTTAATATTGATTAATTGTGATAAGTACTAATAACGTTCTCAAATCTTAATAAAGTTCCCAATAACCATCACGCACGTTTCCATTAGCTTGCTGAACTAGAAAACGGATACAGGGATAATTGTTTAGCTCCAAAAATAAGACACTGCCACCAGGGCTAATAGTTATAAGTTCACTGGCATTAGTTTGTCCACTAGAAATCAATTTTTTTTAGATAGCGTGCGTTTCTACACTGTATTTTAAAACACCCTTTTTAAAAACTGGATTTCATAAGCTTATATTTTTCTCTATATTATTCAATTGTTCAAAAAAATAGTTTTCAAACTCTTGTCAACAGGCATGCTGTTAATTATAAAGCTGGTGCACAAAAGACAACTTTTCCAAGTCCGTTATTATCCCTCGGCCCACACACAGTTTTTTTTATGTCCAGTTTCTTTTAAGTTCAAAAGCACCTATAGTAGATAGCTATATAGCTTTTACTTTGTTCAATCTGACGTAATGTAATAAAAAAGCCGGTTGTTGAACGCTAGTGTCCGTCAAGCACCAGAGAGCACACACATACACACGCTTCACCTTCTTCCTTATTTCCTCTTTCTTTTTTATTTCCGCGCTTGATTGAACACACGGCCACACTTTTCAAAATGTTAAGTTTGTGCACGCTTATATTCCTTTATGCCGGCTTTTGTCCTAACGTCACCCAAAGATAATCCAGTTTTAGTATTAACGGGTTGCTAATGAGCACGCTCTGATTATTATTATTATTCATTTTTGTGCAAAACACCGGCACAGTTTTTTCGGCACTCTTCCAGTTTTGCACCCGAATAATTTGTAATATTATGCAACGGCTTTTATAAAACAATTAAAAAGGTTTATACAGCTTCCTGGGTGTGCATGCAGCAAACCGTTAAAAAACTATGAATTTAATGACAGTCACATATTTTAAAGTAATGTCAAGAAAAAAAAAGAATGTCACAAGTTGTATAATTATTTTTAGAAAAGCTTTTAATAAATTTTTCTTCTTGAGTGTATCCTGTCACCCCGTGAAATTTTACAAAAGACTTTTTAAAATAAAATTTTTACATTTTTCTTATTTCCTCTTTGTCCCCAGGCTATAAGAAAGCCTGGCAGGCAATTCCACTTAAAAAAAGTTGACAAGGCTGACAATCCAAGTCATGTGGATGTACAGTAGATGTAAAATAAGTAGTAAAGAAAGAGAGAGCAAACTTGACTATAATCAGGTTTTTTTATATATAGAGAATAGAGACACGCTTCTGTGGTGAAATTGGAAATGGCAAAAACATGACCCATGCAGAAACAACGACAGTTGACGACTGAAACAGAGCAGACCAAAGCCAAAGCTACTAAACGCTGAGAAGAATCCGCTCATTTTCCCCCACTCTGAGTAAGTTCCATGCACAACACATCATCCATAACTTTCCATCCATTCCATAGCCATCCATGCAGCCTTACCATTACACACATTTCCATTTTCACAGTTTGCTTTGCCGTTTTGCTGTAATGTTGAATGTGCACAGTGCATCAAGCGCCACTACATAAAATAGTGCTGTGCTGTTAAAGCAGCAGCAGAAGCGATTTTGCTAAAAAACTTACTTCTTTTTTCCACATTGCACTAGCACGTAAAAACGGCAGCAGCCAAGAAGACAGAGTTAGTGCTGCTTATTCTGAAGTCTTTTTGGCAAAAGGAAAAACGGCAAAGCCCTAAAATCTAATAGGAACCAAGCAATAGAGAAGTATCAAGAAGCTCGAGAAAAAAAGTTCCAACCACTGAGAGCTTGTTGGAGTTTTTGTAGGTGCTGTGGGTGGTAACATGGGCTTGAAGGAAGAACAAGATATGATAGGATATTGGAACTTGAAAGAAATTGAAAAAGAGAGGAAAAATCTGCTTGGAAAATGCACTGTGCACAAGCAGCAGCCCAAGAAACCCAACAAGAACTACATCTTCATGTTTTCCAAAGCACGAACATTTCCGTTGGTAGTTTCTAAGCGCATCTTTATCATCAATATTGTATAACGATGGAACATGGAAGCACAAAAAATGCTCTGATCTGATGATGATCATGCTGATCATAATGGACATGGACAAGAAGAAAGAAAAGAGATGGAAAGCTGCTCGGGGAAAATAACCAGTTTTTTTTATATGCCTTCATATTACCATCATTAAAAGAAAAAGAATGGATAATGCAGAATATTATTATAAATGCATAGCACAAAACATACAACACACCAAAGTGTTTCCCAGTTTACCTGGTGCTTGCACATAAGTAGTTCCAAGCTCTTCTGGTCGACGCTCCCTTGCAGAAAAAAACATCTTTAAAAACCGAACAGGGTTTTTTTCCTTCCTGTAAAAAAATCCTTTGATCACGTCAAGGCACCGTGTAAAACGGTAGTTTTCTGTGTGCAAGCAGAAGATGCAACAAGATAGCAAGAAAGAGAATCTAGAAAAAGGAAAATGTTCTTCTTTTCTTTCATTTTAAGTGACAGGTAACTAATGCACTGTGCTTTCTCTCTGGGTATGCATTGCAGTTGTGCAAAAAACCAGGTTTTTTTCCTGTTGTTAAAACAAAAAAGACAGGTAAAAAGAAAAAAGTGAGGGACAGGCTTTTGAGATATTTATGCGAGGAGAGAATCAACCTGTCAATTTTTGTATTGAAACTGGGTACACCGGTTTTTATTTGGAATAATGGATCTTTCCTTTTGTGGAACAATGACCTCCTGGACATTATTTTCCCCTTCTTATAGGCATCCTACTTTCCAAAACAAAGATTTATTTTTTAATTAATATTTTTTTTTGTATAAAACGCAAAGTTTGTTTGTTTTCTGCAACAGAAAAAAAACGCTGCCCTTGATTGATATCGATGGCCTCCTCAATAATCTCCATATATTCCCTGGAACTCAAGCCAGTATCCCTTGTGACGCCTATTTTATGCTGTGTTATCAATTTTGTTTCAATGATTCACTCAAACATCATATCTTAGCAATGTGTCATTATGTCCATGACCACTACTGACTGTCTGTATGTTTTGTATACATAAAACGTAATAAAAATGTATTAACTACTAACCACAAGAATAATTTGCCATATTAAATCTTTATACATTGAGCTAGTACATTGGAGAATGTTGCGAGCAAGTACAATTGAATGAATAATTGCTTGTATATTTTGCTCCTTACATTCTTCGCATTATCCATCCATCCAATAAAATAATGTTATGACGATGATGATGACAACGTTCTTGTATCATTTTTTGCTTGGTACAGGCATTCATACAAAACGGTTATAAATAATTGATATTATGCTGACTGATGTGCTTAAACGCTGGAAACAGTATAGCAGCATCTCTGTTTGAATAAGCCATGGAAAAAACGTGACATTTTACCACGTAGCATTGCAATATATTATACCAAGCAGCAGCAGAAGTAGCAACAAGATGCACAAATTTTTTTATCAGTCTATGTCTCTATCCTCTGTACTGGAATAGCAAAGCGATGATGATGATCTTGACCTACTTTTGAAAAAAGTTTTTTTTTACCAGCGATTACATTCTTACTAATGGGTTATTAGTTATTACCAACGAAATTATAACGGATAAGCAAAAGACCTTTCTGATAACCACTTTTTGTATTATTTTACGATAATGCACAATCACACAAACAAAAATTTTCATTGACTTTGCCACTCCATTTGTATTTGACTCTGCTCCACATATCTATTTTTGCATTTTTATGCATTAACTTTTTTTTAAAGCTTTACGCACATCTTTGACATTCTTTTTCAATGTTACCCAATTGTTCTATAAACTGTGCATTTGGATCCGTGTTGTGGAAGATTACAAATAAAAATGAATCCAGTAAAATAATCTGTGTTTCTACATGGCTGTTTTAAAATGTCAATGCTAAGACGGCTTAAAGAAAGCTTTAATGTTTTCAAGGCTAGCATTCTTTTTACAAACAGCGCCTTTCATCTAGCTTTTCTTATTTGTGTCAACGAGCTTGTTTTTTTTCTTTTTTAATACATTTTTTTTGTCCCTTATAACAATTACTCATTTCATAGTATTTATCCATAATAGATAACAATGCATGCATTATAATACTTTTCTACTTTTTTCTGCAGCTCTACCCATTTCCCTAATTTATATTTCTAGCTTATTATTACAAAACACTTGAGCCCTACTATTCCCAACTATTCAATTATACACCGTGCAATTACGTAAAGCACGACAGGTGAGCACTTTAATCTCTCCTTTGGCGTAATAAATACTACGCTTTCTCTTCCTTTCCACAAGGATCCTACTAAATTATTCAGCTTAAATTTTCCTCCACATTTTCCCTTTCTACCTGTCCACCGCCACTCTCTCTAGAAACCTATTATCATCAAGCCGCCTCTTTTTTATTACCATTTCCTTTTTTTCCACGGCCAAAAGGGGGATGAGCAACGGTTTTCTCCACTTGACACTTTTTTTGTCTTTGTTGGGTTTTTCGCTATAAAATAGCTATTATTTATTACCAAAGCTGTAATAATATTAAGTGTCTTATATTGCCCGCATTTGAAATAACTACCAAGTTGACAAAAGTGTATTTGTTTCCTTGATATGGTCTGCTGGTGTCGTCGGTTTGGCAAGCCACATTACCACTTTAAAATGGTATGCCTGTCCCTCATTCTCTTTATTCCAGTCCATTTATTAAATAGGTAGCAAGAAAGACCAAAAAGGGAAAGTATAATGATAAAATGATAATAATAATTATGCGACTTAGCATGCTGCGCGCTTGTTACACACTGAATATTATTACGGTGATTATAATTGAGCTCGAGAAAACACTATATACATGGCTTGGTTTCTATTAAGTGGACACTCCTCCTCTTTGTCGTAAAGCTACATACAAGCATGTATGTATTATCTATGTGTGTGTTTCTTGCTTATTTAAAAGGAAAGTAGAGCAGGCCTCTAGCGATCGGGTTTTGTAAGCGGTGTGGAGAAAGCCAGAGCTCTACTCCTCACTCTTCTAAGCAGGCAGTGCACTTTTTGCAATTGCAATGGCAACAGCAGCGAGCAGCAGCGCAACAGCGGGTTTTTCTCTCTGTTTGGCAGGAAACCATAAGAGAAAGCTGAAACCGCACATGAGGGCATAAAAACAGAGTGAAAAACCAGTGTGATATCCACTTTCACCCATGCATACTTAAAAAGAGAGAGAAAAGGCTTTGAAACAATTTTCTCCTCTCTCTTTTTGGTTTCTTGTCTTGTGTGTGCGCTCTACTTTTTAGCGTGAGAGAATAATAATTTAAGCAAAAGGAAACGTTGTAAGAAGAACGTGGAATGGGACAAAGGGAGCCTCCAAGCTCTTTTTTGTTTTATATCTGCGGTGGGCCAACAAACAGGATTTGCATTTTAAATGGGGCTTTGTGTGTGCTACGGCCAGTATAATATTTTATAGTGGTGCTTGGCTAATAGCCGATTAATGTGCCACTTTGTTAAACAATCCGTTTCTTGTGTGTGTGTGTATTCAAGTGTGTGTCACCAGCATGTTGAGAGAAAGACGGAGAAAAGTGTAAATAATTTAGAAGCAAAAGTGAATGAAAATTATAGAAGAAAAGGAAATTAAACGTTGCATCACAGCCATTTTGTATTATTTATGGCTGCGTGGACAGTTCTCTTTAGAGGGGCTGTATGTCAAAAATGTATGCAAAATTTTATAGGTTTACTCAAAACGCGTCATTATTAATTGACACAAAAGTGTCTATCAATAAAATACTCAAACTGCAAAATGCGTTAGCAACAGGACTTTATCTGCACATACAGTAGACAGGCATTTTATTGGGTTTATTTATTAAAAGCGACAAAATGGCGGAATGTGCAGACGAAAACCGAAGCGGCCTACTCGACGGTTCCGTGCATTTTATCAGATTCTAATTTAATATTTTAGCTGCTGTGTGAAAATTGGCAATATTAGAATTAGAAAGCTAGCTGAATATTTTCTAAAGTAGACTTATGACTTTCTTTTAATAATTTCAAAACATACTACACAACCATGCGACGTGTTATCTCTGTGTATCTAAACATTGTTTTATGAATAAATAAAGCCTTGTCAAAAAAATCAGATAATAAACACGTTCATGTGTTTTCCCTTGTGGCGTCTTTTGTCTGATTGTATGTTGACATATAGCACCAAAATACCTACTTTATTTAGGCACGTTTATTTATAATAATATTTAGCTAGTTTTTTAGTCACCTGCACAAAGTTTAAAATGAAAAGGCAGTTTTATATATCTTCAAAAGTAGAACACGAAAGCATAACAAAAGCTAGAAAAGATCACAGCACAACGAAAATACAATTTTTTATGCAAAATGACCTTGGTTTCAACCAAGTAGGTATAGTTTTCTCTTTTAGTCACCTACCTAATTTCTACAAAAAGCGGAAAACAATCCAATCCAATCCAGCAACCTGACGCATGCCACCGACTTTGTGCCGCGTCGTCGTCATTTTTGACGTAATTTGAATTTCAGTTGAATGTCAGCACACCAAAAAAATATTATACTATTGTAGTATTATAATAAGCAAAAAGGCAAACAATATTACGTTCATCCATAGATAGAGGTATTCTTTTACGTGTTTACCAACATGACGCTTAACATGGTTTATAAACATAATCAATACAAAGTAGCATTAACATGTCCATATCCAAAGCAACATAATATAGTTCAAGTCCAGCAGCAACAGAAAAGCTGAGTAAATTTCAGAGGAACCTGTCATCTTACATAAGTATCCTCTTTGTACACTTTGCATAGTAGTAAACAGATACGACCATCATATCATCATGCACCGAAAAAGTATTTCCTGGTCTTGTGACCATATACATAAGCATAAACACCAGCTTTCTACATAATTTGTCATTGATTATATTATATACCCTTGACAATAACAACTCAATAAAATGCAGACTGACATTTTAATAATGGACATTTTCTTCAGCTATTAGCAGTTTTGAAAAGGGAAGATCAGGAAATTACAAAAGAGGGAGTTTACCATTGAAAACTGTACGTACGTCAAAAATGATACGTTCCACCAGAATAAACACCATTCAGGCTAGAAAATGCAAAACAATAGGATATTATTTCATCCTCTGGACTAATCATCCTCTAGGTACTCTGTTGTTATTTGAATAGTATGCTAGCTATAATATGTATATATTATCTCCAGCAATTTATAGTTATTCTTTTCTTCCTTTTTACTACTTACTACAGCATTCATATGACAATGGCAAATATTTTGGTTTTGTGGTAGAATGGTTGAGTAAGAGGAGTAAAAAAAGCTGACATTGATGATGGTGTTTGCACAGGTTAAAAAAAAGTGCAGAGAAAGTTGGAGGAAATGCAACAGCGTTGTAGCAGTGTATCAAATGATGATGACGGGATGGAAATCTACAAAAAAATGTGTACCTAGCTTATATGCAAAATATAAAGTACATAAAAGCAAATGATTGTACTAGTTTACTACTTTACTACTTGCTACTTTCCTAATGCCATGTCAGTTGTACAAGGTGGAGGTAGTGGAAAAGCTATACATTTGCTAATACTACCCTGCCCTCCTTCTCGAACCAACTTTTACGAAGACGGACAGGTTGACATTTTCTAATTTTTCGTCGGGGACACAGCTTTCCACGTGTCTTGGCGTAGGTACTCTTCTTACAACTCAATTCCCCTCAATTACAGAGCTGAATGAAAGCAAGGGGAAAATCACACGATAGAGTGAATAGTGAATGTAGTAATGGTGGTGCTGGTACTGGTAGCAATAACAACTACCACTTTCCACTCATTTCGTAAGCAAAGAACTCAGGTCCACCGCAATTCTCTACTCCATTTCCATTGCTGCTCTGCATACATGCTGGTTTGACTGACTGACACACATTTTCCCATTTTTTTTGTTGTACTTTGGATTTTGTTTGAAGTAGAGTTTATGTAAAGAACGCGTGTGCATATGTGTATAACATTCTGATTTACAGAGAAAAAGGATTGAGCAACATCAGAAGCTGCAGCAGCCTAGACTATAAAAAACATGTTGACTTGATGTTGTTCATACTTGACTTCCTATTTTACCTGTGATGATGATGCTGCTGTGTGCTTTCTCCTAAAATGAACCGATTTTCTACTTTCACGCTAAAAGCTAATGATGTGTAGCAGAGAAGCCATATAGAAGCACAGGTGAAGAAGGATATTTTACTACAGGAAAATTTTACCTAAAATGTTGCACTTGTCCTACTTTTTAGTGCACAATTAAACTCAAAACAGAAATTTGACTAATTACTTGAAAACTTCATTTTGCAATACAAACGTGATATTATTTTAGGAACGTTATATTTGACAAAGTACCTATTTACATGATGGTTATAGTACCTTTTTACAGGAAGTGTTCATTTCTGTTTCAGTCCCTTTTTTGGTGTAGTAATATACTAATAATGTAACTCGGAACAAGGAAAAAGGTAAGCTAGTCAAGGACACAGCTTTGCTTACACAATGAAGTGAAAGCAAGGGAAAGTTTTAAAAAAAGATGTATAAATTTATACACATATTATGCATACACGCGTGTGCGCTTTAAGCAAAACAAGTATTGGATTGAGCAATAAATTTTTAGTCAAAGGAAGTTGATCCATTTTGTCAGGGACAATAATTTAAACTACGCTAGAACGCCTTTCTTCAACATTTCCCTTTTGACCTTTGGACTGTTTCGCATTATCTTCTTCTATATAACTTGAATGATGATGATCCGGCTCACAAAACAGAAATTGTTATTGATTAGAACATTCAATTTATTATTCCAGAATGATGCGAGCATATTGTCAAACTTTTTTATAAAGCAGCAAGAAAGAGAATGTAGGTCACACTCATCGTCATACTATCATCGTCATAGCGCAGCGCACAACGCCAAATTGCAATCTGCAAAACAAGCCAGTTTGTTTTATTGGCCAAGCTATTATTATCCCTTGCCCATTTGTTGGCCCATTATTGCATTTTGATAATGTATTGTCAATTTGTCAATACAAAAAAAAGTTTTCTAAATAAAAACGGTTTATTATAACTAAAGCAGGAAAACCGGGAAGCTAAACTACTATACTTGGTATATTGGCATACATTATTATAAAGCTGTTGTGTTTGTGGGTGGGTGTTGTTTTAACCAGAATTCTGGAAATTGGTTTCATGGCATGGGCCACGCTCGTGGCAGAAATTGTTGCCCAACAGCAAAAACAGCCCAGTAGTGAAAGCCGTACAACTAGTATACTTATGTAAATTTATAAGCCCACATATAATAATGAGCCTAATAGCGGAAAAAGTAAGGCAAGTTAAGGTCATAGCTTATTTATTCCTCCCAATGTGAAATGTGTACATGTTTCTAAAAGGTACACTTTATAGTGGCTAACTGCATAATATTATACACTTTAATCTACTATCTTTGTTCAAGGGAATGAGTAAACAGACAAAGGAACGCGTGTTGAGGTTAAAACTTAAAAAAAGACACTACACTACTTGTCTTCCAGTTGTCATAGGTACTTTTTGAAGGATGGACAACTTTATTCTGGTCAATATTATTCAATTTCACGTGTATGACATGCATATAAATTCAGCCCATTTTCGTTCCAGATTCTTCTAAGATGACAATATACATGACAGAAGAAAAAAAGTCGGAAGTTTAAAAGCTTACAATGTTAGCAACTTATTAAAATATGCATACAAGTATAAATTAATTATTTCTTGAAACATTATTGGATCTTGAACATTGAACACCAACGCAACCCAACATGTATATTAATATATGTGTACTTCCTGCTAGCTATTCTGGTTGTTATATGTTATGTGCTTTATCCCTGGAAAAGGTTTTGCCCTTGAACAGTTTACAAGCTACCATAATACCACACACTACTGACACAAATACATAAAAGTAATTATTGATTCCCGGACTTGGGCTTTGATAATGATGCAGGCAGTTTGTAGGTGCATATGAGCAAAAGTACTTCTTAAAATGAGTATTTATTTTTGCGCTTGTTTTTCCGCATCACACGACAACATGTGGCCAAGAAAGACCAAGAAACAAGTACATATATATATTGAAAAGCTTTTTACATAATTAGCTTGTGTCTTTTTTATATGCAGTTATATATCTATATAGGTAGAAAGTATATAGTATTTTTGCGCATATTATTCTGGTGACGCCCCAACCTGTTCCACATTACACATCTATTATGGCCCTTGAAAAAAAAACAAGGAGAAAAATAAAGAAAAAAGTTTGCACGTGTCGGGCCAAGACCCCGAAAATATCTATATCGGGCGATATCAAAAAAATGTTTTTGCGTGCACACATATTAAAGTGCAACAAGTTATGTAGTAGGAAAAATGCGAAGAAAAGGAAAAGAAAAGAACCTGAATATGATGATGATTGAAAGACAGCAGTTGTACTGAAGCACTCAGTGACACCAAAAAAAGTATACACCATTGTCATGCAAACTATATGATTAGAGTGTCATCATCATTATCATCGCACACATGTGACATGCAAAAGTAATAAAAATATCTTTTCAAAGTGGAATTATTTCACATGATACATTTATGAAATTCAAGAATGGCATTCTTGAAGATAGTTTGGATAAAAAGAGAAAAGCTTGACAACTTTTCTTTGCAACGCGAGTAAAAGTCAAAGAAAATGCTTTAGCAAACTTTGCACATTGCTATAGATTAATAGCTTATAATTAACAAAAAGGAAAATAAGGTTTGGCCAACTGATATGCTAGTATGTCAAATGCCAACACACATACACATAACTTGGCCATTATTATGTACACGATTAAGAATAGGACAGAAATGGGAATATAAAATGCACACGTTAAATATTTGCCTAGTATTTTGCTTATTTTCCTAGATCAACCAAACTGGAAAGAAAAATCTGATTGGATAAATGGTTCAACCCATTTGGTATACTTGACGTTAATTTTTTCAAGCCAAATGCCAACTTGACCATTCAACTAGTTACACAAAATACACATAGGTATAGTTTAGTATAGTGCATTTTTCAAATTGCAGTAATAGCAGCACACACACAGTTTTCTCCCAAATTGGACAATTTGTTAGCAAGCAATTTTTTAAGGAGAAAATTGCACTTGTCAATTTCCTGGTATATAGCAAGCTGTGTGCTTTCTTTCTTGTTTTTCCCTATTGGCTTAAAGCACACTTTCTACGTATAAAACTGTCCTTAATGTTGACTCTGCGTTGTTGCGTAAGTTACTTGACTAGCTAGCCAGAAATATATAAACGTTCAACTATGGTTTTGTTATCAACTTCAGAGAAAGCATACAAGGCTCTTATACATTTTTTTCTATAATGAAAGTTAAGTGCAAGCACTCACTCTCTAAGCTGAAGGATGAGATGAACACAAGGTCCTTTTCTTAAACAAACAAAACCAGTAATTTTACTACTCTTTGGTTTGTTCGAAGGAAGAAGAAAAAGGAAAAAAAGCTTAGGATATTCTTCATTCCTGCAAATTCTCTATTGGCATTGTGTGCGCTTGTGTGGGCAGATGGAATTAGTGGAGATATCTTTAGGTACTAGGAAATGACGTGATGAGAAAATCTTTCGAAGGTCATTCTATTTTCATTACGCCATTGCACTCTATTGCATTATCACAGAGAAAATTCCTAAAAAGTGGGCTTTAGGCTTGTACATATTTATACATGACAGCACATTAGCAACAGAAGAGGATAATAATTGAGCTCACGTTTCTTCTTGGAAATGTGAACGTGAATATAATGAACACTTGTATTTAGTAATGTTTTGATCCTACAGTAATTCCTGCCTTGCACAACAACTTAAAACATACAGAAGCAAATTGCCGAAAATGAAACATTTTACCCTGCCATTTAAAACATTGGATATTTAGGTAAACACAAAAGACAGCATATTATTGCCTCCTATCTGCCTGTCTTTTACTTCCTAGTTTCACTTTCTCGTGACAAAAAAAACTACTGTTTAAACGAACAATCAATAATGGAGTTGCCTACGGGTAACATTGAAGTTTACTCAAAGGGTATTACTATATACACACATATTATATATATGGCTTGATAATGAAATCGACAATTTTTTTGTTCTTGTCTTTATAACGTTTTTGCGTGGACAGCTCTTTCTTAACAACAACATTATTGGCTTTTTTTATTGATCATTAGGTAATCAATAGTATATAAAAGGTGGTTGGGAATATTATGGCATAATAGTACACATAAAAAAGTGTCCTTACTTATCTTTTCTAAAATCAAAACTTCAAGAATTTTACATGCAAACATTTATGTTTTATTTAACTTCACCGAAACATGTTGAAAATACACAACTGAAATTTAGATTAACTTTTTGCAAAAGTAAGAAAAAAAGGTTTGCTTTACAAATTTTTGGCTTACAAAACGCTTATAAATAATGTAGACCACCACTGACAAGAAGAACATGAAGGCAAGAACTATTAAACCGTCCATAAACCGGATACTGCCAAACAACCGTGTTGTCATCTTTTTTCCTTCCTGCACAGCCTCAGCCTGCTCAACAAGGTTGGAATCCAACTGACGACAGGCTTCTTGAGATGTAGCTACAAAATAAAACAAATCACAGGTTGATTAATTTCCTGAAACAAAAATCTTAATGAATTTTCATAATAATATAGTTTTTATCGTACACAAAGAGGACAACGTTCCACTACTAGACCTAAGGATTTCCTCTAAAAGCGCCTTTGAATCCCAAAGATTTCTCTCGTTCCTGGGTTGATAGACCACGTCCTCATCCCTGGGCAGTGAAGCTCCCCTTTCCAAACTCGGACGTACTCGGCGTCGCGTTGGAGTACCGGACCTGCATTTAAATTAAATACAATAATTAACTAGTTTATTGTACAGCAAAATCTAAACAAGTTAATTATTAAAATAAAGCTATTCATTAAACTTAACGTACCATGAATTCCGGCGTTCGCCACTACTACGTGGAGTCTCACAGTATTCTAGGTCTTTGTCCTAAAATTCACAAAAACAATCATTAAAAATCAATCATTAATCATTTTGATCCATGATTAACTTAATGCACACAAGACAAATACCAACTTACCATCTTGACCTTAAACTTTCGTCGCTCGTCACACCTTCCAAAAATCCTCACAAATTGAAAGTCCCAAAAATATCCACCAAACTTGCAATTCTGTTATCTCCGCTGATCTAAAACGACAGAAAATACAAGAATCCCTTCACAGAATCGCGCTGCGGCTACATACTGCTACGTGTCATAAGGCAGAATTTAGATAAAAGAATGCAGCATACCTCACTGTCAACCTGACGAGTGATGATGATGTGACGACGACAGTTTTTCCCAAACAACAGGACACAGATTCAAAAGTGGACCAAAAAAGGACACTCGCACAGATCAGAAAAAAACATCCGAAATGACAACGTCAAGCTTTTAGCAAGGTTGCTAATCTTACCAAAGTTTGTCTGTCCCTCTTGCTTACTTTTTAAAAAAGCTTGGTAATATTTTGGTATCCAAATTTCGGATTTTCTACCTTAACTTTTTATAAAGTTAACGTAAAAACGGGTTTAAATTGATAGTTAAACTAGTCTAAAGTGCTAGTAAAATTGCAATTTTATTATCAGCTATGCACCTATTTTCAGATTACTTTGGCTTTACTTTACACCTTCGCTTGCACTTTTCTTGCCTTGCTTTTCATCTATTTTGCTAGACTTGTAGCCGACAGCCAGCTGTTTATCTGGGGTGACGTGCGACATTCCAAAGACCAGCAGTGCAACAGTGCAAGAGTGCAGATTCCACCAAAACAATTTTATAGGTGACAACTAACACCGGAAGTTGACACGGTTATTTATAAGTAAGATTTAATCAGTTGAAATGGTAAGTGGGATATTGATTGATATTTTAACTAGTTTTTAAGCTAGTTTTGTAACCTAATTTTGACTTTTTTGTTTATAAATTGCAGGTTGGACGCAAAAGGTCACATCTACAGCGGAAGAGTAATGGACCACGACAAAGTGTGGAGTAAGTTTTTTTTAAATATTGGTTAGTTCAGTATTTTGAAGCATTGTTAAATGGCTGTTTTGCATTGATTTATCAATAGAAAGGAGACTTCGGAGGAACCGAAAGACAAACCGTCTTTGATTACTATAGTGACCATTTACAAGGGAATTACTGTGGACCAGTTTTTGCAGTGGCATAAAAACAAGAATCCTGGAGCTCCTCCATATCAGTGCGAAGATGTTGTTGGTAATTAAATAGCTAGTTAAACTGTTTATAATAATTTACTACAAAAGCAATGATTTTATGAGCTAATTATAATCTTATTTGCTTTTATTTTATATTTTGTAGAAATTATGGAATTGAAATTGACTCAGGAAGGAAAGCGTACTCAGCCACCACCACCAACACCTCCACCGGCACGAAAGGAAAAGTTTAGAAACCGACTAAAAGCTTGGCTTAAATCATTCTTCATGGAATGCTCACGTATGGTCTGGGAAGATAGATGGACAGTGGCAATTCTAGTGTGTGTTGGTTGGATAGTTTGTCGAATGCTGGATGAGTACCTGACCACTATAACTAAGCAAAAGAAGCTTTAAACAATCAAAACCTTTAATCATTTTGTGGAATTTCAACTTTTATTCATTTTATAATTCAAATTCTCTGTATGTGATGTGATACTTGTATGTTCACATATACAATTCAAAAGCAAAAACATTTTGTTGGTATAATAATATAACATGCAGTAAATACTCCTTCAAAGTAAAATAATACAAACTTGTATTCATCACCAAATTAGCAATACAACTTATTAATTACAAACCAAATTTTAAGACAATATTTTGTAAACTTTAAAATATAGAAGAACAAAACAGCTTAGTAGCTTTTACTGGCATACACAAACAAAATGACATGCTTCCATTTTGAAAAAATAAGTGGATAAAACAATCTGTAATTCTGTATTATAATTATTAGTATAACTCAAAAAACTTGCAAGTTGCAAGGAAATTACACACTGTTTTTTTTTGTATACTTGACTGTTGATTAGATTATTAGATATTATGCAGTGTTAAGGACAATAGTAAAAGAAACTGTGAAGTACAGTTGTAAACTAATTTTACAAACTTTTTATAACATATAGTAAGAGTAATCTTAATTTTCACAATGATAGAGTAAACCTGTATACTAGTTAATTCTAATAACTAGCCAAAATGAAATTTTTTTCTAGAAATAAAACCAAACCTTAAAATTCTTTTTTTTTTTTTGTAAAGTTGTAAGTGCAATAAAGATGTTTTTTTTTCATTGTGTTTGATTATATAATGTAATTGAAAAATGAAAAGAGATTTAATAGATGGAATACTTAAACCTATGAAAAAAATGAAGTTTTTTCTTAAAATGTTCAACTGTTTTTCACTGAAATCCTCCCATACCCGTAGCAAAAAGAACTTTTCCCTTTTTATTCTTCTTCTTTTTACTGCCAGATGATGGAGGAGATGGAGTAGCCGCTTCTTCCTCCCGCATCGTTTTAAATCCAAACCAGCCATGGCTCTTTCAATAGCATCTGACACGCTAGCACGATAATTGGGCACCGGGATATAGTCCTCTGTGTCGTTTTCACTGTCAGAGTGACGATGATGAGTTGTGGTAGGAATTGCTGCGGCAGCCATAGAAATGCCCCAAGCACCTTGCTTGGGTAAAGGAAAAGTTGGGCTTTTCTTTAACGGCGCTTTTCCAGCAATCTAGAGAAAATTAGAATGCAAGGTCAATTGGTGTACAACGTTTTAACTTATACAGGTTTATCAATAAAAAATACCTGGGCAAAAGAAGAAGCTCCAGAGCTTGCTGGAGCAATGTCAGTTGTCGTTAAAGACTCATCCGAGGGAAGTTCATCTTTAGCACCATCCACTAATAACTGTTCAGGAAGTCAGACAATCCAAATCCTGGTTCTCCAACACCAAACGCAGGAAACTCTTGTGGTGACGAAATCTAAGGTGTAATAAATTACAAAAATTAGTTTTATGAACTTCTACTTTTCATGACGACTTGTATTTCTTACCTGGGGATGATTTCGTAGCTTGTTAAATTCCGCAGCCTCCCGATCACGTAACTTTTTCTCCAAGTTCTTTTCCTCCTTGGCACGCTTCTTACGTCGCTGCTCCCGTTGGCTAATTTGAGAAGCAAAGTCCGCATAGATTTCCGGACTTAATTCCCACACTCATTCATGCTCACTTCAACCATGTCAATTGGCGTATTTTTGGGCCAAGTGGCGCAAAAACTTCATTCTCTTGCGAAGTTCTTCAGTGGCTGACTTTGACTCCACGTCAATCACTTCAAATGTTAAAACTTGTGGCCATTTTTCTGGGTCAGAGCCAGTTCTCTCCAGAGCATTGCCAATGTTTAAGGGATGAAGAAAAACATTGCGTCCGTTCTTTTACTGAAAAAAAATATTAAACAAAAACTTGCATTAAATACTTGTTCAAAACCCTAAGAAGTAATCAATTACTGCAAATTACTTTGGTAAAAGTAACAATCGCCCCATTGAATCAACTTGAGGCTGTGCCGGAACGGAGTCCTCCAAGCCACAGCTAGAGTTGCTGCTTACACTATACATTACGAGTTTTGGGTTTGTTCACACCAGTCACAGCCTTTAGTAACGCACAACGCATACAAAAAATGTAATTAAAATTATATCTAACTTTTATAAAACTGTCTTAAAACATCTTATAAACTTACAGAAACTTCTTCAGTGTGCATGGTACTTGCCATAGTTTGCACAATTACATCTGGTGGTAGTAACCCACTTGATGGCATCTCAACCCCACCCAATTCAATTTGTAATCCAGTAAGTGCAATCTCTCGATTGTTTAATTCCTCAGTAGCTTCTTGAATAAAGCAAACTTCTGGTGCGTTGGGATCGGATGCAAACATGAAATCCAGTTCCACGCGCTCATTATAAAGCACTGTTTGAATTACTGTTGTTGGAGCCACTTGAAGTATTTTGCAAAATCGGGACTCCCAACCAGCAAATCTTTCCACGGGATAAGCAACCAGTGAATCTTTAGCTCGAACCATTAACTGCATATCAATCCTGGAGCCAATTTGCACTCCTTCTTGAGACAATAGGGTAACGCTATAGCACAGAAAATAGGCAATTGATTAGTCAAAGGAAACTTCATTTCCTGAACTATCAGTTATAAACAGTTAAATTACCTTTTCAAATCCTTTCTTGAAACTGGCTCGTAGCAAATGGGACAGGTGCGAACTTTGTTATCAGACAAGGCCAAGTAATGTAGAAAGCAGGACCAGCAGTAAATATGACCACACTTTGTGATCTTTGCAGCAACCGGAAAGTCCAAACAAATTGGACATTTTGGAGTTTCTCCATCAATTCTAATTCGCTACAAGAGGAAATAAGAAATTGGCAAACGATTAACCTTTTAATTATTAGTACTATTGTATTATTCATTCATGTACACCTACCACTTGCTCTATTAGATCCCATTTCACCAAAATGTTTGGATCCGCCAAATAAACTGTATAATCTTCTCCCATTCGAACAAGAAATTGGCAGCTAAACATTTTAATGCAGTTTAAAATTAGCTATTAAGAAGTTATAAACTAGGTATGTTAAAAGGATCATTGATTCCTTCAAGGAACTTACTTGGCCAAAAGATAATCCTTTGCGTATTTTACTCGATTGGGACCTCCGCCCAAGTAGTGATACCGCATTTGACCTCCACCTGGAGGGTGCGATCGTCCATGTCCAAACATCTGAGAGTAGCCTTGATTTCTACCTTCTCGCGGAGCAAAATGGAAGCCCACATGTCATCAAAGTTTTGTTTTTTACCTCCTGGAAACTGTAAGGGATCCAGCTTCTGGTTCATCCTTTCCCAGTGCTACCGATTCGGTAGTAGCCCGAACCACCTCTTGGCTTCCCCCGTTTATCCCCATATTCCTCTTCCCCGTGGAACCGACGGTTTATTGCGATAGGAATCGTTGCGAAAGTTGGGTTTCCTGATGGGTGCCCTTTGTAACGGGAAGGGCCTTTTTGTTGCTACTTTTGACACCTGAGATCCCGAAGCTCCATCTAAAGCACAAGAAGACGAGGATTGGTCATCACCACAATTTGCTACATGATAACCACCACCACCTTTGCTTCTCTCCATTATATATATTTATTCAATCACTTATAATCGCCTAACTAAAAATATAACTAATGCTTCAAAAAACCAAACCGTCTGTCACTTAGCAGCTGACAGACAGCAGGTATTTAACCCAAGTGCCAATGAACTCTTAGAAAAAAAGGTCATTTCAACCAGACATAGCTATTTGACCTGAATGAATGCTAAACATACTGCTAGATGCTATGAATTGGTAAAAAAAAATTTAAACCCATTTAAAATCCCCATTTTTTTCCTCTTACCTTGTCTAGTAAACGCAGCAGCCTTCAACGAACTATCGAGTGTAACGCGCTTTGTTGGAACTGGCTGCAAATGTAGAAGGAAATGAACCTTTCTTGTCCCATCTTGTTGAACTTGTTGTTGTTGTTGTGTTTTTCTGTCTCGTCGGTCATGAAACGTTCCAGGAACAATCACTGAAAGCGAGTGTTGCCCGTTGGTAACGGGAGTCACACACCGCGGCTGTAGAAACTTCATATTTAAAAGCTTAACAGTGGGCCATGTTTCTCAAAACCAATAAAAAATTAGACTTTTCTTGTATTTCAAGAGTTTGACGGAAAGGAAGACGACGAAAAGGAGGAAATCTGTGTCCCTTGGACTGCTCCCTGATGCCTCGTACTTGGATTTCCACAAATATAAGTGTATTACGTACTTTGTATTAAGTAGTCTGGTTTGTACTCGCTGTTAAAAACCAATCATTTATAAAAATCAAGCATAATCACAAATCATATCCAATCAATCATACCAAAAACCCCTCTTACCAAAAAATGTAGACAGAAAGACGGTAAAAAACCGCGTTTGGGCAGCCTTTTGGCCACGCACAAGCTACCAGTTTTACTGTCAACTTTAAACGCGTTGACGTAGACGCTGACACCTAAAACACTAACTAACGAGCTAGTGCTAAGCTCCAATCTTATCGCCACACTTCCAAAAAATTAACAGTCTCCAGTCACAATTACTACTCGCGTTTAGCACTTCCAAACACGAGCTTTATTAGCCAAGTATACAGTTTGGCACTTTAATCCTCGTAAATAATTCAACAGTTTCTTAGCCACCACAAGCTTATAGCTTAATAGTTTAATTAATTGTTTCGTAGACATTAATTGTTCGTCGCAGCTGTTAAATAAGCCTACACACACCTTAAAAACTTTACTAAAAAACGCTTTACTAAAATGTATTTTTTTCTTTAAGAGCTACAATTAAACTCTATCTATTTGTCTCGCCCTCTTTGCTAACAATTAGTAGTAGCAACAATACCTTAACAATCAGAGATAAAACAATCTCTGCGCAGCAGAATTTAAGCCTTTCTGACGAAAAATACGTAGTGGTTCTGTGAAGGAGAATGGATAGGAATGGCCGGAGCCCACCTGATACATAGATGCACCAACTAAAAAACCCACTCTCAAGTGCGTCCCTTTCTGATGGTGCTGTCTGTTCTGCTTTGTTGCTATCGCAAAGACCACCACAACATTACCTACTTATTATACAGCTTAAACATTGCCATTTATATTACATGGAGAAACGACCAAAGTCAAAAACTCTGTTTAAAAAAGCGTCTATAGGAAAGTGTGAGTACACAGCATAATATCAAGAAACAGAGGGGGAACAGCAGCGAAAGGAGTGCAACGCTGCGTAATAATAAGCATGGAGGTTAAAGCGGTGACTGGTAGCTGGTTACATTACATTTAGAACTGTTAGGTTTGTCCTACCGTCCGACATAATAAGTCACGGTGACAATATTGCAGTTTTTTATTTGGTTATAAATTTTAAAAGATTTTACAGTTGCTTTTATGGATTGGGGAGATTTGGAATTAGTGAGTTTAGAACATGAGCCTAATTCCAATTTTGCACCATTTTAACGTGCTACTAGCGTAACTTTAAGATGATGAAACTGGTATTGTTGAATGAATGAATGTTGATGATTAGAATGTTGCACAATAGCAGCATATTGCATTTTTGCTTTAATTTACTGCTTTACAAGTGAGCAGTGTGTACTATAGCATGGATGTATGGTTTTATAGGATTTTGGAAACTCATTTTTTAATCATGGTTTATTTCTTATCATAAAACAGTCGAGTTGTCTGCGCAATTACATGTAATGTAGGTGCAAGTGCGTGGAAGGCTGGTTTATTGGTCAAGCAGAATTTTTTTGGGTGTTTTGAATGACTTTGTTTCTAAATGCAGTTAACTCTTTTGAATTGAAGACGTCTGATTATGCTGTCGTTTTCATTGTAATGAGTAAGAGGTACAAATTATGACTTCGTCATTTCAATCTAAAAAGGACAAAATGCAACGTGACCAGATTGCCGGAAGTACCAAAGGATTTGAAATGTATGGAATTGGAGCAAAACTTGCAGAAAAGATGGGCTTTGAACCTGGGAACGGTCTTGGAAAATACTTGCAAGGGGTAAATGCACCGATAGAAGTTCATGTGAGGAAATGAAGGGGTGGCATTGGTATGCTAACTAAATTTTTAAATGAAATTTGAGGAGAGGAGTTAGGAATCCTGTTTTTTCCCGGTAGCGAATAAAACACTATGAATGAAAGCAGGTTTATAAATGTGAAAACCTGCTAATGTGATATATGTCCAAGCAGATGGAAGAAATTAGGTTCCAATCTCACTAGCTCAGCTTTTACAGTCTGCGTTGTGATAAAATGTTATAATGATCTAGCTATGCATGTATGAATTGTTTAAGGGGCGACTTCTTAGGTTTAGTCACATGCGTACAATAATGCAGTTTGGTAGTTAATTAAGATGGCCAGGTCAGTCAGGTGGTCTTTCATTATCGTAAGTTACCTTAAAAGTCTTCATATCTTATTTGCCCACAAGATATCAAATCATTGATTTCAAATGCATAAGTTTACCTTAAAATGAACAAGGCAATGGAAATATATGCAAGAGTTAAATATGCAACGTGTTCAATAATATGAGCAACATTCATTTCAAATATCGAATTTTTAGATAAATACATATACTTTATTAAGCAACA